>OX459038.1:32653696-33253696 GCA_949775005.1 Orthosia gothica | reverse complement strand
AGTCCGTTCAAACAATTTTGACTTTTATTGTGTTGTTGCGTTGGTGATATGAGAAATAACAGCTGTAGAAAACAGTTGGGTTTTCGTAACAGGTCTACGCTTTCTATACCATCCTTTTTATGGAATAGAACTCAAAATCGGTTGAACGGATTGTTAAACAGATTGTTTAAATTTCTAAGTATAAGTAGTTTTAACAAGACATACGTTTACTTAAAGATTACAAGTGAGTACACTACATCACCAAATAGGTAAAGTACGTCAAGTACGAGTTCGATTCACGCACTATGGGGTCCTTACCACCAAAACTATTGAGCCTAGTTATCAGGTGTGAGTAATCTATAAGGCAACAATTTTTTTTTTCCAAAAAAGTTGGTCCAGTATCCAATACGATATCTGCAATTTAACCGGTTGAATGCCCGTAATTACCGAATTAATAGAAAATCCATTGTGTCTTCTATGGATACACGTTTCGGGCATTCTTGTAAACTTCGTTTTTAATCAAAGCATTATCAGAATAGTTCCCAAGAGTTATAGTAAAGATGATCGTAGTCAAGCAGAAAGTATTTAAAACAAAAATGCACAATTTCGAGTTCGTGTTTTTTTATTATATGCATCTAAAACTTTACAAAAATGCAATAGGAATGCCTTGCATCTTTAAAGTATTTACATTCACTTATATTTTTACTCGATAAAACGTAACAGTTCAGATAGGGCTCCAGTTTTTTTTTGCATCAGGGCCTTTGTTTACCTAAATACGCCTCTCGATCGGCGTAGCCACTAAAGGAGTTGGATGGAGATACTTGTTCCACTGCAGACAGAAAAGCCTGGCTGGCACTGCTGTGGACGTATCGGGAGACTGGTCGCGGAAGATAGCGGGATCCGAGGCACGTTGCGCCACTTGACTGGTCGACCGCACTAGTTGGCGGCCCGAGAAGTGTGCCAACTAGAATTGAAAGGCTACTCCGCCAACAGTGGAAAATCACCAAATACATTTATTTATTTATTTATAACAGCTTAAACTATCATTACAGGTTTTACCCTAATGGGACAGCTAAGAACTTAAAACTACTAACCTTAATTATATATGTACTTACAACTAAATTAGAAATCATCTGGTTGGCGACCAGATCAGAGATACCAGTTGGTGGCCTTATTTTTTTTTATAACTACAAACCCGCATTAGTTATTGTATAATTTTAATTTACAAAGGTTTATAAATTATCTTGATGACACATGTTCTACTGCTGGATAAAATCTTGTTAATTAATATGGTGGATAATGCTTTTAACCGGTAAAAGGTTTGCTAAATAATTGATTTATATATGTTTCAGATAAATCATTGGAGAAAATGAGATATGCCAGTGGATGAAGGCGATAAGGAAAGTCTACAGGCAATAAAACCTCCTGAGAAGAAAATAAACTAAACAGATAAGAGGCCCCGATGGACTTTCTCGAAGGGGCTCAGACATCCCTCCAATCTCCTGACAAGTCCACCAATGATGGCGTCCATTCAGTGCGTAGCAGCGTGGAAGCTCGTTTAATTGCATTCTCCGCTCCTTCCTTCACTCTTAATCCTAACTTCACTTTGTTCCACCTCTCTGACAAACTCGTAAATGTAACGTGCATAGTCTGATCGCAATATTTCTCAAACTACCCGCGTATAAAACCACTTTTAATATTAAACGCTACTTGCAATCCGTCTATTTGGCTCAGCTGCTCATGGCATAGTGGTTTACACCAAATTATTATACATATATATAATTTATAATACACTAACATATATCTATTAACCTGTACATTTAACACCGTAAAAACTGATTCATATCCGTACACTTCAACGTAAGGTTCAGTTAAAAACCAGCTTCAGGCAACTCCTAGTTGTCTGGCATTTTGCTGAATTGGAACTATTTGCTGTAGCCGCGGGGCATACTATGTTATTGTTTTAATACTAAGTTCCATTTTATTTGTAACTACATTGTGTGTTTCTGTGTGTGCCAAATAAACTAGTTTTCTTTCTTTCTTAACAATGCCAAGGAGAAAATGTTTTTATTTGTTATTATACGAGTAATATAGAAGCATATTTTATAATTAGCTGTAAGTTTTCCTAATAAAATAAAATAAAATACCGCTGAATAGCGGCAGCAGTCCCTCCACTCACAAAGTGCACCTCAGCAATATCAGATGTCTGCACTCAAATCGCGTCGCAGTCCATCATCACCTTGAGACAGTTTATTTTATCCTTTCGAAGAAGCAGATCGGAAGTCTATCAGTCGTGTCATATCTCTCTTTCCCATTGTTTACCCTGGAGCACTATTTCAAACCTTTCTCTCGCGCGGTTGTATGCATGTACTGCACACAGGCACAACCATCTACTATCGGCGTGTCCATAACCTTGAGAACTCTCAGGTTCTCAACGCTTTGGGCTCTGGTAGACACAGGCTTAGATACAATTATTTATGCTTGTGTCCACCATTTAAACAAGGTTGTTTAGAAGCAGCAGCAGTACTTTAATGCCCACCATGATACTCTTACCGTACCAAAGCACTGATTATGCTGGACGAGAGACGTGAAAGCTTACACTAGAGTAAACTCGCACTCAGCTGAGCCAGGGAACAACGATGTTGAAACACACACGGCCAATTGGATTGGATTGGCTTGGACCGAATTCGGAAACAAACCCTCCATCCAAGTCCATGCAGCATACGTAAATCATACATCGCGTGGCGCCCCCACCGAAGACAGCGCACCGATGCACATCAATGTTGGAGGCAGGATATATTTCACGCTTGAAATCCTGACCGCGTATCTGGAGTCTTTGCTGGGGAGAAATGTTTGACAGCACAATCCCCATCGTGCTCGACACGGCAGCAATAGTAATCGATTGCGTGAATTTGTGTATTATGCCACTGCAACACTTCACCATTATTCAAGTACTGAACGCGAGAAACTGGCGCAAAAGAACCCGGCCTTAAATATCAACCCTCAACCATGATTGCCCGCAATATTCTTCGGACGGGCTGGATTTCGTGGTCAATAACGATCAATGCTGCAAGATCGCCCAGCAGCAGCAGCAAGTCTTGAATGACGAGATGCTATGAGACCATCAACCAGTCCTCGTCGTCTTATCGGGGACCCAGCTCACCTCCACCTCTGGACCCTCGCCTGCGTACCGTTTAATGATGCGAGAAAAGTGAATGAATTTAAAGGTATCAATGGTGACATCATAGGAGCAATGAAAGCTCCTGCAGTGTCACGAAAACCAAACAACAATGCTTACGGTAGGTATTGATCAATATATTTTAAATGTGGGTGAGAGATAAAGGGCCATTTATTAACTTTGTTAGAGCATTGACATGAAGGCTAACACAATATCACAAAAACTTAATATATATTTAAATGGTGAGCCACAAACAGTATAACGTTGGTAACATCCGTGACTTAATCAAATTCAACGAGCAATAATATCATAAAACAAAACTCAGAATGGAAGTGGAAATATATAAATATTATATCTTTACCATTTTGTATTACAATTTTTGGTTGCCAAAACCATGCTGCTATGTATATGTTAAAACACATATTAATTAATTTATTTTTGTATTGCCATATTTCATAGTGTACTTGTAAATGGCTCGTCCTGATTATCTTTGTTAGGCTCTGTGAGCCAAATAAAATAAAATAAAACAAAAAGCTTCGTGGAAACAACGACAATCTTTTGCCTAGTAGTTACAAACAAGTCTGCGCTAGGTTTCGGCTTTCGAGTAACAGGTTGAAGCCAGAGCTTAGAAATAACGTCGGAAAAGTGAACTACGGCGCCACCAAAGAGGAACTGAAACATCACTTTCACGGATATGGATACATTAAAAGAGTAACTATACTATGCAATAAATACGGCCAACCAAAGGGATTTGCGTTCATAGAGTTAGGTAATAAATACAGTGTGCAAACCGCTGTAGCCAAATTAAGGTGACGCACAAGCGCACCAGTAAACAAGGGCTGGCAACGACAACCAGCCACCGCGCGCCATACTGGTTTCTCCCCGTAAAACTCCGGGTACAGGCCAGTGCGCAGCAGCAGAACCTACAGCCATGATATGAATAACCCTCCGTACACACGTAGAGAACCCACAGCTTTGCTTATACGCACGTAGAGGGTCCGAAGAAGATTTTTTCATGGAACTGATACCAGAAGGGCTCAAAGTGCATAACATGTGGATTAGGCCTACTTGGGATACCACGATAAAAAACGCAGCTCACACAAGCTCAGACGACGAGGCCGAAGTTTCAGCGGCGAAACAGCACTGCGCTGACCAGCCCAGCATAGCTTAGGGGGTCAGTCACCTCGAAGGAAGCAAGTACTTGCCATACTGACCAATTGGCTCATGCAGCTGTACTGAACCCAAAGGGCGGTAAATAGTTACTACTAAAACTATTTACTTCGCTTGGAATTTGTGGTTGTTCTGTTCGTGATGAACAGTGAAAGTGACACGGATGGGCTTAAATTGATTTTGGAATAAATGTCAGTAGTGGAATGTGGTATTGTAGGAGCAATGAAGGCTCCAACAGCAACACATTGCACTTACTATTGCCTCTATATGATCCAAATTTTATTTAGGGTGTTTTATAGAAAGCTTGAGCTGTTGTTAAATAATCTTACCTGACAGCAGCATACTAGAAACCAAATATAATACAAGTAATATCCAATATCAATAAAGATGAAGAACTTAAAAATTCGCAACAACAATGTCAGAAAATGTTGCAAGCGAGAGAGGGAAGTGAACTAAAGAACTTCATCTTTAAAACACAAGTCTTAAACGGGAGCATATAAAACTTCTAACGCCTACTTCCCCCTCTACTTACATAGGGTAAATCGAAACGGCGTAGAGTGGGAAGGAGGGAGAAATAGGGACCTCACCCTTTAAAGGACAAAAACACAATGGACAAAAAAGAGATATGCGAAAAACGTCCCCAGGTGGGCCACGACTGTTCAGCTGTCGGGGAATCCCACCCCGCTTCAGTGGCCTGCCCTTCGTACTCTGGTGTGGGCAAAAACCCTTGAGAGATTAAGGCTGATTATTAAAGTCGCAGCCACGCAAGGGTTTTGTAATAAAATGGGCCAAATACCAATTTCTAAAAGACACCGTCATATATCTTGGCCATCAATCATAAGGATACCTGCTAATAAACGTGTACACAAGTATGGCCTAAGCTATCTTCATTCTTCGGTTCCTTCAATGGAAATCCTGTTAGGAATAAGTTACAGATTAGAAAATAAAACATTTCAAGAAAAACATAGAAGCAAAATTAACTGCTATGTGGCTGAAAATTCACATTTCATTTGGCTTAAGGCAGAAGCGTTTGTTCTCAAACCGACGGAACAAATGCTGGATTGCTCCATGTATAAGGGTAGAGCAACATGGCAATTTTTTTAATAAGATCACGAGTAGCTGCGACGGGCAGCAAAGAAGCAAATTGAGAAACCGTACAACCACGGAGGAGACGAAGAAGTTGTGAAAGCAAAACGGCTGTCTCTGATCTGAGTTGGAGGACCTCAAGCGGCAATTTGTCGCCCAGAAAGCAGTTTTCGGTTCGTCCGTCACGGTCCCATCACTGGCGCCGTCATCGGCTCCATTTCCGGACCCATCGTCGGCCCCTTCACTTGTAGGTGCGGCGATGGAAACGATCGCACGCATCTGCCACCAACTTGTACCCGCGTGGAGGATAAAGGCCTATTCCCTCACGTTGAGAGAAGACTTGGGAAGCAGCGGGAACATTAAAATGCTGGAGATGAGGATGATGAGACAATTCCAGTCGAATTAATGCTAATGATATTAAAATATTCTTGTTTAAAATGTTTTAATCTTGTATGGCAGTAAATAGTAGGTGGAAAAATATTGTAGTTGATTACATCGAAGTAAGTGTTTACATGGTTTCCTAAGCATTATGTTAAAGAACTTTTTTATCTACAAATTAATGTTATTTTCGTGGTATCAAGAGTTTACTAGATCCTAGTTATTAATTTCAATACAACATGGACAGCTTCAATAATAATTGCAAGCATCTAGTATGGCATTTGTTTACAACTAATTTCTACCGGGAAGAGTTGATCCTATGCAGACTAATAACATATTCAAAATTAAATCTAGCTACTCTTATTAGTTTATCAATGGGATGCTCTGCAAGAATGTATCGGAGCTGGCACTAGCGGTTATTTAGAAGCAGATCATCGTTGGAGACTGCTTCCCCAAGCAAGACTCACCGAACACTAATCACGGAGAGAAGGGAGACTGGCCCTCATTACATAAACTATGCCGTCAGCTTACAGCACCCCAACTGCTGTAGCCCGCGTATTTCGTTAAAATAGTTTAATTCTGGAGGAATATGTCTATCTAAGAGGACGCCCGATAGCAAACGCATCTACGACACCAACGCAATCCTGTTCATGCGGGTGTCAAGAGAAGAAATCAAAAATATTATTAAACATTATAAGTCAGAGGCAACACGTGATGTCGGTATAAGGGCTGCAATTATTTTGAAATCCGATAAACCAGTAACCTCATGATCGCGTAGACTGGCTCCTTCAGGGCGTAAAGAGGTAAACGATTTAATGAATTTGTGGGTAGAAAAACCCTTGAGAGATTAAGGCTGGTTATTAAAGTCGCAGCCGCGCACGAGTTAGTAATAAAATGGGAGAAATACCAATTTCTAAAAGACGCCGTCGAATATCTTGGCCATCAATCATAAGGATACCTGCTAATAAACTTGTACACAAGTATGGCCTAAGCTATCTTCATTCTTCAATCCTGTTAGTAATAAGTTACAGATTTGAAAATAAAACATTTCAAGAAAAAAACATTGAAGCAAAATTAACTGCTACGTGGCTGAAAATTCATATTTCATTTGGCTTAAGGCAGAAGCGTTTTGTTCTCAAACCGACGGAGCAAATGCTGGACTGCTCCATGTATAAGGGTAGAGCAACATGACAATTCTTTGAATAAGATCACCAGTAGTTGCGACGGGCAGCAAAGAAGCAAATTGAGAAACCCAATAAGAGAACCGGTGAGAATATAACAAAAATCGTAATATAGCATATTAACGAACAAGGAGATTTCGCGGCCATTCAGTGAACACAGTTTGATCCGGGACTAAAGCTAAAGGGTATATTTCTAGGCCCCAACCAGGTTACACGGGCGTTGAGAAAATAACGCTATTTAGTTGAGAAGGTGGACGAGTACAAAGGCCCGCAACAGACATCGTCATTAGCTGATCATATGAAACGTTGCGGAATAGCACTTGGATACACTAACCCCCAAGTAGACAGACATTTGAGGGAAAATATCTTCTTAAAATCAAATCTAGCCACTCGCGCAGCGTGCAGCGGTATTTGTTTCTACTAAAATTGTGGAATGGCTAATTAATGAATATGACAATATTACATCGCCTTCACCTGCGATCGCACGGGGATGCTTTGCAAAGACGTATCGGAGCTGTTACTAGCTGCTATTTAGAAGCATATCATCGTCGAGGGCTGCTTCCCTAAGCAAGACACACCAAAAACTAACCGTGGAGCGAAGGGAGACTGACCCTCGGTACATAGACTGTGCTGCCAGCTTACCAGCACGCCGGATGGTATAGCCCGCGTATTTCGTTAAAATAGTTTAATTCTGGTAGAATATCGGTGATAATTGTATAAACTAAGAAATATTTAAGTCATTATGGGTAAGATACCAATTAAAACACGTATTCCTAATTTAAAAAGAATAGGGTGATAATTTATCGTCAGTTAGTGACAATGTGAGGGCAGTAGGGGTTCACACAATGTCACAAAACCTGTTTATTTACTACCAGTTTCGAAAGAATTACGTCTATCCCAAAGAGGCGTCTACCAAAGTGGCGATCAGACGTATCCCTGAAGGTTTATCTTGGACATCACAGGCAACGGTGAAGGATAACATCGTGAGGAAACCTGGACTTATACTGTTAGTTTAAAATAGCCAAGTCAAAGGCCTGTGGGGTTCTCAGATGTGGTTTAACTAACTCTGACTCCAGAGGTGGCTACATCCTCACATCAAATGGAGTAGAAGATCCTTACGTGGGCACCCTTGTACGCAAGGCCCAGTCCGACCCCTCCAGGGATCTCCTAGAGGGCAACCCCATCGTATCTGGGGGAGGAGGGGGCACTTTTGTCTCGTGGGCCGGTAGACCACTGCTGAACTGCTTCACTGCCACAAGCGAGAAAAGGAGCTCCAGGTGAACCTGGAGCCACTGCGCATCTTGGGCCCACCGCTTGCCGTTGTAGGAGCTGCTTCTCATTACTGGCACGGAACCGTCCTTGGAGCGGGATCCCGACCGCCGTTCGTTGAATTTGCGGGATTCTGACGCCACCTCTATGGAGATGGATGCCCTAGAGATGAAAAAGTTGAAGAAAGGGGTTGCCCCTTCGAGTAGGAGGAGCAACCACGAGACACAAGTATCGCCCCAGTGGCGTCACCAATCGCAAAACAACCACGACGGAAGCGCCGCGCCTGTGAACAAGAGCACAATATATTCTACCTGTCCATGAGGAATAGTGATATTCTCGTTATTCTACCTGTTCGAATAGTGAAAGTGACATGGATGGCCTTCCTCAGTGTTCTTCCAGTGACTGTCGCGTTTAGACCGCAACTGTTTAACTGGAAGATAGAGTTCACCCTCACTTTGCCTGGTGTTCCTTCTTTCGAGATCTACTTCTGAGAACACGCGGTATTCTACATGTTCGTGAGGAATAGTGAAAGTGGCATGGATGGGCTTGGTTTTAGGCAATGTAGAAGCAATGAAGACTCCAGGAGCGCTACATTGCGCTATAGACAAACAAACCTGCGTAACACATTATTTTCGGCATTTTCAACGCTACTCTAGTTACCCTACTTCTGGGACAGTCGAGAAATGACAGCGGACTCCATCAGCATAATGGTGTTTCTCAGGAAACGGTTGAGCTAACTTTAAACCGTATTTCAGAACTTGAACAGGAATTATGTGATGCCCATACGGCACTATCTTTCGCAGAATCTATTAAGATCAGTGAGCAGATTAAAACACATCTGTGGTCATTTGTACTGGTTTTTTTGTACTTTTGTACTATTTTTTACGTATTATAATAATTTACATATTTTTACTTAAAGTAATAATACACGTTAAGTAATCAAGATTTTACTTTATAAACTATCTTTACGGTTTTTTATAATGGAAGAAAAGAGGAAGCGTAGTCAAAATTTCACTATGGATGAGAAAGACAAGCTGGTGAAATTTGTGTATGCCTACAGAAACGTTATTTTAAATAAGAGAACAGATGGTACCACCCAACAAGCCAAAAACGATGCTTGGATAAACCTCTGTACTTCTACTTACTATTTAATTCAACGGCAAACATGTGCTGGTTAGTTATCATCAAATAGGTACAAACCAACATGCAGTTTTTGTCAATGTAACGCTATAATATCATGTGAGAAACTTATTTTTATTTTAGGGTAAAGATGCTCTCATAAGAGTCTGGGAAAAATTAAAGTGAAGCAAAAATGTTCAACTCAAGAAACAAGAGTTGTACCACTGGAACGGGTGGAGGACCACCTTCTTCAAAAACAGACAATACTCGAATAAGTCTGCGATTTAATGGGTCGAGGCTGCAGTGGTATTGGATTCGGATTCAGTTATCACCTTACCAATTGATACGAAGGTCGCAGATTTAGAATTAGTTGATGAGGAAATGCAAACAATAATTTTAAATGCTGACCTAGTTATAGTAAGCACATACAGCTGCAGATAAACTTCACCCCCTACAAGTGTATAGATTCAATTCTAGGGGGTGAAGTTTCTCTGCAGCTGTCTTTACCATTATATGGAAGATGTATTACATATTTACAAACTTTCACTTTTGCAAAAGGTACTTTACTAAGATAACCATTGTAAAAGAACTCATCTATCTGTTTGTTTGTTACTATACACTATAGGCAACTTCATTTACATCAAAATGCTTTCTTGTACTTTAAACCTATTTATTTGTTTTCAGAACAAGTCAGAAATAGACGAAGACGATAATAAGAAACAAAAACACCATCATGTTCTAAAATACTAACAACTCCTCTTTGGAAAAGGCGTAGGCCTATACTTAAAGAATAGATCCAACAACAGTCTGAATTTGTCGCCACCTTGTGTACAGAAACAAAAGGTATAAATGGTGGCATTGTAGGAGCAATGAAGGCTCCTGCAGAGTCACAAAACCTAACTTACTACTTCTTCGGAACACACGGTATTCTATATGTTGATGAGGAATAGTGAAAGTGACATGGGTGGGCTTGGGTTTAAACGGTGGCATTATAGGAGCAATGAAGGCTCCTGCAGAGTCACAAAACCTAACTTACTACTTCTTCGGAACACACGGTATTCTACATGTTGATGAGGAATAGTGAAAGTGACATGGGTGGGCTTGGGTTTAAACGGTGGCATTGTAGGAGCAATGAAGGCTCCTGCAGAGGCACAAAACCTAACCTACTACTTCTTCGGAACACACGGTATTCTACATGTTGATGAGGAATAGTGACATGGGTGGACTTGGGTTTAAACGGTAGCATTGTAGGAGCAATGAAGGCTCCTGCAGAGGCACAAAACCTAACTTACTACTTCTTCGGAACACACGGTATTCTACATGTTGATGAGGAATAGTGACATGGGTGGACTTGGGTTTAAACGGTAGCATTGTAGGAGCAATGAAGGCTCCTGCAGAGGCACAAAACCTAACTTACTACTTCTTCGGAACACACGGTATTCTACATGTTGATGAGGAATAGTAAAAGTGACATGGATGGGCTTGGGTTTAAACGGTGGCATTGTAGGAGCAATGAAGGCTCCTGCAGCGCCACATTGCGCTCCCTATAGCTTCTAGAGAAAATGTCTATATAATTGCTTTACGCAAAACCAATAACAAAAAAACATAATTATATTTATAGTTTTTTTTTATAGAATTGGTTGTTAAACGACCAATTCTTGTCTATAAATTTATTAATTTAGATATTTGCTAAATACGAATTAACTATCTATTTGATTAAATAAAAAGTTTTGAATTTAATAGACATGCAAATTGATTATTACGTCCTAGGTTTGTTTTAGTTTATCTATAATAATTTAAAATCTGATTTACAGTTTGAGCCATTTTGAGCCATTTTGAGCTGGGAGACTATTCCAGTGGAATTACTACTAATGATATTCAAATAATCTTGTTTAAAATGTTTAATATCTTGTATGGCAGTAAAAATGAGATGGAAGAATATTTTGGATGATTACATCGAGGTAAGTACTGCTGTCTGGGACCGGGCGCCCCCAGGCACTATCCAGCCTTACCTCTACAAGCGGGGCTCTGTAGAGCGTGGACATGGTTTCCCTTGCTATTCGTGGGAACAAAATGAGTCTAAATAATCTACTCGGAGACGGCGGTGATGCTCGCCACACACCACGTCAATTGTTCTCATGGGGCGAAAAGCGAGCTGCGGAGTGTCGCTTAGCTACGCTGAATGTGCAGGGAGGGATGATAGATAAGATGGATGAAGTATGTGAAATAGTGAAGGACAAACGGATAGATGTGTTATGTGTGAATGAGACAAAAAGAAAGGGAGTGGATATGTCTAAACACGGGTCCCTGACCGCTATCTGGTCCGGTGTTCAAGAGACAGTTCAGAGGCCTGTCAGGGTGTGGGGATTATCCTCTCAGAGCGGATGATGAGTTGTGTCAAAGATTACGCTTGTGTGAGCCCTAGGATTCTTTGGGTGAGAATTAAGGTAGGCCTACACCCTATTTTAATTTTGTGCGTGTATGCACCCGATATGGGATGCTCACTTTCTGAGAGAGAAAAATTCTGAGGAAGTCTAGGAGATATAGTGAATGAATGTAGGTCTAACGAGAAGGTTGTTATGCTCGGCGACTTTAACAGTTGGGTTGGTGTGAAAAGGAATGGGTTCGAAAGAGTATTAGGGGCATTCGGGGACAATAGAGTGAATGAGAATGGGAGGAATTTACTAGAAATATGTGTAGAGAAGGGCCTGTGTGTAATGAACACTATGTTTGATCATAGAAAGATCCATAGGTATACGTGGGAAAGGCAAGACAGTAGAAGTATGAGTCAAGGGGTGTTAGACAGGGCTGTGTTGCGTCACCGTGGCTGTTCAACTTGTACATGGATAGTTGTCTGATAGGTTTGAAAGAGCATGAGTGCGGATTGAGGATTAATGAGTTGCCTGTCAAATGCCTTCTCTATGCAGATGATCAAGTTCTACTTGCATCGTCAGCAGAACAGTTGCAAGACATGGTGACTGTGATGAATGAAGCTTTTAAGTTAAAAGGGATGAGTATAAATTTCAACAAGACTAAGGTAATGGTTTTTGAAAGAGAAGACGATGTATCGAAGTGTGAAGTGAAAATAAATGATAAGAGTTTGGAGCAAGTGAACGAGTTTGTATATCTGGGAAGTATCACAATCAAATCTAGCCACTCGCACTGCGTGCAGCGATATTTCCTTTTACTAACACTGTGAAATGGATGGAAATAAATGAATATGACAATGTCAGAACACAAAAACACCGTCATGCTCTAAAATACCAACAACTCCTTTTTCTCCTCTTTGGAAAAGGCGTAAACCTATACTTAAAGAACAGAACCAACAACAGTCTGAATTTGTGACCACCTAGTGTAAGATTTCAGAGTGAACAAAAAAAAATTAAACGACGATTGAGAATATAATTGTTGGAAGAAGAAATAGTTCACAACAACAATTGAATGTGCTTTTGTTTGATTGGAGTGGACTTGCTGAAGTACAATGTTGATAACCCATACTGAACACCTGCCGATAAGGGCACCATTTCTTTTGCACTATTTTTGAATCACATATTTATATATCTGAATATTTTTAATTATTTATTTTATTATAAGGTCCACACAAACAATGCAGCATAATATAATATTTTATGACGGCACCTTGATAATATATAACTATAATTTGGCATTTGGTTGCGGAGCATACGACAGCGGATTTCGTCAGCATAACCATGCTAATACAATAGGTACCTGAGACAGTGGCATTGCGTGGACAGTGAGGGTCCACCCAGCGCCACAGTTTCCTAACGAAAGAAAGAAAGAAAACTAATTTATTTTTGCTAGGCATGACCTACCTAGCGCATAATAAACACGTTGTGTTGCAAAAAGAATACAAGTCAACAGATTGGGATGGGCTGTTAACTTTTTCGTATGTTATCCTTGGCAGCCATCTTGCTTTTCTTCAGCTGATTATTCATCGTGCGCGGAAGCCGTGATGGATATGTTGTGGCAATGGATGGTGTACTACATTCTATTCTCTGACGTAACAATGTCTAGAGTTGACCGACCATGGTTTGGAGCCGAGTGAAATCGCACCAATGCGCTTAAACACGAGGCATACCAGGCATGAGTCGACGATCGAATGCGCAAAACGAATGACGTGGGTCAGAAGAAGAGAGCCTTGAACAACGTTACAATGTCCAGCAAGAAGGGTTGACGCGAAGGATTCGGTATGAATTGGGAACAAACTTGCTTCTTACCCAGCAGTAATAAAACGTTTTAGTCCCTCACTATATCGTAAGTTGAATTAAACTTCTTCCGCCCCTTACTCTCATCACTGCTGAAGCCCGATGGGATGCTGGCTCACTCGGCTGTTTGCAAACTTGTTAGCCTCTCTTTTTGCGGAATCTTCGTGTTTGCGATCTGATATGCGGCCCTCTGCCTATTCTGATGAATTTGAGACGATAATGTCGGAAATTTGCACCCATCAAAAGAACGTCCGTAGGGTGCTGAGTAACCTAGACGTGAACAAGTCTAGTGAGATTCCAGCATTGTTCTCGGAACTTATAAAACTGTCTCCGATCTCGATACGCATATTTCGACTCTCGTTAGAGGCTGGCATAGTTCTGAATGCTTTAAATCAAAGCAGCAAACAGGCCGTACCCAAGAAGAGCAGACTATCATTTCAACGATAAAATCTGAAAGTATTTAAATTTCTTGCATTTAATTTAATTCTCCATATTAATTTATTTACCGGATAACTAACACTGCACAGCACAGCACTAACGTAACGTGGCGTAACGTATCTAAACTCGCGGGAAATTGATAACTTTCGTAGGTACTTTAGGTTCACATGGTGCCCATTGTAGTCACCAGATTTATGTAGTTGCGCTGGACAGCTTTACAGAAATTCCTAGTTCATTCATTAGAAGGATGGTACAGACGATTGAATATCCATATACAGAAGAATCGTAATTTGTAATTAATTCTATAGAAATTAAGAAAATAAATTATATGTTGAGCTGTTTAAGAAAATGAGCGTCCAAGAAAAAGCTTTTGGGATCGAACCTGGCCCGGAGCTATAATGAGGAGACAGGTACTGGCTTCTATGGTCACTACCGCCGAAAGAGGTTAAGGAAGGCATATGTCAACGAGGAAATATGTTGGCATGACAAAAACCTAAAAAGACATATCGGCATATGGGCGCATGGGCTCGCAGAGGAGGAGAGGCAGATAGCAAAACAAGCGTCAAACTATCTTCTGCGGCTTTAGGTGTGGCTTCCGGGGAGGTCGTGGGGATAAACTCTCCGCCAAAGATCTCAATCAGTGGCTGACCGATGTTGCGAAGGCTATCTAGAAACTCTCCAAGGTGTCCAAAGGCCTCTTTGGTGTCTAAAAATGACACTACGGGAGGCCGCTGGCCCCATTGTAGGGACTGCGGAGGCTCTTCTTCGGTGCACCACATTGAGGGAAACCGCTAGACTCAAAACACTTTGCTGGAAGCTCAAGAAATATGGCTGTGTTCAAAAAACCTTCACTGGTCTGTCGGTTGCGGTCGCGTTCATCGCAGCCGCTAAATCGGAAAATCAAGGTCATCCTTACTTCATCATTCATCACTCTGCTTATGGAGTTCCTTCTTTCTGGGACTACTGCTACGGAAAACACGGTATTCTACCTGTTTTTGAGGAATACAGAAAGTGAAATGGATGGGCTTGTTGGACATTTTGGCATTGTAGGAGCAATGAAGGGTCCTGCAGTGCCACATTATGCTTACTATTGCCTCTAGATAAAATATCTATACTATTTCAATTTTATTTAGGATGGTTAACAGAAAGCTTGACCTGTTGCTTACAGAATCTTTCCTGACAATAAAGCAAAAAGTTTGAAAACCATATAGAAGAAGTATTACCTAACATCAAATAAGATAAAGCGCTAAGCAATAAGATATCAAATGATTTTATTTTCGTGATACTCGTATAAGAAAGAGAATTCTTTTACAAGATTATTCCTACCTGAAGCTGATCATCGTCGAGGGCTGGCTGCTTACCAAAGCAAGATACAACGAAGACTAATCGTGGAGCGGAGAGAGACTGACGCTCGTTACATAGACTTTGCCACCAGCTTACCAGCACGCCAGTTGATACAGCACGCGTACTTCGCAAAATTAGATCTAAGAAACATTAAAGTCAATATGGGTAAGATACCAATTAATACATTTATTCCAGTGGTAAAGAGGACGCCCGATTTAGACACTCATCTACGAAACCACCATATTAATTTAAAGAAAAGAATAGGGTGATAATGTATCGTCCAGAGATAATTACCCTACTTCTGGGACAGTCGGGAAAATGACATGACAAGAGATCCCTGGACCAGTGATATTGCGTGAAAAAAGTGCGACCTCCCGAGGCAGGAGCAACAACAACATATATCTGACGTAACTAGTGACACCCAAATAAATGTATAACGGCAGCTGTTACCACTGAACAAACTAGTCAAAAGATATACAAATTAAAGAACTTAAATAACTATCCAAACATAATTTTATTGGAATTGCAAAATAATTGGAAATAGTACTGTCGAACTAAAATGAACTTAACAGAAGTAAGTCAATTCTATTTACAGTAGTCCCCGTAGGTCTAGCTAGCCATGTTTGACTCTTGCCGCGGGCCAAACGATGCCAAGGGACTACGAACACTACATCTAGTGGAGGTCCGCTAAAATTTCGTTACAAAACCAGCTCCAACATGAAGTAATCAGGCTGTAGTTAAAATAATTAGAGTACCTGTGCAGTAAGACTTATAAAAACAATAAAACGAGCTCTCAACGAGAATTTATCTCCTCGTGGGGAAAAAAAGCTGCCGAGTTTATAAATCAAATCAATCCAAGCGGGTTGCTCACAGAAGCTGCGTCTAAACGGCTAGCGCTTAGCTGAATTGTTTAAATTTAATTTTAGTAAGTACATTATTGTTGTTGTGCCCTAACACCATTTACAAGGATTCTTAATTTTAAACCATTTGTAAACATCTTTTACTGACATAATGGAATGGCAAATCAAATTAATATGAAAATGAAATATCGCGGTCATCTGCGACCGCACGTGGATCACGCATGCGCGCAGACTTAACTTGCGCGCACTCTACAGTGACTGACAGATGTTGTGACAGCTATCCAGAAAGTCACCAAGGTGTTCCAATTGTAGGACCAATGAAAGCTCATACAGTGCCACATTACGCTTACTACCTATATATAGCCTTCAGATAAAATGTCTATATGACCTGATACTTAACCTGTTGTTTACTAAATCTTGCCTGTCTTTACATGAAAACGTAGAAAACAATATAGTAGAAGTATTACTTAACATCAAATAAGATGAAGCGCAAAGTAGGCACATCTGAAATTAAAAGTATCCAATAATGTAACCCACCCAGGCAGATCTCTATTAAGTGAATTATTAATTTTATGAAAAAAATACTAGTCAGAAGCTCCTTTAATCCTACGTCTGTAACCATTTTGTATCGACTGAACAAAACAAGTCTATAAAAAATAAAATTATTTTATTTTCGTGGTACTTGTATCTAGTTTTACAAGATTACCTATAGTTATTCCAACCGAGGCCATCCATAGCGAGCAACCACGACACAGATATACTAGCTATACCCAAATAAATGACAAATGACAGCTATAACCACTAAAACCACTCAAAGCATGTAATAGAGGGAAACAAGCCTCAACACATCACCACTGTCACCGACTATCCGCCCAATCATGCACAGGTGACGTCACAAAATGTCATCAAAATTGTAACACATAATTCTACCTATTCATGAGGATTAGTGAAAGTGGCATAGAATGACTTGAAGTAATTTTGGAAGAAGTGTCACAAGCGGAACGTATTATGTTCATAGTGAAAATGACAGGTGCTTTACGCCTACGTTAAATTTATCCAAAACTGTCACGGAAACGATTGCCTTTTCCAAGAAAGACTGGCCATTTCTGAAAGTGATTGCTGATTAAAGAGGCATCTTATAAAGACAACATTATCTATAAGTAGAAAATAAGTCCTCGTCGTCCTACCGGGAGGATGCCGACCCGACTAACCTCTCCAGCGCATCGTTTAAAGACACGGAAATTGTGCAAGAAACACAAGGTATAAATGGTGATATTGTAGGAGCAATGAATGTCCTGCAGCGTCACAAAAAACTGACACGTTTTTTTTTGTTTATTGGCAGGTATTGCCCGATGCATTTTAAATGAGGGTGAGAAATCAATGGCCAGGTAAGTGACATTGTGAGGGCAATGAAGGCTCACACAATATCACAAAAACCTACATTTACATGGTGAGTCACAAACTCAATTAAATCAGATTTACTAATCTGATTTATATTACAATACACATACAGTTTGTTTTAGGACTGCCAATAAAATAGATGTCAATTAATACCAATTTGAACTGGGAGACTATTCGGTTCCTTCAATGGAAAACCTGTTAGAGGTATCATACAGATTAAAAAATGAACCATTTCAAGAGAAAAGCATAGAAGCAAAATTAACTGCTATGTGGCTGAAAATTCACATTTCATTTGGCTTAAGGTTGAGGTGTTTTGTTCTCAAACCATCGGAGCAGATTCTGGACTGCTCCTTGTGTAAAGGTAGATCAACGTGACATTTTTTTATAAGATCGTGGGTAGCTGTGACAGGCAGCAAAGAAGCAATCAGAGAACCGGCGAGAATATAACAAAATCGTAAAATGGTGTATTTACGAAGAAATAGATTTCGTGGCCATTCAACGATAACAGTTTGGTCCGGTGCTAAAGCTAAAGGGTAAATTTCTAGGCCTTAACCGGGTTACACGGGCGTTGAGAATATAACGCTATCTAGTTGAGACGGTGGACGAACACAAGGGACCGCAACATTAGCTGATCATATGAAACGTTGCGGCATAGCACTTGAATACACCAACCCTCAAGTAGACAGACATTTTAGAGGAAAAGTCGTTTGCAGGATGGCCGAATGTAGAATTAGACAAATATTGAATAGGTTTATTTTTGTACCTTTTTTATTAGAGTGTAATTTATGGCAGGGTTTAAGAAAATGTAAAACTCCAGTTGTGTTTCACAACTGAAGTTTTATATTAAGTATTACAGTTAATACTTAATATAAAACTTCAGTTGTGAAACTTTCTAAACATCTCGCGAACAGATGTTTGTAAGATAAAATATTTTTTTCTGAAGGCAGTAAATTTGCAACAGAATTCTACCTGTTAGTGAGGAATAGTGAAAGTGACATGGATGGCCTTGTTTTTTTTTTAGGATTAGTGTCAGCAGTGAAACATGTCAGGTTCATAGTGACCATCACAGATACCTAACGCCTACGTTAAATTCATCCCAAAAAGACACGGAAAGATTGCCTTCTCCGAGAAATACCGCCCGTTTCTGAAAGTGATTATAGCCTCATCATGAGATTAAGGATGACGAGGATAAATAATCAAGAGAATATTGTATCTAATAGTACGAGTATATGAGTACTCGTCGTCCTATCAGGGATGCTGACCCGAAGGACCTTATCAGCACAGCGTTTAAATACGCGGGCGAAGTGTGAGAATTGAAAGGTATACATTTTGATATTGTAGGAGCAATGAAGGCTCCTGCAACGTCACAAAACCCGTACACAGACAGTTTAGTTAAGACCTTCTAATCAAAGAGATGTCTCCTATTACCAATTTAAGCTGGGAGACAATTCCTGTGGAATTACTGCTAATGATATTAAAAGAATCTCGTTTAAAATATTTAATATCTTGTATGGCAGTAAATAGGAGATGAAAGAACATTGTATAGGTCTACCGGAATCTCATGGCAAATGTGGAAATAAAAATTTGTTGGGTGCAATACTGGGGAAATTGGATTAAACGATCTTGATACTGTTTAATTTTTATTTATGTCTTAAGTATTAATGAACATGAGGTACCTATATTATAGTAGTCACAGCGAGTCATCGAGTATACCGCATAGAGTAAGCGAGATAGGACTATGTGACATACATAAGCGAGTGAAAGAGACAGTTAAACAATGCTATCTTCACTATTCTTCACCTTCAACATTGACACAAAAATAGCTACTGCGCGGGGTCTTGCAACCAATTCAGAGACACAAAGATCCACTGTGAGTATTATAGGTATGTGTATGAATAATGTTGTTATACATCAAGTTCTTAACATAGGAAAAATAAATCAATTGAATATTAATTTATGTAATAATTTATTATATATCATTTAAATCATACTAATAACTTAAAACCTCATTCAGAACTAGAAAACGATTCCATGAACTCCACTGGCATTTCAAAAACTTGTATCTTTGTAGTTTTATGTCATCTCTCTCCATCAAAATGGTTCTTTTTCATTGGCATTTAACATATTCAGAACCAATCTCTTTATGTATAAAGTCTGTAAAAATAATAAAATGTATCATGTTACTTATAGTAATTCATCATCATCAGTCTATATATACTTTTTTTTATGTAAGTTTTATGGCCTGGTTGCTACGACCTTTTAGCCACGTCTTTGGAAAGAGTTTTGGATCTTATATTTATTCTTTAGTATGCATTAGAATGCGGATGTAACAGATTCTAATGTTTTTTGGAGTATTTGGCAGCAAATTGTATCGAGTCAGTCTTCCCAGTAAGCTTTGCAGAGGTGACTGCCTCTGCAAAGCTTACTGGGAAGACTACCACAATAAAATACTCCGCTCCACTATCCCGAGATCGTTTCTGTCAATGATTTTACAAATTTTCGAGTTGTGTAGACAGTTGAGACACAAAACGACACCAATAATATATCACAATATCCACTAGGAATCAATTTGCAAATAATATTAACAGCCACTGAACTTCACTCGACAAAATCCCGCCAAAAACTCCCGTCTATATACACGTCCCACTGCAGGGCGCAGATTTTTACTTAATATTTTTCTTACGTCAAAGATTCTCAATCTCCGTTAAAATCAATATCTTGTCGAAGAATTAGTAACAGTTACATTACTGTTGCCATTTCCTTCCGGCCATCATTCGATGTGCCCTGACCTACGATTTACCATATAATAGTAATGGAAAGAAATAAAAATTAGTAAGAAAAATATAAAATAAACTAAAAGTATCAAAACAAGTCAGTCCAACATACCGGTCCACTCTACGACGCACTTTAAAATCAAAGATTGAGTTTGATTTACGCCTTCTTCTTCCCTTATTTTATGATACACATTGAAAACAATATGTCTTGCTTGAGATCGAAGTGGGTTTTTCGACATTTTCACAAAAATAACAAATTTTCAAGTTAATATCAAAAAATTTCAGCATCGGTTGACACATCAAGTACTTTGATTTGACAGGTGACAATTGACATTGCCATATGAAAATCACAATTTAAAAAGAATAAAAAATGCCATGAGATTCTGGTAGACCTATAGTTGATTACATCGAGGTGTTTATATGGTATTTTTTGCCAAATCTACTTTTTGCCAAGGCTGCTGGCATATTTGTGAGACGTAGATCAAGGATGTGGGACACGGAATACTACCTGTCCGTGCGGAATAGTGAGAGTGACATAAAAGTAACTTGAAGTAATTTTGGAATGCACAGGAGATCACCATGGGTGAAACTCAAGAATTCCCGTTTTGCAAAGAACATGCAACGGCACTAAAGAAAACGCCTGACATCAGGAACATTTATGTAACCACAGTGTTTCGGGACACCCTACATACCTAGTAAATCGGTGTCAGTACCCATCCCTTCGTACTAGACCCAGTTAGGGTTCCTTTTGAACAATAAATGTTAATGCCTCGCCTGATAGGCCATTGTTACTGTTCGGTGCCGGGATAGAGATTTTCCCTTCATTGCTGGGTAGGAACTGTATTTTAATTCGTTCAGGTTCAGAATGTCCAATTCCCAAAATGTCCAACGGTTTCAAAATGTCCAATTCCCGAAATGTCCAATTCCCAAAATGTCCAATTCCCGAAACGTCCAATTCCCAAAACGACCAATTCCCAAAATGTCCAATTCCCAGAATGTCTAATGCCCAAAATGTCCATTCTCAGAATGTCCAATTCCCAAAATGTCCAATAGTCAAAATGTCCAATTCCCAGAATGTCCAATTCCCGAAATGTCCAATTCTCGAAATGTCCAAAATGCCTAATCAATACTTTTTTATACATTTTTTTTATTTATTAATTGGTTCGCGTTTGACCAGTATGTCGCCTGATGGTAAGCGATGTTGTGGTCGACGGTGAAGCATGCTTGCCTAGAAGTAACCTAAAAACCTAAATCCTTTGTAATATTTTTCAATAAGTCATACTCGATAGCCTTAGGCGATTAACACACGGCACCGCGCACCGCCGCGGACGCGGAGAGGAGAGCACCGCTCGACCCGCGCGGTCGAGCGGTGTACGTGTGTTAGGCATCAACGGATTTATTAGAGGCTAATGCGACATGAGATCCGCTTCACCGCCTACCGCGGCGGTGGACGGTGCCGTGTGTAAATCGCCTAAGTCTTCTGTTTGTGCTTCTCATTTTGTTTATGTCTATTTTTTATTACGATTCTCTTTTTTGTTTACTTGAATGTGCTCAAGCTTGAAATTACGTGAATTCGAATATTCATTTATATATATATTTATTTATTTATATTCATTTTGTTTATGTCTACGTCTATTAATTTACATAAATATCGCATTACCGCGGTGATCAACAGCTCCCATCAATTATATTTTTAGTTACAATATTAAATATTTGTGGTTTTCGTGAGTGTTCTTCAATTTTATATATTTCTAAAATCTACAATGACTGAAGAATTTGAGTTCATGTGTAACCAGAAGGAAAAGCTTACTTCAATTCGAGGTGGGTTCCAATTTACCAAAAATGTGACGAATAAAAGTGGAAGCACATTGTGGCGTTGTATTAATAGACAGGATTGTAGTGCATCAGTCACAATAGATAGAGCAAGGAAAACCATATTAAGGGAATCGCCGCATACTTGTGATCAAAATCTTTTTATATTGCAAGTTGATAACGTAAAAGCATCTTTAAAGAGAGCAGTATGTAAAGATTTAGGACCGATTCCGGAAATATGTGAAAAACCTTTGAATAAGTTAAGGGAAGAGTACCCTAAATATAAAGATTTGATACCGTCATTTCATGCCTTAAAAAATTCTTTATATAGATCTCGTAAAAAGTATCTGAATACAGATTTATTAACACACAGTGATACTAGATCTATTAAAATACCAGAAAACTTGGGGAAATAATTTCTGATTTGTGAAGATGGTGACACAGATAAAATCATAATATTTGCAACAAATACGGCGAAGAAATTTTTAAAAAGTCCGGGCATATACTACGCAGATGGGACATTTAAAACAGCGCCTAAGCCTTTCTATCAGTTTTTTGTTATACATTTAGATGTGAGTTCTAATGAAAACACAACAAATATTATACCAGTGATCTACGCTCTTTTGCCAAATAAAATGGAACAAACGTACGTGCGTTTATTTTTACTCACAAAAGTTAAGTTAGGGGTCCAAATCCAAAAGTTTAAATCAGATTACGAAGTGAGCTAGCGAATGCCGTATCTTACGTTTTCCCGCAAGCTGAAGTGACCGGGTGTTACCATCACTTCAACGAGGCCATCGGGAGATAAAGCAAAAAAAATTAGTTTAATACGACAAAAGAAGGACGAAATACAATCAATCGGAGTGCCATTTTCCCTCTTGTTCCGGCAATTGAGATACCAGCTGCATGACACTATATCTTAGAAACATGCCCAAACTCACGTGAAATGGACAATTTTCGTCGTTACTTTGAGTCGACATGGTACCCAAAGAAATCACCAGCTTTATTAAGCTGTGCTGGACAGTGTCACAGGACTACAAATGCGTTGGAAGGATAGCACCGAAGATTGAATAGCTGTTTATAGAAGAATCCAAATTTGTACTTTTTTCTTTACAAACTAAGGAAGGAAAGCACACATTGGGACCGCCGAATGAAAGATTCGCTTTTAAAAAAAATGAGAAACAAAAGAAGACCTAGAGACATCGAGTTTGATCGAAAATACAACATTTTATTAATCAAATTACAGAATAAGGATGTCTCACTGTGCCAATTTATTAAAACAATTTTTTTTTAAAACTTTGTTTATTTAAATGAAGTCATGTTTCAATTATAGTTTCATTTTTTTCCAATTTTTATTGGGTGTATGGGTCTGCTAATGAAAACTGATGCCATGTTCAGAGCTAGTTTTCATTAGCATGTCCCTTGCGCCCTCTATAAATTGTAAAAATAATGGTATTCCTTGCTTTAATAAAACTATATTTTGTTTGCTTAGTTGTTTTAAAAATATTATGTTGATTTTTGTTTATAATTTTATATTGCATTTTGACACAAATTGGTATTTTGCTTGTTTTAATGTTGTAAAAATATGACGTTGCTATTTACATTCGCCCGATACCTCACGACATTGAAGAGTACTTATGCTTTTTATTAACGCTTTATTTTAAAAATTTTCACTAACCCTATTTTTTTCATTACGTACTCCTTAATCATCATTTCGAGTTCACAATTGAAACGTTTTAAACTTTAGACTCGACATCCGGAATATCGAAGATATGCCGTTGGGGCATGTCCTCGAAACGCCGCTACACGTCAAGCGGAGGCGCGTGTGGCAACCGTAAGTAGTTCTACTTGTGCTGCTTGTTAGTTGTAATACTACTGGTTTTAACTTTTGTTTAAATATCCATCTAGATCTTTTCCGGCTGCTCCCGCGCATCCAGCACCACCAAGGGAACCATCACCACCAAGGGAACTATCACCACAACTTCCATTCCCACCACCACTTCCATTTGGTAGTGATGGTGATGGCGAAGTGGCGGGCACATTGGGCTCGGCAATGTAAGTCGCTAACGGTATTTCCTTTTCTCTTCATTTCATTTCTAAAGATATAGGTAGTACAACACTGCTTTTGTTCCAGGTTCGTGCCACCACCAGTTCAATGTGGTGGTGATGGTGATGGCGAAGTGGCGGGCACATCGGGCTCGGCACCACCATCACTGGCATACTCGGTGCCTTCGCCAGCCACGTAAGTCACTTACGGACTTTTCTATTTAGCTCTTAAAGACAGGAGACAGGTACTACAACACTTCTTCTGTTCCAGATTCTTGGAGTTCCCCATGGTGAACTCGCCAATCCCTTCACCGTCCACATCGTCCAGCATCCAGCGTCTATCTCCTCAGTTTCACCCTCGTCAGAACCTTCAGGATGATTACATCTCCCGGATCATCAACTTCGGTAAGTACCTGCTGATTTGAGTCTGGTTTGTGGAGGCAAACTTCTGGTTTCCACTACGGATTTGAAACCAATGTATCACTTGCTATAGGTAGCGACGAAGATTCTGATGAGGGCGATGATGAGGACAACGCGCCGGTGCCAATGATCCCCAGGCTGTTCAGGGCCTTGATACCCTGGGGCTCAGGACGATGATAACGATGAGGGAATCGATGATGTGCCTGCCCTCGCGCCTGCTGCAGATCCCATGCCTGCTGAGGACCCCATGGCTACTGAGGACCCCATGCCTGCTGAGGACCCCACGGTTACTGAGGACCCTATAGCTACTGAGGACCCTATAGCTACTGAGGACCTCATGCTTGTAGATCCAAGTGCGACGGACAAGCCTTGGAATTTACTTGATTTTCAGTGGGAAGCGTTTCCGGACCCCTCGATTCCACCTGAAGAGAGGAGGGAAACGTTTTCCCAAAACAATGTATGTCCGACAATTCCAGATGTCGACCCATACAGCAAATTCATTGCCATATGGAATCGGCAATTTATGGAGTACATTGCCTCGGAGACTAATAGATATGCTCAGGAGGTGGCAACCCAATTAATCGAGAACCACAGTCTCCATCCCAAGAGCCGCATCAGCAAGTGGGTTGACACCACGGTCGATGAACTCTATACATATTTAGGCATTAATCTGGCGATGGGGATTGTGGTCAAATCACGGCTCCAGGACTATTGGAGTGCCTGCCTTGACATATTTAGTACGCCAGGGTTTAGCGTGCACATGACCATCGACAGATTTGCTCTCTTAAGTAAGTGTTTGCATTTTGCAAATAACGAGGACATGTGTACGATAAACCTAAATGTCTCCGAGGCACGCTTATATAAGATTCGCCCAGTACTGCAGCATCTGAACTCGTATGTTTATATTTTATAAAATATATGATTGTTTTTTTTTTACTTTAATTTTGATACAAATAGGTATTTTGTTTGTTTTAATGTTATAAAAATATGATGTTGTTTTTTATACATTACATTTTGACAAAAATGGGTACCCTGTAATTTTGATTATTTTGGTATTTTGTTTTTATTTTTAGTTAGAAGTTTTGGTATTTAAAAAGCGCATTGATTATTTTTTGTAAAAATACCTCAATTTTATGGAACATTGGACATTTCGAAAATTGGACATTCTGGGAATTGGACATTTTGGGCATTGGAAATTCTGAGAATGGAGTGAATTGGTCATTTTGGGAATTGAACATTTTGGGAATTGGTCGTTTTGGGAATTGGACGTTTCGGGAATTGGTCGTTTTGGGAATTGGACGTTTCGGGAATTGGAAATTTCGGGAATTGGACATTTTGAAACTGTTGGACCTTTTGGGAATTGGACATTCTGAACCTGAACGTTTTAATTTCTCCTTATCGGTCCCCTTTACAACTAAAGTATTTGATGGTTTTCAGCGCTGAATCCGTTAATTTCACAAACACTAAGTAGTTCCTTGCGGTCTTTTTAACTAAACTCCGTAAACCATACTAAACATCTGCTGACAAGGCCGTCATTTCTTATTCCCTATTTATTTATTTTGCTATTAGCTCCACGAATACAATTCAAGATAATTTTAATAAATATTTTGTGAAGCCACCTTGATAATATATTATAAACAATTTGCGTATTATCATTTAGCTGTGGCGCGCGCAACGGAGGGCTTCGTCAGCGTAACCACACTGAGACAAAATATCCCTGACACAGTGGCCTTGCGTGGACAATGAGGGTGTACCCAAGGCCACAGTTGCCTAACGAAAGAAAGAAAGAAAATACTTCTTTTTTCAGATATGACGTAGTAAATAACTGGCTCAAAATAAACACGACCCATTAAAAATATAAAACTAAAGAAAAACAGTACCAACATACAAATATAGGCAAGTATACGAATGTATGTGTCACATCCACGCAAAACAGTTTTCCTCCTATATTATATTATTTTACTCTTTGCAGTTTTCACTCATCATAATGCTGGGAGTGCCATCATAAAGCTTATGGGTGATTCATGTCCTGAAAAGAGGGCGCCACATGTCAAAACTGTGCTTGCCATAATATTTTATGTCTGCCAATCGTCGCAAGTCACGGACTAAATTACTTTATCTTAACTAATTTCTGTTATAATTGGATATTAGTGCAAATGTATATCCTGTACAACAACAAAATAAAAGACCATCAACCTACAGCTGGATTTTCACTTGGTTCAACCTTACCTCCAAGATACGCAAAAGGGAACCGGTGAATATTTTCCACCTGCGTCCCTAAATATTGAAGAAATTCTACACAACTTGGCAAAATGCAAAAAATATTAAATCAGTTGTTTCGCTTTGATTGTGAATAACTAAAACTAAAAATACTTTGTAACTAATAAACGTATTTTTCACCAATTCTTTCAAACTTATTCATTTTCAAAAGATTATGTTCTCGCTTTAAGACACCCAATGCCGCATTTCCTCTTATTCTTGTGCAAAAGTCAGTCTTTCCATAAACTTTAAATAAATGAACTGTGTAGTAAAACAAAAAATGATAAAAACCAGTTACGGTGGTATGGAACCCATTATACGCGAGTCAGACTCGCACTTGGCCAGTTTACATAAAAGTACAAAAAATATACGCACACATAAGGTACGATAACAACAAGGTACGGTAAGATACAATACAGGACCTATTATATTTAAGAAGAAAAGATGTACAATCGAACAAGGTAATTGGCAAAAATATTCATAATTCCTCTTCACTATCAATTATATTTTTACGCTTAACCTATGACAATTGAGTGTTGAAAAGAAATGACAACTCAGGACACTCACAACTGTGTTATAGGTAGCAAGTTATTTCCCGAATAAGTACCAATCTCCTTGTTTGCTTGTACTATGATATGTTTAGTTCTAATTCTAAAGTTGGACCCAGTCTAGTTGCCTCAACAAAGACACATAATAATAGCTCAAGTGCAAGTAAAACCGGGGCTAAGGCTAACTCATTAATTGCATTGAAATAGCCAATATTCGCCTGCAGTTTTACAAACACAGTTGAACAGTAGATAATGTACGAACCCACAAAGATATCTGCCCCGCGCTGACAGTGAACATAAAATGTCTAACAGACTATGTTCAAAGTGGCAAGAATATCATTTTGAAATTTTATCGGATTTTATAGTTATTTAGATAGTTACACTTTCAGAGATCGGGTCAGATAAGTTTCTGGCACTATAAGCTTTCCTTGTATGCCGTGACAGTGCTGCCATCTGTGGGTAACTCGAAACCAGTATCGGAGGCAGCTGATGATGCTCGATGAAGATCTTCGATGCTGGAGACAGAAGTATGAGGATTTCTGAAATTCACATAAAACACGATTTAAGTATTTTGCCAACTAACGTTTTCGTTGAGTAACCCACAGAAATCATGACGGTACTTGTATTGAAAAAACCGTGTTATGATAATACTCAGCGATAATGTAGCTATTCTATGAGATAAATAATTTTGTAATCGGTTTAGTTCTTCCAGAGACAGAACAGAATATACTTTATTGTATACTGGAATAGTATCACAACTCCTTTATGAAAAAAAACCGGCAAAGTACGTGTTGGACTTCGCACATAAAAGGTCCGTACAAAACCACAAAATTAAGTTTTTTGTAATAGGAAAAAAACCGGTCAAGTGTGAGTCGAACTCGTGCGCCGATTGTTCCGTACCTACCCATTATACCGCCATGATAAAATTGGTATCATTTTTATTTATGGCAAAGTTTTAAAGATATGGGCAAATATAGATTTCGCGAAACCTTGTAAGTACCAAAATTTAACTAAATTTTCAACTTTTTTAATTTTTTGACATTTTTCCTTTATTTGTGCTACCTTACTTTTTATTTTTATACACCCAATTCTCGTGATAATTATATTGTTTTTCAATTATGAAACGCGAAAGTTTTAAAGTTTATAGTTCTCATTATCTGGTATATATTTCAACTTGCTGGGTCCACCCATTCCTGAGAAAATTGGTGGTGACACACGGACAGACGGAGAAGAAAGTGATCTTATAAGGGTTCCTTTTTTTACCTTTTGAGGTACGGAACCCTAAAAATAATAAACATTATCAGCAAATTTCAAGTTCATAGGTCAATGGGAAGTTCAAAAATTCTTCGGAACAAAAATTTTTAAAAAAATGGTTGCTTTGGTTTTTTCTCATTCCTTTGTTTTCCTATATTCTTTAAAACAAAAAATAAAGTACGGACAGACGGACAAACAGACGTACACGTGAGTGACAGCAATAGGGCTCCGTTTGAAGCGTCCGGGTACGCAACCCTAAAAAAAAAGTGGGTAAATGGAGGTTTATCGCTGACAGCGATATCTTACTACCAGACAACGACAAACATAAATTTATTTTTTTGTAACTCACCTTACTAAAAGACAAATTATTCGTTGTCAGCCGGGCTATCTATTTTTCTTGTCAGTCATTTATTTGGCTTCGAATTTCAGCTTTAGACCATGAGTTACATGACGTGGTGATTAAAGAACTACTTCTTTCTCTTCTTCTTTGAGTTTCAATAAGACTCAAATTTTGGTCAGACCATATATGGCCACCTGGCCAGCTCTGTCATTAGCCTCGTTCAAGTCAGGTGCAGGTGCTTGTGTATCTTGTGAGGCGGCTCCACACTAGCACCGTGTTTGGGATGGGTCTAGGACACTCCATTTTACCAGATTGTCTCTGCAGTGACCAACATGGACTAGCAATCGGTTCAGAGATTTCCAGATTGGCCACTGCAGTTTGAGTCCAGGTGGCGTATTATGTTCTGCTGGAGTAATTAAGTGTGAAGGAGTGGGAGGTTTGACGCGCTGTTTTCCGAGGAGGTCGTAAATT
This sequence comes from Orthosia gothica, assembly GCA_949775005.1. Lineage (NCBI taxonomy): Eukaryota > Metazoa > Arthropoda > Insecta > Lepidoptera > Noctuidae > Orthosia > Orthosia gothica. Next base: position 33,224,143 of record OX459038.1, on the reverse strand, counting down.
TCAGAAAACTTTTTAGACTCTTTAAGCACGTAGGTAGGAACTGGCGTCCGTATAGGGGATGACGGTTGTCTTGCTCGTGCTTCTCTTTCTCAATACGGCTGGCTATTTCACGAACGTCCGGCACTATTGCAACTGATGAGCATCTGGTTTCCATTATGAATCTGAAAAATAATTAGTTTAGTTATTTTTTGTTGACATAAGAAGTGGTGGTGGTCTATGTCACAATTATGTGGACATCTTAGTCAAACAGAGAATGAAAAAAAAAATTGTTTGTCAGGTAGATTCATAAAAAAAATTGTCATATAAACAAAAAACCGGCCAAGTGCGAGTCGGACTCGCGCACGAAGGGTTCCGTACTTGGTAAATTGCGGTTTACGATTTATGACGTATTAAAAAAACCGGCCAAGTGCGAGTCGGACTCGCGCACGAAGGGTTCCGTACCATTTTCGTAAAAAAACGGCAAAAAAAATGACGTTTGTTGTATGGAAGCCCCCCTTAAATATTTATTTTATTTTGTTTTTAGTATTTGTTGTTGTAGCGGCAACCGATATACATCACCTGTGAAAATTTCAACTGTCTAGCTATCACGGTTCATGAGATACAGCCCGGTGACAGACAGACAGACAGACAGACAGACAGACAGACGGACCGCGGAGTCTCAGTAATAGGGTCCCGTTTTTACCCTTTGGGTACGGAACCCTAAAAAACTACTTACTAGATCTCGTTCAAACAACCGCAATTTACCAAGTACCTTTCAATTTACCAGGAACCCTACGTGCGCGAGTCCGACTCGCACTTGGCCGGTTTTGTACCTTGAAATCATCCCTATTGCAGTGAATTTTGTTCTACAAATTAATACCATAACCGAGTGGAAACGGCAGAGCCAGTATGTGTAATTTATTCCATCGCACTTAAAACTGTGATGGAAAACATGGTATCGGTGTATGGTGGCTGTGAAGTGCGCCACTCACCGTCACATAAAATTTCTACTGCGCTATGACTTGCGGAGTTTTCCGAGACGCCATTAAGTTTGAATGAAGAAAATGATGTCCTACATTTCCTTGAAACAAGAATCTGAAGAATAAATTAAGATATCCATCAATTCGCACTGTACCCGCATGATGGATCAGGAATTCCACCCCTAAGATGACCCACTCACCGGATCACGGCCCATTTCATCTATCTCAGAGAGGAGACTTGTTCCTAGCAGCGAGAATAATATTTAAATACTGATTAAGTTATATGATAAAAGCATACCTCCGGCTTCATTTGAGAGAAATTTAATCTGGATCAGGTAAACATTATATTGATCTACCTACATTCAACAAAATATATTTTTGTGCTATATAAAAAAAATAAAAATGATACACGATATCTCCACGAGTTCCTAAGAAAAAGGTCTTGACAAACGGACAGACAAACAGACAACGAATAGGATAGGGTTCCTGTTTTCCATTTGATGAATGGAACCCTAAAACACATGCTATAATTCGAGCCGTTTTCATATTATAGTCAACACGACATTCACATAGTTTTAAGGCGGTACCCTGACCCAAAAAACAGCATGAGATATGAACATTCCTATTGGTCTAGCGGCACTGGTGGCGCGTGAACTACTGTAGTAGTGAATACGCCCAGATTTTAGAATAAAATCTTGATAAAATCGAATTTTAGCTTTTTGAAAAAAAATATGACGGCAAAAATGTTCGTTATTACATTGTCTATCCATTAGTGTTAGTACAAAAAATAATTAATTAACACTTTACGAGGAGATGCATGCTATCAATAATTATTTCTAATTTTTATGGTTTTGTTAGAAGGAGATTAGTGAAACATAAACCTTTTTTTTTTAAAAAAAGTGTGCGACCATTTTAGAATCAATAATATGTAGAAATTTTTATTAGTTGATATTTCTTGCTCTAGCTCCTAAAAACAGCACGAAAAACAGCTAGCGCGGTGTTTTGCTCGGGGTACCGCCTTAAGATACTTTCGCATTTGCATCTAAGTCTCAGTCAAACACTTCTAATTGTACAACATTTTAGCAAGTTTTGGACATTGATTTTGACTGAAATTATATTGCGATGTGTATTTCAACGTTTACAATTACGACAACCGTCCTTCAGACATTATAGGCGTAGAATTTTACACAACACCGTTCAATTTGAACAAAAAACAGTATTTTAAAATGGCCACCATTCGTCACTAATGAACGTGAAAAATATTATTTGCCACAAAAAATCTAATTCACAACAGTTTTACAGATTTAAATTAGTAACTTACCCATATTAACTTTTAATATTTCTTAGTTTCAACACTTATCACCAGTAATGAACTAGAAATTAACTGTATTAGAAATAAAAGTGTTTGCAAGTAATACCCGATGCGCTAGATAAGCGAAAATGAAAGAGTGGCAACGTAGGACATTGAAAATAGAATACTTTTATTTCGGCTACCTTCAATTTTTTTTTGTAAAACTACCCACGCGTACATGACAAAAAATGTAAAGCTAGTTTCAGACTTTTGCATTTTATTTTCGTAATGGTTTACTTGTATGTTGTACCTGTTTAATGAGCAAGAAATAGATAAAATAGCTTTTGGTTTATATATTGGGGTTACGGAATTATTACCAAGTAAGAGTCGAAACAAAACCCATTCAAAGCATAATTATTAAAAAAATACAAGTTTCCCAAAGCAGTTCTTCTGAAAAATGTTGTGAGATTGAGTGTTAAACCAAGTTGGACGACTTATTTAGTAACAAACAAATTAACCGAATTGGTTTTACGTAAGAGGGCAACATTATGCGGTACTGTTGTGGAACTCTTTACCGCCTGACATTAGGGAACAGTTAGTTAAGTTCTTGCAGATTTCTAAATGAGAGTGAAAGAACACTATCTTTCCATTCCGTCATAATTTCTTAATATTATGTATTCATATTTATATTATTTATTATTGTAATATTAATTTTATTATATGAGAGTATATATTTTTATATTGTATACTACTTTATAGGTAATTCTTTAATGTTTTTTTCTTTTTATTTCCCCTCTGCACAATTATCTTGTTTTCGCAGTTATGCTGGAACAGATTTCTGTAGAAATAAGCATCATCTAAGTACCTGTTTTCTGTTCATTCTTATTGTTTATTTATTACTAGCTGTTCCCCGCAGCTTCGCTCCCGTGGACCACCCCACAGGACCCGTTTTCGGGATAACAAAATAGCCTCACTCAAGAATAATGTAGCTTCCTATTGGTGAAAGAATTTTTAAAATCGGTCCAGTAGTTTCGGAGCCTATTCGGTACAAACAAACAAAAAAATCGGCTCAGTTTGCCTTTGACTGACGTCGAGTTGGAGGATGGTTTTTTTTTACAGAAAGGTTACATTATTATTAGCACACACGCAAATTTTCAATATGCGGCGTCGCGCAGTTTTTACCCGACTGCCGAAAGAGGGTAATGTGTTTATCAGTCTATGTATGTATGTAAGTATGTACTATATGGCGTTCCAGAGACCAAACGCGTTGGCCGATTTTGATGATTCATACGTCAATCGATTCTTCTTAACCCTGTGAGTGTCATACGCTACATTAAAATTGGACAATAGAAAAATGGCTGATTTTGGGTGCTATATTATGGAGGCCCAAATTTTTTTCTTCTTCCAAACCCATCGTGTGGGGTATCAAAAATATATAACACTTATATGTTTTAATGTATCTAATTCGAAAAAAAACTCAGTAACTAAAAAGTTATAAATAAAAAAACTTTATTCAAAAAATCAAAAAACCCGACTGCTTCAAAACCGAACTAAAAAGTCGTAAACAAGGAAAAAATCATGCTGTGCAGGCGGAGGATACACCAGATTTTGGCCAGCCATTCCGCGAATATGTATCCTCCGACTGCACAGCATGATTTTTTCCTTGTTTACGACTTTTTAGTTCGCTTTTGAAGCAATCGGGTTTTTTTATTTATTGATTAAGTTTTTTTTTGAGAAAAAAAAAATTAAAATTACTTATTTTTGCAATATTTAAGTCAATATCTATCACAGATTATATAGAATTCTGGCCATTGAACGTTTCATTTTACCTACGGTTAAGTTGTCATACGTCAAATAAAAAAAATAGGAAAAAAAATATACAAAAAAAAATACAAATGAAATAGGTCAGGTTCAACTAATGTCAAAGAACCGAATTGATTGACCCCGACTCTACCTGGTACGAGTCTGTCCTACCCCTAGTGTGTTTTTAATGAGCCGGAGGTTGCTCTGCCCGCAGCGCCGGAGACGTTGCAGCCTCAAAATAGATGCAGAAATCCCACTGAATCAGTCCCCCTATTTTTTTCTGATGAAAGGGGTTTCCTCCGTTCTGAAAGGGGGTACCCCTCTTCCCCTACAAGGGGTCCCCCCTTTATTTTTACACTTATTATTAATTTTAATCCAAAAAATTACGTTATTTCCACAAAATTAAAAATTAAAAAAACTCGAAAAGGTTGGGGTGGCGCAACTATTTCTTTTAAGGGCAGGTTGTACCCCTTCCCCCCTCTCCCCCCAACCCCTTCCTGTCCACTTCAATTCGATGTCAGTCAAAGGAAAGTTGTACAAAAAATCTTTCCTCTTTATAATATTGGTATAGATGGTGAAAGACCGACATCGGTCCGTTATAGAACTGACCGATGGAATGTTTAAAAACAACATCAAACGTGTCCTGATTAAAAAAGCATATTATAAAATCAAGGACTACGTTGAAGTTAAAAATCTTAGCTTTAGCTCCTACTGCGCTTGCGGCTTCCCTGGTAACTCATAAACGGCACAAATATGTGGATGTCTCTAACTATTCTTAATCTCATTTTTCTTCTTCTTTTAATTAGACCTTTTTACAATGGTTATCAGTCATCTTTATAGCCCTTTGCTATGAATAGTTACAGCACTGATAACAACATTTGTGCCACATGTTAAATTTAGTCTTGTTTTTTAACTTTGTATAGACTCTTTTATGAGGAGCTCGTGAATAAATAATAATAGCCGCACGGGCCGGTCTTCAAGGTTAAGCAACGCTTGACGAGGTTGGTCCGTGGATGGGTGACCATTTCAACATACCGAGTTTCCTCCATGCCTCGGCAAGCACGTTAAGCCGTTGGTCCGTTGGGTTGTGGAGGTCAGATAGGCAGTCGCTCCATGTAAAACACTGGTACTCAGCTGAATCCGGTAAGACTGGAAGCCGACCCCAAAAACAATTGGGAAAAGGCTAGGCAGATGATGATGATAGATTCTTTTATCAATTGTTTTGTGAATGTGTGAACATTGTAGGCCTTCTAGATTTCTAGATGCTTTTTAGATTATTTTATAATAACTATCACATTCATTATGTACCTTACATTATAACAAGTTAATAATATTTGTATAAAACTCATCTGATGAATTACCTCCTTCTCCTTCTGAAGTCGGTTAAAAATAATCCTAATGTCTAGCACCAGCTTTATACATATTTTATATAATTAATGTTACCGAAAATGCATGCGGCGTTGCCAGATTTTTATGAACATTCTAGAACAAAAAACCGGCCAAGTGCGAGTCGGACTCGCGCACGAAGGGTTCCGTACTTGGTAAATTGCGGTTTACGATTTATGACGTATTAAAAAAAAAACTACTAACTAGATCTCGTTCAAACCAATTTTCGCTGGCAGTTTAAATAGTAATGTACATCATATATTTTTTTCAGTTTTATCATTCTGTTATTTTAGAAGTTACAGGGGGGGGACACACATTTTACCACTTTGGAAGAGTCTCTCGCGCAAACTATTCAGTTTAGAAAAAAATGATATTAGAAACCTCTATATCATTTTTGAAGACCTATCCATAGATACCCCACACGTATGGGTTTGATGAAAAAATATATTTTTAGTTTTAGTTTTAAGTATGGGAACCCCCAAAATTTATTGTTTTATTTTTATTTTTGTGTGAAAATCTTAATGCGGTTCACAGAATACATCTACTTACCAAGTTTCAACAGCATAGTTCTTATAGTTTCGGAAAAAAGTGGCTGTGACATACGGACGGACAGACAGACAGACAGACAGACAGACAGACAGACAGACAGACATGACGAATCTATAAGGGTTCCGTTTTTTGCCATTTGGCTACGGAACCCTAAAAACCAGCCAAATGCGAGACGGATTCGCGCACGAAGGGTTCCGTACTAGGTAAATTGCGGTTTAAGATTTATGACGTATTAAAAAAAAAATACTTACTAGATCTCGTTCAAACCAATTTTCGTTGGAAGTTTACATGGTAATGTACATCATATATTTTTTTTAGTTTTATCATTCTCTTATTTTAGAAGTTACAGGGCGGGGGACACACAATTTACCACTTTAGAAGTGTCTCTCGCGCAAACTATTCAGTTTAGAAAAAACCGGCCAAGTGCGAGTCGGACTCGCGCACGAAGGGTTCCGTACTTGGTAAATTGCGGTTTACGATTTATGACGTATTAAAAAAAAAACTACTTACTAGATCTCGTTCAAACCAATTTTCGCTGGTAGTTTACATAGTAATGTACATCATATATTTTTTTTAGTTTTATCATTCTCTTATTTTAGAAGTTACAGGGGGGGGACACACATTTTACCACTTTGGCAGAGTCTCTCGCGCAAACTATTCAGTTTAGAAAAAAAATATATTAGAAACCTCAATATCATTTTTGAAGACCTATCCATAGATATCCCACACGTATGGGTCTGATGAAAAAAAAAATTTTTAGTTTTAGTTTCAAGTATTTATTGTTTAATTTTTATTTTTGTGTGAAAATTTTTAATGCGGTTCACAGAATACATCTACTTACCAAGTTTCAACAGCATAGTTCTTATAGTTTCGGAATAAAGTGGCTGTGACATACGGACGGACAGACAGACAGACAGACATGACGAATCTATAAGGGTTATGTTTTTTGCCATTTGGCTACGGAACCCTAAAAAATTATATTAGAAACCTCAATATCATTTTTGAAGACTTATCCATAGATACCGCACAAGTACAAAATTTATTGTTTTTTTTATATTTTTGTGTGAAAATCTTAATGCGGTTCACAGAATACATCTATTTACCAAGTTTCAACAGCATAGTTCTTATAATTTCGGAAAAAAATGGCTGTGACATACGTACGGCCAGCCAGACAGACATGACGAATCTATAATGGTTCCGTTTTTTGCCATTTTGCTACGGAACCCTAAAAACACATTGTTACGGGTGATTTGAAGAAGACAACGTTATAAGCGTGAGCAAGAAAGAAGTAAGTTCAAAAGTTGCTTTAGCGAAAAATATTTAAGTTAGGTGTCGCTATTCAGCCTACTGTGATTATTTTTCTCATCAATACAGTGTGCCTAGTATAATTTGCTAGTTTGTGGTGCTGGTGATTCTATAGAAAACAGCCTGTTAGTGGTGGTTTTGTGGCCTGTCCGTACAATGACGGCTATTGCTATTATTTGAATTTAGACTTCTAGACTCCTCAGGCGAAAGAGGCTGTACGAAACGACTAAAATCAACCAACCAGCGCGAACGTTTGATTCCGGGAGGAAGACTTACTCGTAGATGCAGAACGCATTCAAATATTTCATTTTACGATTGCCAATTATGTGTTTTATTAATCTATTATTTTATTAAACAATTACAAAAATCAACTATTATTTTGATTTTACTCAAGAAACGATGAAATACTACTAGAAAGTTTAGTTTTGTTATTATTATTTTAGCTTATACCTTCGAACTTTTACAATAATTTTATAGCCTATAAAATTTTAGTTTCATTTTGCACTTCATTTCGCAAATTAACTTTACAGCGAAAGACTCAAAGGCCCAAGTAAGTAAAGTCGCAAGTCAAGGATGTTACTGCTTCATGAGCTTTAAAGGCTAAAAAGACAACCTACCCAACTATGTGACAATATTTTTATGTTTTAGATTCACGGAAATGATTAAGAAGGTATGGTGGTAGGTACATAGGTAAGGTGGTTTTAGATAGTTTGAAGTACACCAACACGTGCGTAACTTGGCTTTAGAAATTGAAAATCAGTGAAATTAGGCTCACTGATTGCCACTATGCCTGATTTCAATGATCCTTAATTGGAACAGCAAATTCCTGTTTCTATAGAAATTGATGCTACGAAATGGATCCATGAGTGGATGGTAGTGAATAATTGATTAAGCTATGGAAATGGCATCATTTTTCTTTGTTGACATTAAGTAATATATTCCATCACCACTGCACTCAAAATCTTGAAGGATGGAGGAGATCTATAGGAAATCGACATTTCCTATGTGACATTCATCTACCCTCATTGGGCCCGCGAGGTGGATTATGGTCCGCTACTTCTCACTGAGAGGAAGATTGTACTCAACAATGAAGACCATCGTATTACTCTCTGTAGTCCTTGTCAGCTGCCTTGCCCAAAGATCACCGTATGCAGGCAGGCTACCCATAGGGTCCCCCTCATATCGAGCCAAGCACCGCTTCTCCAGACTCGGAATTAGGAAACAGATTCGGAGACAAAGCCGGTACCACAACCGTAAACACAATCAGACTGCCTCTTGAAGCCCTCGGTGATGCCGCACTATTCCAGAGGCTGAGCAAGTTGCCTATTGACCAGCAACCTTTCTGGCATATCAACTGGAGAGCTCTAGAAGAAAACAGAAACAACCCACATACTTACCCACAAAGAGGCAACGGTTTCATCGATGTAAACAGCAACTCTAACTCTGTTCTATTCGAGAGATATAGAAACAATGACTTTTAAATTAAGAATTTAAAAAAATGTTAAGACTGCTTCAAAATTCCAACAGAACTTGTCTAAGTGATATTCTATCCGATAGTAATTATGGCCCGTTAGGAATATTTGTTTCAAAATGGCACTATGGCAGATATGTATATTATTTAAATATCTCCACAGGCGGATCCAGGGGTGGAGGGAACGGGGGCGCGTGCCCTCCTTGGATGAGCCCACTCTGTTGCTCAGGCAATAGATTTTTCATTCTTAATACAGTCTCTGCACGCATATTTAATTTAAAGCGTTTACTTATTGGTTGCATAAAATCGTAACATACTATTTTTTCATTGTTTTCATCTTTGTATTTATTTTTAATTGATAATTATTGAAAATAATTTGCTTTTATCTTTACCGAGTGGAACAGTGCCTGTTTAGTCATTTTATTTGATAAAAGGTGTACTTATTTCACTGAGTAATTGATCGGCAGATAATTGTAATTCAGACTTAGGGCCGGTTTCTGATTTAAGTAAAGCAGCAATAATCAGTTGAGTATTGTCAAATAATTTAGAAAGCGTTTGAGTATTTTACGTTTCACAATTATTGAGAATTTACCTAGATCAGTTAAGTAACTACATAAGTACCTACTTATCTATGGATTTGTCAAAGTTCCATTCACTTTCTCTTTCACCCTTACGTTCCATTTTACAAAATAAATCCGAGACATCACAAGATTGGAATAAATTTACTAATATAAATTTTATACAGCTGTAAAAAGTACGTTAGTTATATATTTCTTCATTCAAGATTTAAAAAATCAAGTTATTAAAGATGATATAATCTTTAAAAACTTGATTTTTCATATTTAAGCAATTTAAAAGATACCTATCTGAAATGTATCCAACCTTATTATGAATCTATGAAATGGATCGTAGGTACTAGTCTTCACTTCAATATATTTTTTTTCTATGTTCAATATTGTCATGATAACCGTATTTATTTTGTCAAAGATGTCATAACGAAATAAAATAATATCATCTAATGTAATTTGTTATTGCCAAAATCAAGAATTTAAGCTTATAATTACTAGAAGTAAATGTGTTCAGAGCGAGCAGTTGCTGGTTCTTGTGATACCTCATAGAACTACAGAATATTTTACTCAGAATTTCACAAGATCTCTCAAGAGGGCACTTGTACATCTGCAGTGCGTAGTACATTATTACCTTAATGCATCTGCATTGGAATCTGATTGCAATTGTGATTTACCAACAAATGTGGACTATTGTGATGCAATTTTTAATGAGTGACCTGTGTTTTCAAGACCGAAGACAATATTAGCCAGGGTCGGTGCCATTGGATATGTGTCGGATACACTCGTTCCACTAGAATCCCCTATTTCAATCCCCCAGGGGATCGTACAGCACTCAATGTTCCACTACGATCCCCTATAGGGAAAGTTATTTGCCTTTAAAGTCTCTTCTCTCATTTTAGAAAAACTAATTTACATCATTGTATTTTTTTTATTTTTTTTTTTATAAACGTTGCCCCACACTAGGAATTTCTTCCTGTATCGTGGGTGCGATTACAAACATATAAACTCACATACAGAAACACCCAGAGCCGGAACAACTATCAGTAGGTCATACACATATTTGTTCCGTGCGGGAATCGAACCCGCGAATAATCCCGTAATCCCCTTTGTAGACCGATTTTAAATCTATGTATTAAGTATTGTTATTTTATAGGTGGCTTTTTTATTTAGAAGAGATTTTCCCTATAGGGGATCGTAGTGGAACATTGAGTGCTGTACGATCCCCTGGGGGATTGAAATAGGGGATTCTAGTGGAACGAGTGGTCGGATATTATGAAGGCGTACTGTGTTCTACCTATTTATTTTGCAAAATAATAAATAAATGAGACTTGTCATGTTGTTTTTATCAACTTTTATTGTTCTGATACCAAAATCGTATCATAAAAAAGCCAAATTCTGTACACAATTTCATCGTTGTAACCTCTTCTTGTCTTATGGTGTTGAGATGTCAGGCACCTCACTATCTATCTGTCAGTTGTCAATATGACAGCTGCTATATAGTCTGTTCTGTTGCGTACTGGACCTACTGGAGTGAGGAGTCATGTAAGATTGTTTTGTCCTGAGACTGAATCTTTCATTTCTATAATAAATGGCACGGCATATTGATAAAATGCATCGTTGTTTTAATATCAACATGGTAGCAGAGCGTGGTTATTAACAATATTAAAAGGAAACGTCGTCACTGGGTTGCGATCCACGTCGATGCGAATGCAATGTAAATGCCGAAAGAAAATCACGACAACGCAAACATGGCGTCGGGGGCTGCGGTCTCGACAATTTCACAGTTGCCGTGCCTATGTGAGAAGTCAAACTTCAGCACGTGGAAGTTTCGCCTTAAACTAATGTTAGAAGAAAAACAAGTAGTCTACGTATTAAATAAAGAAGATAAAGAAAAGGAAAAATCCGCCGAATTTATGAAAGATGACTCGAGGGCGAAGTCTTTAATTGCACAATGCGTTTCCGACCGCTACATTGAAATAATAAAGAATGGGAAAACAGCAAGAGAGATGATTACATTATTGGAAAATACCTTTGAGAGAAAAAGTGTCTACAACAGGTTCTACCTAAAACGCAAATTGATAACTCTCAAGTGCAATGAGCCATTGGAAAACTACCTCATAAAGTTCTCCTCAATCATCAACGATCTCCAAGCGATAGAAGTCAAAATTGATGATGAAGACATGATTTGTTACCTGCTGTCATCGCTGCCCAAGGAATATGATCCTGTAATTACATCCATCGAGACAATGGCTACAGAAAAGAGACTAACATTTGATTTTGTAAAAGCAAGATTGCTTGACGCCGAGACAAAAATCATCACAAATAAGGACACATCTGAGCAAGAATGTGCATTCCTCACATGTTACACCTGTGGTAAGCCGGGACACAAGAGTTATGAGTGTAAAGCGAAGACAAATGTATGGGAGCCACATCGAGGCAGGGGCCGTGGGAGAGCTGCTGGCCGAGGTCACAGAGCTGCACGAGGACGCCCTGTACGAGGTCGAGGACAACGTGATCAAGCCCAAGAAATGTCTCTAGCTGGTAAGGCAGATGTTGGATTTTTAGCCAGTGAATATATACTCGGATTGACTGATAATTCTAATATTACATTTATAGTTGATTCTGGTTGTACCCAACATATAATAAGTGATCAATATGAACAATATGTAACTGATATTATAGAATTGCAAGAAAGTGTTAAAATTTATGTTGCAAATGGTCAGTACATAGAGAGTAATAAAAAGGGAAAAATAAAGTTCATGTATAAACATTTCAAAATAAATATAGAGGCATTAATTGTAAAGAATATTTCATATAATTTACTGTCAGTAAATAAAATAACTGATGCAGGATTTTATATAAAGTTTGATAAGACAAAAGCTGTAATAAGAAATAAAAATACTTTAGTAATTTGTAATGCTGAGGGAATGTTATATAGATTAAATGCTAAACTGTGTTATGAAACATGTAATATCAGTAATAACAAGAGTGATGATGTTCTTTCTAACATTTGGCATAGACGCTTAGGTCATTTAAATAAAAAAGGTTTAGGTATTATGAATTTACCTGTTTCTGAAAAAGTTTGCAGTCCATGTATAGAAGGAAAAGCTACCAGAGCACCATTTAAGCAGACACAAAGACCAAGATCAAGGAGAGTAGCAGAGTTGCTGCATTCAGACATTGCAGGACCTACCAAGAACTGCGGTTTAAACGGTGAGAAATATTTCATGACTGTAATTGATGACTACTCCCATTTCTGTGTGGTATATCCATTGGTGCATAAGTCAGAAGCGACAGAGAAACTTATTAATTACATAATTAAATTAGAAAATGAAACAGGAAATAAAGTGCAAAGAATAAGATGCGATAATGGTGCAGAGTATACAGCAAACAGGCTGAAGAATTTTTGTAACAATAAAGGGATCAATATAGAATATACTCTACCTTACACACCGCAACAAAATGGAGTTGCAGAGCGCTTGAACAGGACTTTATGTGATAAAACTAGAACTTTGTTTGCAGAGACAAATTTACCTAAATCCTTATGGTGTGAAGCTATTCAGTGTGCTGCATACCAGTTGAACAGATCTCCAACCTGGGCTACCAACTTTAATACGCCATGCTTCATGAAAAATGGACACAATGATTTATCAAGACTGAGAGTCTTCGGATCAAAAGCATGGGCAACAATAATACCGAAACAGGACAAGTTAAGCAAAAGGGCAAGACCTACAAGAATGGTTGGTTATAATACTGTTGGTTATAGATTATGGAATCCAGAAGATAACACAATAATAGTATCAAGAGACGTCACATTCGATGAAAGCGATTTTCAATATAAAGATGGCGAAGAAAGTAAATACAAACACCTATGGAGATAAATTATAATATACAGATAAATGAAGATGAAGAAATACTGAATGTACCCTATCGTGAATTGATTGGTAGTTTAATCTACTTGACTGTAACATCTAGACCAGATTTGACATTTGCAGTATCTTATCTTAGCAGATACCTGGACAAACCAACTGAACAACTATGGAAAGCGAGTAAGAGAGTTTTACGCTACCTAAAAGAAACTAAAGATAAAGCACTAGTATTTAGAAGAACTACAGATAATAATTTGTATGGATTCTCCGATACAGATTGGGCCGGAGATAGAATGGACAGAAAAAGTGTAAGCGGTGGTATAATTTTACATGGAGTGAACCCCATAGCTTGGTTTTCAAAGAAACAGTCATGTGTTGCTCTTTCAACAGCAGAATCGGAGTACATTGCTGCTGCTGCCACAGCTCAAGAATTGGTCAATCTTAAAGGCCTAAGTCAACATTTAAAGTACAAGAATGATGCCATATTGCTTGTTGATAATATAGGGGCTATTTCTATGTCTAAAAGTTATGAAAATTCGAAAAGATCTAAACATATAGATATTAGAGCTCATTTTCTTAAAGACATTGTAGAAAAGGGCATCATCGCTATTGAATATGTCAATTCTAATGATAACTTAGCTGACATAATGACTAAAAGTTTATGTAAAGACAAGTTCTTGAAATTTCGAGACCAATTTATGTGTTAGAAAATATTATGATAGGAAAAATACTAATATAAACTGTCATTCTATGACTGTTGATATAATTATGCTATGTAAAATTAAAATACTATGTAAAATTAAAGTTAATTATTGAAAATGTTTAAGTACAAGTTGATTATGTAAGGTAATGAATATTTTAAGTTGAAATTGTTTAGTAAGAAGTATATTTGTCTAGTGATGTGCTTGATACCAAATTTAAAGAAAATGTTAAATTTGAGGAGGAGTGTTGAGATGTCAGGCACCTCACTATCTATCTGTCAGTTGTCAATATGACAGCTGCTATATAGTCTGTTCTGTTGCGTACTGGACCTACTGGAGTGAGGAGTCATGTAAGATTGTTTTGTCCTGAGACTGAATCTTTCATTTCTATAATAAATGGCACGGCATATTGATAAAATGCATCGTTGTTTTAATATCAACATATGGATCCTACTAAGTATTAATAATAGGTTCAGGTTTTATAAGTGGAACTTTACCACTAAATATCACATCTCGTGCTACAATTACCTTCCTCTTTGTTACATCCCAAAGTCGAAATCCATTATTATAGCGTACCCAATCATCATATACTCTTGCGTTCTAGAATCCAACTTTTTCAAAGATGTCAGGTTTTTTGCATAAGCTATCGTTCCAAATTCTTACATTGGATAAGTTTGGTTTCATACACAGTTCATAGGGGGTAATATAATTGATGGATTCGCTTGATAAACGGTTTATTAGATAGACTCCACAATAGAGGGCTTCTCCCCACATTTATTTTAAAGGTAGGCTATTCTATATAGGTATGAAAGTCTGTATGTTTGGATATTTGTTAATTACACCTCAATGGTTGAACATATTTGGAAGGATATACTTTGAAAAACACACATTGACCAGAATTAGAACTTAGGATATAATAACAAAAAATAAATATATTAAATAATAGATATAATCATAAATAAACGGAATCACAAAGCCTTTTATTTTGAAACCAGAGATATAAAACTGAAGTCTATACAATACATGTTTATAGTTTATAAAATTACCCTAATCTCAGTGTGCTTGGCATAGGCCTCCACTAACAGTTTCCACTAGGGTCTGTCCTGAGCTACTCGCCAACACCACAGCGCACCATCGCTTACACTTTTTGCCTACATCTTGGACCAGAGGTCTTTCCCATATCCCATTTCCATCTATGACACTGTCTTCCACGGCTTCTTTTCCCATCTCTTGTGTACCATTTTGTCACTTTTCTCCATGTCCCTTGACTATCGCGCATCATATGACCGGTCCATCTAAACTTTATACATGATTCCTGTTGGATAACTGTCGGTTTTCGCGCAGGAAAAGGTACTGGCGACCACAAACACAAAAACTGGCACTTTTTGAATATTTTTCTTGAAGATCTCACTCATCATCGTCATCATTTCTGCCGAAAGACTGCTGGATACAAAACTTCCCCAGCGTCACCAAATCAACCGGTCCTATGCGTCTTTCATAAATCGGATTTCCGTGACCTTAACCAGGTCATCGGTCTACAGAGGGAGGCTTTAAAGCGCTGCGTATTCCGCCACGCAGTCGCCACTCCAGAACTTAACCCATTGACCATCCGTTCTTCGAGCATCTGAGATCTATCAGGCGTAAAATATTTGCATCCAATCTGATGTTTTCGATAATTCAGGGCAAACACTCTTCTTCCACGCATTGGTCTTCTTGGAAGCATCTCCAAGGAAGACAAGGTCTTCTTCGTCACTCGTTTTATTAGTTTATATATTATTTTGTGTTTATTTCGCTTGATCACCATTTAAGCACAGGCTTGTCAACTGTTGTCAACTATCAACTGCCAAATGTAACCAGTGTAGCCAGATTCGACGAGCCCCAAGTCGCCGAAAATTTAGTTTTTCCATTTATAAAAAACTCAAGACGACCATGAATTCACTAAACAATAATCATTATTGGTTCCACATAAAAACAAATTCAGCATTTCTTTATTTGCCTGTGTTGTTGCGACTGAAGTATAATGAAAAATAGTGATGAACTGATAAAAGCATTTTGGTTTACATAATTGCTCAGATAATGTTGTATTGGATAGTCTCATTCCGAAATCGCCTAAAATCGCCTTATTTGGAGGTAGCCTAATTAGCGCCGCTCGTAAAATTGGTCGCCTCGGCACCCTTCCGAGTAACCTAAATGGCAAAAAGGCGCCCAAGCTGGCTACACTAATGATGCAACGTTGACAACGGTTTGAGAAAGCTTTGAGAATTCGAGAATGATCAAATGTGTTTTTCTCAGTTGTGAAACCCAATTGATCGTCGATGAAGGTTTTTTGTATGACATAAGGTATACTTTGGCATGACTTGACTACGTATACTCAAACCTTGCTCAGCATCGCAGAAAACTTAAAGTGGCAGATGATCAAGGGTGACAGATGCTTAAATCGAGATCAGCACGTACTTAGCGTCGAATACTTAATTCAGAAATCGGCCATTAGTGAATAAATACTTTATAAACGACTTTTAAAAAAAAGGAGCCGATTTGATGCGGTTCTTAGAAAAGTATTTGTTACATTCTGCAGAAGGTTTTGGTATACAACAAATGGATGGCCCCGCCGTGATGTCGTCGTCCGCATGGATCCGTTATGTGTATGTATGTTTGTATCTTTGTCTATGCATTTCGCCAAAACTGGTAATTAGATCATGATCATTCTTTTTTTTAACCCCCGCCGGAAAAAGAGGGGTGTTATAAGTTTGACGTGTGTTGCTGTGTATCTGTGTATCTGTGTGTCTGTCTGTGGCATCATAGCGCCACAATGGGAGAACCGATTTTAATTAAGTTTTTTTTTTTGAAAGGTGATTTTGTCGAGAGTGTTCTTAGCTATGTTTGAATAAAATCGGTTCAGCCGTTCAAAAGTTATGGGCGTTTTACTGTTTGAATCGGGGTGTTTTCGCAAGATAAAAGGGTCGGGGGTTTTTAAATTTTGAAAGAACAATGGCAGAATAATAGTTCACAAAAATTAAAGCGTCTAGGAAATCTTATAATATAGAAAGAGTTTAATGATTTTTCTATGATTTTTCAAATAAAAATGTATTTCAATAAAACCACAGAAAAATACAAACATTTATGGGAATATCAAATGATTAAAATAATGATCAGAACCATTTTACACTTTCAAGTGTTGCCATTTACTAAAATCATACTATTTTTGTATATATTTGTAAGACCACATACAGGTTCAATATATTTTTCATAGGAAGTTATTATTACTAATAACTTTACTATCAGTAAAAAATCAAAAATAAAAGTATTATGGTTGAAAAAAGGTTTCATAAGAAATAGTTCATGCAATTATTCAATACCTCAAACATAATAATAGTAACAATTACATTTAATGTTATGGCAACTCTAAATGAAACACTAAAATTGAAATGTCACTGTCTCGAAAAAAGTGGTCCGGTCTGTCACATGCTCCCGTGCTTTTCGTATCGGTTGTGTTCGTTTTGTATTGTTGCTATTTCTCTTATTTCTATTTGACTTGGCTTGCTTACGGACTGATATTCGTTTCGCTTTGTGTGACTTGACTTGTGCTTGCCTAAAGGATTCTGATCTTGCCCTGTGTGACTGTGCTATCGCCTCTTTGGACTACGATTTTTCACCATCGTTTGGATTGTTGAAGTGCGTTTTATTTGAACCACTATGGGAGATCGTAGCAGATTAACGCGAATTCTATGTGTTAACTGCAACGTTTGGTTGGTCGGCGGACTTTAGGGTGTTGCGCCCATGTTATGACTCTGGTGTGGTATTTAGGATGGGCCAGACATCAAGATAATATCACAGCGCCAGCAGAATTTTTAGATTCAATAATTATAAGAGAAGATGATGAGGAGGAATAAAAATGTAAAAAATGTAGAATTTTTTGATTTTTTATTCATTACAAGTACCTATATTAAATGCTGTATACATATCGGCAAGTCACGCCTTTTCTCCGTAGATGCAGGAGGAGAAATCATCCTTCCTCTTGGTACCTACGATCCTGTCTAACCTCTTTCGCTTAACCTTTAAGGCAACTATTGAGTGTTAGAGAAACCATACAAGCGTACTTTTGACCCAACGATGTAAGTACGCATAAATATTTTCCTAGAAGGTGCCCACTAAAGGTTGACTGACTGTTACAATTAAGCTAAAAAGGTAGGTACTTACATATAAAGTATATATTATATAAAAACCTTACAAAGCTCTATTATGTAAGTACATTAAGTACAGAATTTACTAAACAACAACAGCATGCAGTACTTTATCCAAGTGACATAAGGCATAACCTAAAAAAGTTCAAAATGTTCAAGTCCAAATATCTTTTTTTCTAGGCCCTCTCAGGACAAAATTCTTTGACTAAGTTACTCAGGGACTGACGCAGCGCATTTTAAGATTTTTTTTACGTCTAGACGCTACCATTTCTGTTCAACTAATTATATATATGAAAGGCTGCCATTGTTCTTAACTTGTTATTGGATTAAGTCATAGTCAACTTTGTCATAGTCAAAGACCTTATACTTCTTACTATAGACTGTGCAATATGGCGCAAAAACCGGTCCGAGCGAGAGGGCTCCCGTTGGTAGTGTGTCTCTTTCTAATGAGGTGACCATGACCAAACATAACACGGGACAAATTGATTGTAAAATCAATAGTGTAAGTATCCCAATATATGTATTTATGCTACCTAACTACTCTACCTAAACCTCCCAAATTCATTGATAAAAAAAAGAGTGTATATTTTTTGGAATCTACGTCACTTACCGAGTCGGTGTCGAGCGTACAGAATTTCGACATCCCATGTTTTCCCATTGGTGTCGTAAGAGGCGACTAAGGGACAAACCAGAGAATAATCAGCAGCGTTCTCTGTGCATTTGTAACAACCATACTGGGATCGCCAACCCGCCTGCAAAGCACTCCCCATGAATAGCACAAATAAAACATAGCCCCTAGTGCCCGGCAGCCTGCCTAACCTCGACTACGGTAGCGGTCTAGGTTACGGTATGGCAAGGGGTGCAAAGAATCCCGGACGAGATCCGGCTACCCCAACAAATACCGACGACAGGACCTGGCAACGTACAACACGCGCACACTCCGGACTCCGGACCGACGATAAGATGACCGAACTCGAAGAGGAATTGAGCAGTTTACGATGGTGTATTCGGGGAGGACTCGATAATCCTCAAATCCCAAGTCTGCATAAGTCTTATTCTTCAAGACCCATCGTATAGAATTTTACTCGAACAAAACCCGCCAAAAACGCCGCAAACCTGGCGGTCATTTTATTTTTATTTATTTTGTGTTCGCCCTTTTCGGGCAGGCTAAGGTCTTGGACCATACCGCCTCGTCTTCAGTGCAATTATAACATTCTTTAGTATGCATAACGGGTGTAACAGATTCTAATGGTTTTTGGAGTATTTGGCAGCAAATTGTATCGAGTCAGCCTTCCCAGTAAGCTTTGCGGAGGTAGTCAATACTACAATAAAATTCTCCGCTCCACTATCCTGAGATCGCTTCTGTCAATGATTTCACATATTGTCCAGTTGCGTAGACAGTTGAGACACAAAACTACACCAATTTTATTTCACAAAATCCACTAGGAATCAATTTTCAAATAATATTAACAGCCGCTGAACTTCACTCGAAAAAATCCTGCCAAAAACTCCAACCTGGTGGTCTTACATTTAGTATTACCAGGCCCAAACATTTAAAAGTACTACTCTTTCTCAGTATTAATGAACTTTTTTTTTAAATACAATGAATTGATTAATTATAGGAACTGTAAAAATATTTAAATACGTTTTAAAGTTTCATAGACTTTGAAACGTATTTAAATATATTTTTTATTCGTTCGTTTTGGTATAACATAAAATTAAAAATATAAAATTTTCTACCATTTCTACCAAATCCAATGATTAGTTGAGCTAGCAAGATGTCAGACAAGGACACACTACCAGCGGGAACCCTCTCGCCAGGACCGCTTTTGGTTAGCTACCGCTTATAAGGAAATAGCTAACCTAGGCGTATGTTAATAGATTTCATTTTAGCTAAACAAAAATTTTTGGTGCACAGTCTAGTAGTAAGAAATACGTATAAGGTCTTTGGTCATAGTGCAAGTATCGTCAAAATCGGTTTGGCAGTTTTCTAGAAGTGGAGCATAAAGCCGAACTCTTTAGCGACAAAGAGCAGCACGTTAAAAAAATGAGGTACGAAAGACACTGAATTCCGAAACGAAAGTTATTTGGCACTTATTAGTGTTTTGTTTTTTAAGTCGGTCGTTGCGAAAATATTTTTAGTTTTAAACCGCAGGAAGCATGTTATTGCTCATCAAGAGGCAAAGTAAACTTTCTTCTTTTTTTTCATTATCACCAAACGTAAATCACAAGTACTAAATTTCACTATTGCTATATTTTGCTTTTAGTGTACATAGCAAATAAGTTGGAATAGTTTCCAACCTTTATCTGAGCCAGCTATTATACGGGTGTGTAACGTTTGAAATAATAACAAAAGTTCTCATGATAATGATCTAATTTCATGTAATATACGTTTTAGGGTTTCGTACCAAAAGGGTAAAAACGGGACCAAGAAAGACCAACTAAGACTCCACGGTCCGTCTGTCTGTCTGTCACCAGGCTGTATCTCATAAAACCGTGATAGCTAGACAGTTGAAATTTTCACAGATGATGTATTTCTGTTGCCGCTATAACAACAAATACTAAAACAGAATAAAATAAATATTTTAGTGGGGCTCCCATCCAACAAACGTGATTTTTTTGCCGTTTTTGGCGATAATGGTACGGAACCTTTCGTGAACGAGTTCGACTCGCACTTGGCCGGTATTTTTTAATATAACGATCAAATGATCTAATTAATATAATTTCCTTTTACCTAATTTTATATGGTTTAATGAACCGGAGGCGACCAGCAAGCCGAAGCTGCGGAGGTGAGCATGGGTGCCTATCCTTTGTTACGAAAGGGCGAAGGGGTAGCACTTCCTGCAGCGCCGGAGACGATGCAGAAGCAACTTTAGTGTTTTGAGGTTAAGTTACAATAATTTGTTATTCTCAAGAACGGTGCGTTACCTTAGAAAATGAGTAAATATGAAAATTAGGTTAAATTAACGTTTTATAAAAACAACATTATACAAATTGAAAATTTTATAAAATGAACGTTTTACTTAATGTATAAGAGCAAATGAAGATTATCTGAAATATGTAACATTAGATCACATGAGGTTATTTAATTAGGTTATTTGTTTTTCTAGCAGAAAATTATATCATCTGATCGTTATTTCAAGCGATATTATACTATGTGTTATTATGCCATATATTACATGCCCCTATTATACATACTGATACTAGTAACTATTGTGTTATTGAGGGTAGGTACGTTGTATAAACTACTCACCAAAACATCATTATAAGAAGTAAAGTGAACGCCTGCAAGATTTGAACAAGACGCTATGGTAAAAAAATATGTTGCCTTTCCAAATTTATTAGGCATTTCTCCGCACAACTTTTGTTTTTATCTAATGTATATGAAGCTCAGACTTAAATTCGTTAAAGTAGCGACTAGAAAGCAATCATTGACATAAAAATCTTTTCGAAATTCTGCGTCCTTTATGATGAACGCGGAGGCCACCATATTTAAGTCCGACGTCATAACGACTTGTCAAAAAAAAAAATTATTCATATTTTTCTAAATGTATCATGTGTACCAATTATTGAAGAAATGTACCTAATGTAAGCAATTGCATAGTAATTCTTCAATATACTTTCAGAGCCGCTTGTCATAGGCAACCAGCGATTCTGATACTACTAAAAATTATTTGCTATGGCAACATTTTGAAACGGAGTCGAATGTTCGATGCCGCGTTTTAAAAAAAGGAAGAAAAATAAAAACAAATAAATGAGACGCGGGAAAAAAAACCGAAGCGGGCTTTTGGAGTTATTTCTGAGCACAGTTCGTTTTTGAATGAAAATCTCTGGAGATTAAGTATTACGAAAGTGTACCTACGAAATAGTCTATGTTTAATTATAATTTGATAAACTGATTGTTGAAGGAATAAATCGGTGTGTGATTTTAAAGTGAGTATTTATTATTTACTCTTTGAGTATTCTTCTATCAGCTACCCTTGACCACAATTGGTTGCTCTGTAGTTTATTTATCCAAGCCTGTAGATATCCTGGCAGTCCTACTATAATTTAGAAGTGGTGTTACTCTGCCTGGTTTTTATTTTTTTCATTCTGTTCATTGGCTTGTTGGCCTAGTCACTCGATTCTTTAAAAATATTTAGTGTCTTACACGTCATTTCATAATTTTGTATTTAGTTATTTGAAAGAATACATAGCTGTCTTTGTGTCTGAGTTGCAGAAAAATGCCGCATGATGATGACATCCCAATGCGGCGTCGACTATCGACACCTGAACGACGCCGTTCGAACCTAAACAGAGGCTCGTCAAGGCATAGTCGTACTCGGCGTGAGTCCTGCGGCGACCGCAGCAGAAGTTGGCTGCGTAGCGCTGGTCGAGAGCACGAGCGCAGTTGCAGTCGCCAGGAGTTGGTGCGCAAACTGGAGCGAGAGCGGGTTCGCATTCGTGTGCTGGGGGTAGAAGTGCGAATGCGGCGCAGCCGGTCTCAGCGTGTCACTGGAAGGCTGAGCATGAGCTTAGACCAGCAGTGCCGGAATGAAGCCAGCGATCGTCGGGCCTGCAGTACAACGGTGCACTACGTGCATCGTGATCAAAACGACACTGGCCAGTCACCAGGAAACCCGAAGAAACAATAGATCAGATAGCCCTACTTTTTCATCCAAAGACGAGGTAGATTTATTGAAGTACTTAAGACAAGACAAGTCTCAGCAATCTACATTAGTTACTTCATTACCTCATAGTAGTGGTATCAATCACAGAAATATTGTACCTGATTTTGATCCATCCTCTAAAGGTCAATGAATAGATGTATGGTTGAAGATGGTTAACGAGTGTGCTACTGTACATGGTTGGGATGAAAGAACTACAATTCATTTTGCAATGCAGAAGCTCCAGGGATTGGCCAAAACATGGTATGATAGCTTAAATACTAGATTGTTATGTGCATAACTCCAGCTTCCTCATATGTGGTAGAATAATTCTATCTATGCTAATATATACGGCATAATAGCAGCAATCAAAGTTCCAAGTCTTTATTTAGCTGCCACAAAAACATCGTTAATTTGAGTCGTTTAGTATGTGTTAGCTGGAGTGACGTCACCCTAGCTTCCTCATTTAATACAGGCAAACTAGTGAAATGAGGCTTTTGGACTATAGTCAGAAAAATAAGGCATAATAGCTGCCCATGGAAGGAAAGAACTGAACGATAATACTTAAAAAGTGCTGAAACTACGATCAAAAAACGTGTGTGTAAGCTGGAGTGACGTCACCCCAGCTGCTATGTCATATCTTCCGAACAAAAGAAGTTATGATTATGTATTATAGCTCAAAAATTATGGAATAATAGCTGCCATTGGCAGATAAAAATTCAGATGTCTGGTCAAAATACTCTATGAGTTATTAAACCGACAAATATGTGTAAGCTGGAGTGACGGCATCCCAGCTGCTTATGTCATATCTTCCGAACGAAACAAGATATGATTATGCAATATAGCTTAAAACATTAGAAATAATAGCTGTCAAAGGCAGAAAGAATTCAAATCTCTAGTCCTTGTAGTTTCAACGTAGCAAACAAAAAAATTGTTTCCACGCCAAAAATATCAAATTATTACTTTGGAGGAAGTATGGAGCGGCGTTGCCGTTCCGTGCGATATATCTCCAGTTTGAAGTAGTTTAAACTAGGTTATAGACTGGGAGCCGACTACACACTTTAATCGTAGGTACTATGTAAGTATTCAGGTTTTTATAGTCATATTGTTTGTTTAAACATAGAATGAAAGAAAATTCAAAAATGTAAGTGTAACAGTTTCGTATATTTTTTGTCATAAATCACTTTTTTGGTACAGTCTTTGAAATCAGATATAATATGATTAGTATTGTTATGGTCGCTAATCATATTAGATCAATCCAATGACAAGACAACCTAACAGCGACCTGTAAATTGCAAAAAACGTAACAAAATTTTTATTTCGCGGGATAACTTTTCAAAACCACCTTAACCAAATTACAGAGAACAAGTCACAAAAAAACAATAATAATAGTTCTCTCGTCATCTAAAGTTGATAAGAATCCACTTTTTCATATTACATTCATAGTTCCATTATAGTTCAGTCGGCTCTCAGTATTTAACTCAAAAAAATATTTTGAGCGCAAGTTAAAATGACTTTTAATAAAATGACTGCTAAGTGCAAATTTGGTTGCAATATTGTAGCGCATGGAACCGCAACGCCACTCCGTACCTCCTCCAAAGTAATAATTTGGTCTTTTTAGTGCGGAAACTATTTTTAGGGTTCCGTACCCAAAGGGTAAAAACGGGACACACACGGGACAGTTGCGGCAACCAGCCCGTTTTAACCTTACCTAATCTAGTTGCCATTCCACCAATTTGCACCAAACGCTTCCAAACACCCTTCATAATGCGCATAGCAAAAGAGTGGTACTTACTACCTGCGTCTGTGTTTTCAAACGTATTCAACCCGTATCTCTTCAAAGTTAGAGTGAACAGGCTTTTTCTGGGTTAAAATTCTACAGTATCTATCTATTGTGTATTTATTCCACAACAAGCTTTATCAGAATCAAATTATATTTAAAGTACGAGTATCGCCAACAGAGATTTGTTCTGCGCTAAAGAAAATCCACTCAAATATTTCGAGTAGATTACATCAGTCCCTTTGGCATAAAAACAAATTAAATGAACGACGAGCCCGGTCTAAACTAAGCCCGATCAAGGTCCAAAACAAAACTGGTACCACTAATAAACTGTTTTTGTGTTTAGCCAGATCCTGTTCAAAGTCCGATAAACAAGATCTCATAAAGAGGTTCTGTTAGAAGCTAATTCGACAACGTCATGTTCTATACTTAGCATCAATTTATCAATCTCGGCCAAATGCAGACGTGTTTGGAGAAGAATGAAGAAGAAAGTCGACCCCAAACAATGGGATCATAATCATCTGGCAAGACGTCCACTGCTGAACATAGGCCTCCCCCAAGTGTCGCTGCATTGACCAGTCCCGTGCGCCTCGTATCCAGCGGACGCACGCCACCCTCAGGAGGCCTTCCAACGCATCGTCTTGCGGTTCGCGGTCGACACTCCAAATCATTTTGGCCCATCGACCATTCTTTCTGCTAGCAACGTGCCCCTGCTCACTGCCACTTAAGTTTCTCATCAATACTTCAGGCTTTAATAATGTAATAAGGCTCGGCAAAGAGAGAGAGAAAATTTGATTAATGATAAAAGTATGTTGTAATTTTTTCACGTAATAGAAAATACTGAACAGACTAGTTAAAAACTTCCAAACACATTACTTCGGACATATCGTAGCCCCTCCTTTTTACCAGGCCCCTCAGAAAGTATTGCGAAAAAAAGTTTTTATATATGGGAGACTGGCCAGTTATAATGTTTTTCGAAAATATGATTATTTATAAGTAAAAATAAGTAAGTTCCAATTTCAAAATTTCCCTCCACATTTTTTGCGAGTTAATTCAAAGTATTGTGTCTCACTGAAATATGGATCTGCGCCGGGAACATTTTAGAGCTATGATTTTATACGATTTCAAGTGTCGCCTGAAACCGGATGAATCGTACGATAGACTTCAAATGGCATTCATGGATGAAGGCCCTTCCAAGGCAACCGTGTATCGTTGGTATAACGAATTCAAGCGCGGTCGACCAACTTTGGGGGATGACGAAAGAAGCGGTCGCCCTTTGACGGCTGTTACCGAAGAAAACGTGCTAGCAGTGAAAAATTTAATCCAAGACAATAGGCGAATTACATATCAGGAGATTCAACACATATTGAAGATTGGATCGGGAAGCGTTCACGAGATTCTACACAGCCATCTTCGCGTGAGGAGGATAGTATCACGCTGGGTGCCGCACAACCTCACCGATGCTCAGAAGCAGGCCCGGGTGGAATGGTGCCGTGATATGCTTAACAAATTTGAAGCAGGCTCGTCTCGGCGTGTTTACGACATCGTTACAGGTGATGAGTCCTGGATTTATCAATACGACCCAGAAACCAAGCGCCAGTCGACTGTTTGGGTGTTTCAAAATGAGCCAACGCCTACCAAAGTGAAGCGATCTAGAAGCGGGGGTAAGATTTTGATCGCTAGCTTTTTTAATTTGACTGGCCACTTGGTATCAATTCCCTTACGGGATCAAAGAAGCATTAATGCCGAATGGTATACTACCAAATGTTTGCCAGAAGTTTTCTCTGTTATAAGCAACAAGCGACCAAACACAGGGCTCCGCGGGCTACTGCTCCACCACGACAATGCACCTGCGCACTGGCAAAACTGGTTTAGGCGCATGAATCTTTGTATAGAGGCTGGTGGAAAGTACTTTGAAAAGATTTAATAAAAATATATGTACGTATAGAACAATTTTTTTTAGTTTCGCAAAACTTTCTGAGTGTCCCACGTATATCGCCGTAGTTGGGTAAAAATAGGACCATGGACAGACATTTTTTATATAAGATGTGTGATGACAGAACGGCGTTTTGACAGCTTTTGTTTAGATAAAAATTATGTCAAACCACCATATTTATTTTTAAACCACGACAGAAAAAGTGAGGTGTTAATAGTTTGACGTGTAAAGTCTGGCAAACGAAAGTAGGCCCTCGAATTATTTGCAAACTTTTTATATGGCAATGCTATACTAATGTCAACCTCAGTTTTCCAAAACAAGATGGCGTGTTGTTTTAGTTTGTTGTGGTCTTGATAATAGCATTTATTCAGTGAAAAATGAATTAAACAATTAAAAGTGGATAGCGGGAGATGTTGTTCTGCATGATGTCTGAATATAAAGAAAAACAATCAGAGAAAGACGCCGAAAAACAAAAACAAGGTTGTTTACATGTGGTGTTAGATTTCTTAAGTTAGTATGACGCTGATAATTTGATACTTTGTTTTAATTCGTAATTACTATTGATGCAAAAACTATTTCTCTATTATTATTCACATTCATTTTATAATAAGTTAAACACCTTCATAATAATACATTATGGCTATTTATCATATCATAATAAAAGTTGCATTGTAAATTTAACACTTTTTTTCTTTTACAGAAGATCTGGAGGATGTAGCAGGGGTTAATGAGATAGTGAAAACAATTGAAAAACTTACGGATTTAGAGCAGAAAGATAGGATAAGAACCCTGAACTAGTACTTGGGTGAAATAGCTAGCAGAGGAGTGGAAGAAAATGACTGATTATGTCATACATTGTTGAAAATAAATATAAAATAAGGGATAGAATTACAGAATAGTTATTTATGATACAAGTGCGGAAGGCAGGTGATTTCCGATGAGTGGCATTTTTATTCACGAGCGAGCGAAGCGAGTGAGTGGATAAATCGACACAAGTCGGAAATCATCTTACGTACGTGTATCATACAACATTTTACTATGCATTGTGCGAGGAAATAAACAAAATTAATAAAATGAAATTAATAAAATGGCGGGCTTATTCAAGCGCGTTCAGCATATCCACAGATTAACTAATAGTTCCTCGGGCATATCTACTGCGCATGTGCGAATAGCTGTCACATCGTAACGCAATAAGGCACGAGCAAAATATACGTTCTGCCAAACATATTTAATGAATATTTAAAATTAATTTATTGATCAAAATCTAAATCTAGAGTAATTAAAAACGCCTAAAATAAAGTATTAGTTTTATTTTACCTTTTATATGAATGATAATCTGTACATAACTAATTTTTTAAACTTTTCTCAAATAATAAAAACTCTATGCGTCGGGCTGACGTTGGAGTTAAAAATTATAAAAGTACAGGAAAGTAAAAAGCACTAGTGAAAAAAAGTGACACTTTCCGCACAGTTTGGCTGCTTGGAAAACCGCTCTTTTCGAGGACATGCATTGTAAAATAATTTATAAAGTTTCATGATTAATGTACGAAACAGTGATTCCAGTGACTAATGAATCTATGCACATGGAAGTCTTAGATTCAGATTTTGATTATTGTAGTGAATAAACCAAAATTATTATAGAATACTGTTGTTGTTTTTTATTCGGATTGATATATCACTTAAACCACATAATATCTAAAGTATTGCCTCCCTAAACTACCTATAGTATTTTTATTCAGACGAAGTAAAATGAATAATTCTAAAGTATCAAATTAGGTTATTCCAAGTATTTCATACTAATTTTGGGGTTGCTATGCCGAGATTTTTTAAATTTGCCGCGCTTTTTCAGTATTTACTTTCTTTTGCCAGACTCTATACCTGCATGTTTGTGTATCTGTCTGTGGCATCATAGCTTCTAAATATGTGTATTACTGTTTGAATCGTGGTGTTTTCGCAAGATATCGTATCATAATTACGTGTTTAATAGATTGTCGATCGAAGCGTGTCTAATACTAGGAAAATTATGTAGTAAAAAGAAAATGTGTCGGGGGCTTTTTAACCCGACGATTGAAAACGATCGAACGGGGCCAGAACCAATCATGATTTATTTTCCTACCATAATAGTAAGCACTTAGAATAAGTAGACACTTATCTAGATACTATAAATTTCTTATTGTAATTTTATTATAATTTTCTCTTTGTTAGAAATTAGAAAAAATGGGTGCATAAAATTTTGGGGATTGTTTTCAAAGTGTCTTAGTACCCTGTATACTTACTTAATTTGCACTTTGTTAGTATGATCAATCTTTCGAAATCAATCGCTTTTTGACTTTCAAGAAGCTACATCGACTTTAAAAATCTAAAATTATTCTACGGCATTGTAGGTACTACTGAAATAAAAAGTATTCTAGACTTGCGCCAAGCTTTATCCAAATCTGCGGCTCGATTGATTAACAAATATCCAACCAAAAAAACAAACTCCTATTTTATTTATACCGACAATGTTATGAAAATTTTAGAACCGTATTTAAGAGGGGACTCTAGTGAGACTTTCTCCATACAAACACATTCTGCTGTTTTCTTCGTGGATAATGTCTCTAGAGCAATGATTTTTTTCCATGAAATCTAGGTCTAATTAATACGTGCCTGTATCATTTCCTTTTTTCCAAAACATAATCACAAAAAGAAATATGACAATCCAAAAATCCGAAAAATATGCCCGTTTTTACCGCCATGTTCAGAAGACTTTCAGACAAAATTTATAAGGTTTTAACAAAAAAGGAAATGATAGGAGCATAGATATACTTTTCCTCTAAATTTTAATATAATAATTTTTTAGATCAGACCAGTTTTCATGAAGAAAACAGCAGAATACGAAAAGTCTTTTAGTCAAAGTTTTTGTAGGTAAAATCAGCCTGAGCTGCAGTTGTCCCTTTCGCACTTTACGGGGTGAGGTTGGAGGTGACGCGACGGCAATAGTTTCTTCAAATACCTATTTTTCAAATTCCTGTTGACTAGAGTCCGCTCTTAAGGTTGAACTAGTCGACGGCACGAACTATTTTGTGCGCGGGGTTAAAATGCATGCTATCTTATCCGACAACTCGTGAATGAATTTCGAAAGAAATAGGTGCTGTGATGAGCAGTAAGAAGCTGGTAGCGTGTACGAATTAGTACTTTTTGCAAGATTGTAGCGAAATGGATGATGATTAAGGACGAAAACGAGCGCGCGATTTTTTATAAACAGACTTTTGGCAGTCTAGATATCATGAAAAAACTACTAAATGAATATTTTTAAAATAAAAATATTTGCATTGTTGAATTACTAATTTATCCCTGTATGGAGGCAGTTTTGCAATTTTCCTTCTTCTTATGGTATTTATTTCCGCCCAAAGATGCTCATAACTTTCAAATAAATTATTTTTTTACATTTTTGTTTCCATACACGACTAGATAAAGATGAGACAAATTATTTTTTTATTTTGAACGTACATTATCAAACAGTGGAGTAATCTCTAGACTACGTTTGTATGGAAGAATTTTCGACTAATGTAACCTTAATTACAGATATACCTAATAGTATCGTTACAAGGTGATTAGTATCATTATGAAACATGCAATAACATTTTCATTTAAACTATTAATAAAATCCCTGCAATAATTTTTTGTGTAGCTTTAAAACAATGATTAAGTCTTACATCATTTCAACGTTTTTATTTCTTTCATGTGTGGGGTACCACATTAACTCATCATATTAACTTCCTGTATGTTACTTCTGTCTTCTGTCATACAACGGTATATTTATGGGTATTATCACGAAGCTGATGTTATCGAAGATAACTCATTTCATTTGGCAAGCAATCTAGTGGCAAGTACATGTAGAAACTTTTTATTGAGTAACAGGAAAAATGCCTTGCATGGCTTACTCGAGAATTGACGAGATATTAAAGCACAGTACATGAGTACAACATTTAATAACAGGAATAAGCAAATCAAGGAATCATTGAAAATATTTTGCAATACCTACTTATCATGACGAGGCAAAAACGAGGTAAATGGCCTACATACCGCAAACCTTGTGAAGGTCAGTGAACTGCAGAATACTTAGTAGGCCTAAAGCAATGCGATGCAACTACATTCTTCTTGATAAATTGCAACTTGCAAGTCATCGTGTCTGTGCGGTAATATTTATGTACAAGGCTCAGAAAAAAAAATGCCTTTTCGGACTTCTGGATAGGTCGGTTCGACGACCACAAAAACCGAAATGTTATGGATTTTATCCATAACTCCCAGACATTTTAGTCCTTTAATTTTCTAAGTAACCCAATATCAATAAAAATCACCTCGTTCTCTTCACTAACAAACAAATCTGTTTATAAATAAAGACGACATGAATCAGACAAAAAATACCGGAATGATTCAAGAAACCTGTTTATTTATTATCAGACAAATTTAAAAACTTAGTTTAAAGACGACAGTCATCGTGACTATTATGATCAAAGTCCAAATTTATATCGACGGTGATAAAATACTGATGAAACCACTCGTAATAGAGCTTGATTCTTGTTGTTGCGATATCTTGGACTTTGGACATGGACTTTGAACATCATAATATTATAGAATCGTGACCGACAAACGTACCTTTTTTAAAAGCTTTATTGCTTGCTAAATTTAGAAGGTGACTATTGGGCATTTTTTTAAAAACCACTACTTCTACAACTTAATCATCATCATCATCACCTCAGCCGAAAGACGGCCACTGCTGGACTTAGGCAGACACACTGAGGGTCTGTTCGTATCGCATCCATCGGACGCCCGCAGCCTCGACTTGCAGGCTTATTACGAATCTTTTGTATGAGCAAAATGATAGCGATCAAACGATCAAAATTTATGTCATAAAAGTCGGAATTACCTGCAGTGTAGGTATGGTAGATCCTACTAAATCATTTGCTAATCGCTCGCTGTTTGTCAAATGCAATTATTTAAAAAAAACCGCCAACAACTCTAAAACTTTTGTATTGAAGAGCAATTATTGCGCAAAAATCGCTTTCGTTTTGCTCTTGCAAAATATACGTATTAAGCCTGCGGGTCGTCGCTCCACCATTTCGACATTTTTTGTAGTTTTACGTCATACAGGCAACTATGGTATATGGTATAACTATGGTATGACGTTAAACTAAAAAAAATGCGTATACGTGTATATGCGTAAAAAATGTTATTGAAACTGTCACACGCACGATGCTACAGCACAAAGAGTATAGAGGGAGGCATTCCAACACTGCGTCTTCCGGTACGCGGTCGCCACTCTAGAAATGGAGAAATGCTCATGCTTACTGCGCTACAACGGGGAGATAGCGCAGTTATTTGGGACTGCAATCCACTAAAACTCCACGGTGTCCGCCTCTGCCGCTTATGGCGGGAACACGGGCACGTGTTAGCACTCACGCAAACCCACCGCAGCTGTCATTCACTGGACCCTCCTCTGGGGTATATCCCCCATCACCGGCGCTAATGGGCGCCAGATGACCCCGTGTATGGCACCCCCTGTGATGGGTCAGGTTAGTGGCACCGTCACCTACCACTTTTCGGTCGCAGCACATAGGGACCTCCTCTGCGGCCCAACGGGACCCACCTCTGTGTCCGCCATCAGGCGGTGGCGACCCCGTCCAGGCCACGGAAGATAGGGAGATTGGCGCACCGCAATACCGGCACTCCTCTCCTGCTGCGGCCTCCAAACCTCAGCCGCGATATCAAATGGGACCTGGGACGCTCCATACGACATCGTGGCCTGCCTCAGTTGCGACTACGCCTCTGTTACCAAGCGGCACCGCAACCTACTTGTTGCCCGCTACGTCGTTGACTTAATCGAAAGAAGAAGAAAGAAAGAAAAAGTGTTTATTCACCACAAAAACGACGTACAATTTTTTGATTTTTCCTTTAATTAAACCCATCGGTAGTATTAGTAAGTACTTAAATTATGTTAGTAAAGGAAGTTAAAATAAAATACCAATTTTGAGAAAAAGGAAAAAGCCATGACGAGCGGCCCCTCCTCGGCTTTCTTTTCGCTTCACCGTGGATGACCGAGCCACGGCTACTGAGCCTCCCCGCCTCGACAATGTGGGCACCCACCGGGGGGGAAAACATCACACCTTTATTCCCCAAAGGGTTCGGCAGAGTTGCACCTACAGGACACTCACTTTTTGCCATGAATGTTTAATTCCCATGTAATACAGGGCGAAATAGACAATATTTCAAACGGTCGAAGTGTCCGAGTTGCTTCTCGGCCCCTCCATAAGATAAGATAATAGAGGGCGAGGTTTTTGCCATAAACCGGGCACAAAAAATCCAGACTCCGGTCTCCTATTGAGAAATTATAGATGGAAAAACCCAATAACACTTTGCCTGACCCGGGCATGGAACCCAGGACTTCATGCTCAGTAGAAGCGTGTGCCTTCTAGACCACCTATGGTAGGTAATGTTCAAAGTAACTGTAGCTAGTATTGCTGCTTCGTATATAAGCTAGCACATTCTCGACGCCCAGTCATCGGTTCTTCGGTGAGTGTGCTCAAGAACTCCACGACCTCATCCCACCGGCCCCCTTCTACCATCGGACATATAGACGCACTGCAAGTAACCATCCTTACCTAGTTGCCATTCCACCAATTCACAGCAAGCGCTTCCAAACATCCTTCATAATGCGCACAGCAAAAGTGTGGAACTCACTGCCTGCGCCTGTGGTTCCGAACGCATTCAACCGAAATCTTTTCAAAGTTAGACTGCACAGGCTTATTATGGGTAAGTTCACTGCATCGTCGACTTTGTCTCTGTCACTTTTGCCTAGCGAGCATGGGCGTACCCAAGACATTTGTGACATGACATGATAAATTATGTCATATCTTACAATTTGTCTTAAATGCTAGCACGGGTCAAACATGTGACATATTTTAGAGGCGCAACATGCCTTTCTTGTTGCTGCCCGGCGAGCACGGCCTACTGTGACATGGCTTGAGTCACACATTTCATCGCAGTTTGGACGATAACGCCATTTTGTCCTAAATAATAGCACCGGCGGCGTGAGAAAATTTCCTGACGTTTGTTTGGGACTCATCGGGTCTTAATTGCTAATACGGGCGCACCCATTTTGTCACAAATGTCACATTTTGACAGATGATTTAGAAAAATGTATCACTTTCGTTCGGAGGTGGTGATAAAATTTTATAGTTGAAAAAAATATATTTGCCTTCTAATTACGGCACCAAATGGCAATAAATTCATTTTGTGTGTATGGTGAATTGGTGATCAATGCTTATTAATTAATTGAAATGTTACAGGATTATTAATTAATTTTATATTATTACTTTTTCATATTTTTTTTTTTTAATTGTTGTTCTTATTTTAATTATGATTATTTTTTTTATAATTATTTTCTTTTTTCTTCTTGCTTTCTACATTTTTAAATGTTTCTTAAATAAAATCCCCAAAAAACATTTAAAATATAAAAAATAGGGGCCCACCGGTATTGGTCCAAGCTATTATATTTTTTAGTAATTATTAAAATTTTCACAATAAATATATCTTTCTAACAAACACTTATTATGTTATCAAACAAACAAAGAAAAATAAAGTGTGCATATGTCTATGGTCGTGGGTCAAATATTAATTTATTCCCAACAAAATTAAAAAGTTGTTTAGCTGTATGAACGGCATACTTTTTTACGTATTATTTTATTTGGTCGTCTATTCAAATTATGTCGCACTATGAAGTCAACAACAAGAAAAGCAAGTCGCGCCTGTAAATTATGTCACATGGTTGTCCCGTGCTAGCATTTAAGACAAATTGTAAGACATGACATATTTTATCATAACTTGTCATGACCGAGTCGAAAACCAAGCAATGTAAAAAAAAAAAAACTTGTAATTCATGTTGGGATGCTGCTAACATAAAAAAAAAACTTGTAATTCATGTTGGGATGCTGCTAACATGGGGGTAGCAAAGGGGGGGGCTAAATTTTAGTTATTTTTGGCCTAGGACATACCGTTTTCGAGATATCATTTTGGAAATATGCAAAATAAAATAAGATACGGAGGCCCATAATTCGGCAACAGTGCGTCGTAGGGCTATGCTTCTCAGAACATAAATGGTTTTTATGGCCAAGGTTAAACCGAAACTACAATAAAATTGGAAAATTTCCGAAAAAGAAAAAAATTAACGTCAAGAAGTTATGCCACAAGTCAAGAAATATCTCACGCCGCCGTGCTAGCATTTAAGACAAAATGAGTTTATCGCCCAAACTGTGATTAAAAGTGTGACTTAAGCGATGTCACAGTAGGCCATGCTCGCCGGGCTGACCTAGACTAGAGTCAAGCGCAAACATATCAAAAATAAAAAAGCTGTTTCTCACGAAAGTTGTTTTTAAATCATTAAGATAAAAGATAACTTTCAGTCCCGTCGTGAAATTCTACTTGATAATGTAGAATTTCTTTTTATTTCTTTCTTTCTAACATTTTTTTAATGTGTATTCCACAACAAGAGCTTTGATCTGCGCTAAAGAAAATCCTCTCAAATATTTCGAGTAGATTACATCAGTCCCTTTGGGATAAAAACAAAATAAGCCCGATCAAGGGTCAAAACAAAACCGGTACCGCTAATAAACTGTTTTTGTGTTTTGCCAGATTCTGTTCAAAGTCCGATACACAAGATCTCTTAAAGAGGTTATGTTAGAAGCTAATTCGACAACGTAATTTTCTATACTTAGCAACAATTTGTCAATCTCGGCCCAACGCAGACGTGTCTGGGGAAGAATGATAAAGAAAGTCGACCCCAAATAATTAGATCAACATCATCTGGAAAGACGTCCACTGCTGAACATAGGCCTCCCCCAAGTGTCGCTGCATTGACCGGTCCCGTGCGTCTCGCATCCAGCGGACTGCCGCAACCCTCATCAGGTCATCGGTCCGCCTAGTACCTAGTGGGAGGCCTTTCAACGCATCGTCTTGCGGTTCGCGGTCCAAAACTCCAAAACTTTTCGGCCCCATCGACCATCCCTTCTGCTAGCAACGTGCCCCTGCTCACTGCCACTTAAGTTTCTCATCAATACTTCGGGCTATAATAATGTAATAAGGCTCGGCAAAGAGAGAGAGTAAATTTGATTAATGATAAAAGTACGTTGTAATTTTTTCACGTAATTGAAAATGCTGAACAGACTAGTCAAAAACCTCCAAAACCCAACCTACTTCGGACATATCGTAGCCCTCCTTTTTATATCACCGTAGTCGGGTCAAAATAGGACCATAGACAGTTTTTTTTTATAAGATGTGTGATGACAGAACGGCGTTTTGACAGCTTTTGTTTGGATAAAAATTATGTCAAACCACCATATTTATTTTTTAACCTCGACGGAAAAAGTATATATATATATTAATAGTTTGACGTGTGTATTTGTGTCTGCATGTTTGTGTATTTGTGTATCTGTCTGTGGCATCATAGCTTCTAAATATGTGTGTATTACTGTTTGAATCGTGCTGTTTTCGCAAGATATCGTTTCATAATTACATGCTTAATAGATTGTCGATCGAAGCGTGTCTAATACTAGGCAAATTATGTAGTAAAAAGAAAATGTGTCGGGGGTTTTTAACCCGACGATAGAAAACGATCGAACGGGGCCAGAACCAATCATGATTTGTTCACCTACCATAACAGTAAGCACTAAGAATAAGTAGACACTTCTATAGATACTATAAATTTCTTATTGTAATTTTATTCTAATTTTCTCTTTGTTAGAAATTAGAAAAAATGGGTGCATAAAATTTTGGGAATTGTTTTCAAAGTGTCTAAGTACCCTGTATACTTACATAATTTGCACTTTGTCAGTATGAACAATCTTTCGAAATCAATCGCTTTTTGACTTTCAAGTAGCTACATCAACTCAAAAATCGAAAATTATTCTACGGCATTGTAGGTACTGCTGAAATAAAAAGTATTCTAGACTTGCGCCAAGCTTCACCCAAATCTGCGGCTCGATTGATTAACAAATATCCAACCAAAAAAACAAACTCCTATTTTATTTATACCGACAATGTTATGAAAATATAATATTTTAGAACCGTATTTAAGGTTGAACTAGTCGAATGCTATCTTATCCGACAACTCGTGCGAAAGAAATACGTGCTGTGATGAGCAGTAAGAAGCTAGTTCGTGTACGAATTAGCACTTTTGCAAGATTGTAGCGAAATGGATGATGATTTAGGACGAAAACGAGCATACGATGTTTTATAAACAAACTTTTGGGAGCCTAGATATCATGAAAAAACTGCTAAATGAATATTTTTAAAATAAAATTATTTGCATTGTTGAATTACTAATCTATCTATGGAGGCCGTTTTGCAATTTTCCTTCTTCTTATGGTATTTATTTCCGCCCAAAGATGCATTAAAATTAGTGTTGAAATATGGAACTTTCGACGCTCATAACTTTCAAATATATTAGTTTTTTACATTTTTGTATATATCCCTACAGGACTAGATAATGATGAGACAAATTGATATATTTTTTTATTTTCAACGTACATTATCAAACAGTGAAGTAATCTCTAGACTACGTTTGTATGGAAGAATTTTCGACTAGTGTAACCTTAATTACAGATATACCTAATAGTATACGTTGCGTTACAAGGTGATTTGTATCATTATGTCACATGCAATAACATTTTCATTTCAACTATTAATAATATCCCTGCAATTATTTTTTATGTAGCTTTAAAACAATTATTAAGTTTTACATCATTTCAAATTTTTTTTTTAGTACAGTCATGTGTGGTACCCATCATATTAACTTCCTGTATGTTACTTCTGTCTTCTGTCATGAAACAGTACCTTGATGTGTAATATCACGAAGCTGACGCTATCAAAGAGAACTCATTTCATTTGGCAAGCAATCTAGTGGAAAGTACAGGTAGAAACTTTTTATTGAGTAGTAGGAAAAATGTCTTGCATGGCAACAGGAAAAAACAAATCAAGGAATCATTGAAAATATTTTGCAATACCTACTCATCATAACGAGGCAAAAACAAGGTAAATGGCCTACATAATGCAAACCTTGTGAAGGTCAGTGAACTGAAGTATACTTAGTAAGTAGGCCTAGAGCAATGCAATGCAACTACATTCTCCTTGATAAGTTGCAACTTGCAAGTCATCGTGTCTGTGCGATAATATTTATGTACAAGGCTCAGTTTACACGTACGTACAGGCATTTGTATGGAATTAAATTATATGGTTTACTAGCTTTAAACTACGGCTTCATCTGCGTGAATAGTGTTTAATCACCCCAAGGTAAGTAAAAACAATAATAAATGTTTAATATATAAACAGAAAGTACAAAAAAATATGCCTTTTCGGACTTGTGAATAGGACGAGACGACCTCGAAAACCAAACTGTTACGGATTCACCTGCCAAAAAATGTAACCCTTTAATTTTCTAAGTAACCTAATATCAATCAAAATCACTCACACCATCAATTATAGTCAACATAAATCAGACAGAAAATACCGGAATGATTCAAGAAACCAGTTTATTATTATCTGACAAATAACTTATTTTAAAGACGACAGTCATCGTGACTATTATGATCAAAGTCCAAATTAATATCGACGGTGATAAAATACTGATGAAACCACTCGTAATAGAGCTTGATTCTTGTTGTTGCGATATCTTGGACTTTGGACATGGACTTTGAACGTTATAATATTATTATATAATATTATGTAGAATCGTGACCGACAAACATACTTTTTATGAAGGCTTTATCGTTTGCTAAATTTAGAAGGTGACTAAAGGGAATTTTGCAAAAAAAAACACTACTAGTTCAACAACTTAATCATGATAAACACTGCTTTTTACGACCCCTCCCACCAACAAAGCTATAAACCACATAATTTGCGAACAACGACTTTTTACCAAACAACCCCTGGGTTCTTATTGTGGTAACAGAGTGCAATAAATTTAAACTTTTCATCATAAAGTAATCAAAAGTTCACATAAAATGGTTGAACTTGTGTTTAGAACATGGAAGTAACATTTTGTATTCTGTCATTAATTTAAATAATGTCGCGAATGGGTAGACAGAGCAGTGGTGACCCAGTGGAAATGGCCACGACTTAGAAGTTGTAGGTCGTGGGTATAAACCCAAGCAGGTGCTTTAATTTGTGTATATTATTAACCGACTTACCAACAAGGAGGAGGTTATCAATTCGCCTATTTTTTTTTTATGTGTGTTTCCTCAGAACTTGTATCTAGGTAAACCGATTTTGATGATTCTTTTTTTATTTGAAAGCTGGTGCTTGTCATGTGCTCCTCATTTAATTTCCATCAAGATCTGATGGAGAATTTCGGAGATAAACATCAGAACTCTTCAATAAATGACGGCAAATCACTCGGGATAGCTGCAATCGCATTTCTGTTTATTGTTTACACCATTTCATAACATAACATCACACTAGTACGCTCTAAAGGGGTACGCAGGTGTAAACAGTTCACCTTGGTATACTCTTATTCCACCGGTTTTGTTTATTTAAGTTTCATGTTATTGGGTTAATCATTTCTGGCTTCACTTTGGGCATTAGTGGTACCAAGCCTATATAACTGGTCCATTATGTACCACCACTAAAAAGTGACAAATAAAAAAAGCTTTTTACAAAAAATACAACCGACTTCCAAATAAAAACACTACAAAGTGAAAAATGACTGAAAAGTGAAATACTGTGTGTGTATGACTAGATGTATGAATGTGTGTGAAGCAAAAGAAGTTATGTAAGGATCGTAGCAGGTGGCGTTCTGTAGTTTCTGCCTACCCCCATGGGAAAAAGGCGTGAGTGTATGTATGTATGTAAAGTGAAAAATAACTTCAATTTCGGAAGTCGGTTTCAAAAAACGAAGAAACGAAAACAAGAACGCCGACTGCCGAAATTGAAGTAATTTTTCACTTTGTAGTGTTTTTTATCATTACTGCTCTCAAAACGGTGAAGGAAAACATCGTGAGGAAACCGGCATGTCTTAGAACCAAAAATTTGAAGACATGTTACATCCACCAACCCGCAATGGTGGTCTTACAGAGAGGAGGTCTGCACGCACAACTGACCAAGTCCTATAGCAGTCATCAACCCTGAGTTTATATTTACGCCCAACATATGCCAATAGTCTCGCCCCCTTCGTGACAAAAATGTTGATGTGGTATGGTGGTACGCCTCTGCTTACCTCTTCGGACAATCCTAGAATTATGTTATGTCTCCCGGTAAATTGTGGGTGAAGGGATTTCTATTTATTATATTAGGTCATTACATATGAAATTGGCGTTTTGTAAGGGAGGAACATAAAGTCGTTTTTTTTAGAAAATAATATATTTATTTAATCAAAGTATGTACCATTGCTATCTATGCACTTTTGCCATCTCATAGGTACTTCATTGATTCATTTACTAAAAAAAACATTCAGACAGGAATCAATAAAATCTTTGAAGGCGCTGTGGACTGCCCCATCGGAGTTGAATTTTTTCCCTTGCAAGAAGTTATCCAAATTTCGAAAAAAATGGATATCTGTTGGGACAAGGTCCGGAGAGTACGGTGAATGTCTTAGACATTCCAATTGAAGCTCCTCTAATTTGGTAGCTATCTGTTGTGCAGTGTGTGGTCTAGCGTTTTCCTGAAGCAGCAGTAGCCTAGAGCGATTGACCAGCCTCTGCTGTTTAGCAGCTAGCTTTTCCGTTTCCGTTTCCATCACTAGTCCACCAAACGCTCACAAGTTATGGCCTTGTGAAAATGTTGGAACCAAAAACACACTGTGTTTTCTTTTGCGACACCGTCGTTTCAATTTAAAATTGGAATTCCAAACCAAAGAAGAGATATTTAAGATCTAAGTGGCCAGTACGACAAAACGCCAATTTCATAGGTAAGGACCTATTATTTGTTTATCTTTACAATTCGATTTCCTTTGGAGCAAATACAACTCAAAATAGATGCGGATGGATTCCGCTAGATTGTCTATCAAGATTTCAAACCGCAGGACTTGTGGTCATCTCAAATTGAACTATAAATCTAGGAGGGCTAGCACCAGCCACTTAAGTCTTTAAATAGATTGCCTGTTGATTTAGTGATCGTAAGCTGGACTGCTATATTGGGTTCGATCTTCGGGTCGGTCAGTTTTGTTGGTCAGTAGCATCCCGAAACTTGAATCTGGGACTGTGTTTTGGCAACTTATATATCTCTTACCATACATTTTGTGAAATAAAAACTTAATATTAAGTCATTACTAGCTGTTGCCCGCGACTTCGTCCACGTCATACTCGTAAAACTACAAAAAAACCTGGTTAAATATGGTATAGCATCAACCAAAAGCCTGTGAAAAGCCAATCAAATTCGGTCCGGCCGTTTTGAAGATTAGCATTAGCACATAAACATACAAGCAAACATTTTCTTTTAGTGAATAAACATGCAGGCAAGTTTTTCTGTTTTAAGCAGATACCATAATTATTATATTTTTTCATATTCATTTATTAAAAAAATAAATAGTTCTGGCTTGTTTCGAACACTCATTCAAATTTAGAATCAGTTTCAAATATTAATATATTTATAAATTATTATTTATAAATTGTTTAGTTCGCAGCAGTTTTTTTTATTTTTATTTCCTATTGTTACTTCGGCACAGTTTCTTTGTATGGGATGAAGCATCTGTATGCTAGTATTATATTATCTGTGCCACGACACACAACATAAATAGGGTGATCCATTCTTCCATGACTCCGGGAGGCGTCGATCTGCATTATCACGACGCTGTTTGGTGTTCGCTCTTGTTAATTTCGATATTAATGCCTTGGTGGCCCAATGGGTAAGACCTTGCTTCTCGTGCTTGAAGTCGTGGGTTCAAAATCAGGCTAATTCATATGTACTTTCTAAGTTGATTTAAGGATACGCTGACAATGGTTAAGGAATCGTGAGGAAACCTGGGCTTTTAATATAATTTTGAAATCGCCAAACTGCTTTGAGCGTGGAGATCAATGCTCATGCCTTCTTTGTATAAGAAGAAGTCTTTAGCCTCCCGAGGTACATGAACAGACTGGTATTATTATAATGAAAAGAAAACAAAATTCAAAAAAATAATTTTATTGAAAAAAGAAGAAAAAGGTATTTATATCACAAGCAATAGTTAGAGCTAAGTCTAAGGCGGTTACGCACTACATCCGATCCGTGTCCGTGAAATTTCGGTTCCGAAGTAGCCGTAGTACTTCTCGTAGGGAAGCTTACGCAATATATCCGTTATAATTTGTCATAATTCAGAACATTTAGAACTCGGAAAGCCCAAATCACGGACACGGACATGTAGTGCGTAATCTTAATCGATACTTTGAAATGGACGTAAAAGTTAACAGAATTGAGCAAACTTTAACATGCTCAGTAAATGCTAAAAGATACTTCGTAACTTAACTTATATTAGTGATAAACATCTAATAAACTAGAACTAGACTTACTTTGTCTTAATATTAAACTTTATTAAATTACCAATTTGTGATTATTTCCTTCACTAGCCGATTCAATTTAACATTAAATTATTATTAACAATCTCAATAATTTACTGCTTCAAAGCAAAAAAAGATTCCATTTAAAATTGGTCCTTCGTTCGTGTGAATACAATTACCTACATTTTTAATGGAAAATTCAAGCATAGTCTTGTTTATGTAATACTCATTTCAATAGGAACCCGGCCCTGAATAAATTATGACACATCGAGTTTTTGAAAAAAGAACCATGATCTAAAATTTCTCAGAAATATTTAAACTTCGAATAAAAATGACGTTTGAAAGTATTTTTTTATGAACTAACATTGAGAAAATGTCTTTGTACAGCGTTGTTTCTGTCTCTTTTAAGCCAATTTATGAACGAAACTTGTCGCAAAATTAACGCGACAAATTTTCAAAAGCACGTCGTTGGGATTGGTTGATTTAATTTTTAAGAGCCAAAAACGTTATTTGCATTTCTTTATTGTTTTTATTATTAATTGATAGGATCACGTTTGACTTCTCTCTCAACCGATAGTAATACTTTTTATTTTTTCTTTCTGTAAGAGTTGATGTGGTCGACGGTGAAGCACGCTTGCCTAGAACGAAGTGATTTACGTTTATTTTGTGGCGCATCGATGTTTTTTTTTAGAAACCAGTACGCACAAGTCTCTTTCTTGAAAACTCAATGTGTCACAGTACCTACCGACTGGGTTCTACACTTCCTCAACAAGAAAACTAGTCTTCTTAACGAGGAATAAACTTAACATAGATAGGATCCACGGGCCTTAGCACCAGGTCAGCCATCAGGCCAGGCCGGGCTCCCTTCACCTTCGGCACGATCCTGAAGTTGCGGCAGATCTCGCTGAGGGTAGTCTTCATTTCTTGCATGGCGAAGCGTTGGCCTGTGGAGAAAAATGGAAATATAAATTGCGGAAACTTTCAATAGAAATATCAAAATTATTTTCCACACGAGTTTTTTTCACAATTGGAGTCTGGTGTAGTAGGTATTCTCCCTATTTAAGCTTAGAATAGAAAACATTTATTCGACACAAGCAAAAATGACAACTATAAATGAATAGAAAACAATATGATAAAATAAAATTGCGCTGAGCTTGCCCATATCGAAAAGTGCCCATGACGTAAAATGAAAACTAGTTTAGTCTAAAACATTTTGTTAGATTTCTCGCTTAAATTTGGGTTGGTGCCCAAAATTAAGCCGCAAATAACATTTTTTATCAATAACTAGAGTTCCGAAAGCTTTTGCTTCATTCAAAATTTGTAATAGACACTGGCTAAACATTGCCAATTTAAAACGCATTCACACCATTAATTACTTTTTCCAACATATTTACACGCTATACCGACTGTACGGTACGTCCGGCCATATTTGTGTACAAACTATGTTCCACGGGTTCTATACACAAAGTGCTAGCGAAATTACTGCGGAAAACAAAATCCTGCCGAGAAAAAGAGCGTAACGTGCCAAGCCCTGCCAACAGCATAGGTACCATGTAGTCCTTGACGATGTTTAAAAAACAATGCGCCCAACTAGCACAT
The DNA here is from genome assembly GCA_949775005.1 of Orthosia gothica. Classification (NCBI taxonomy): domain Eukaryota; kingdom Metazoa; phylum Arthropoda; class Insecta; order Lepidoptera; family Noctuidae; genus Orthosia; species Orthosia gothica. Next base: position 33,180,598 of record OX459038.1, on the reverse strand, counting down.
GCTGCATTTTATATTGTAATTATTATATTGTAACCTAAATACCAATTATTGTACTCTAACGTTCGAATTTTAGTCGCAATGTCGAAAACTTGCTAAAATGTAGTGAAAGACTCGAACTTTGCAAGTTTGGACTAGTAACGCATTGCCATTTTGAAAGTACATTTTTGGTCTCGATCCACATATTAAGATTCATTGTGCGCCGCAACTTTCAAAATTACTTGGACTGTGTAAGTTTTTAAGCTGACATGGTCACAATCATTTGAATTAATATTTGTTTCGGGATATTTACCATGTATATTTTGAATTTGGTTGAGAGCTCGATATTTCGGCACCGTTACAAGCGCCATGATCACGAGCTTCAACATAATATAATAAATATCGAGCTCTCAACCAAATTCAAAATATACTTGGTAAATATCCCGAAACAAATATTAATTCTAATTACTTGGACTGATTTCATAGCTAAGATTCATTTCATATAATAGTCACAACGGATCTTTGTGTCTCTGATGTTGGCTCTGCCAGCCATTGCGCAAAAAACAGTCTGTCATCTCATACTGCATAGAGTAAGCGGGATAGGATGATGCGACAAACGTAAGTGAGTGAAAGAGACAGTTAAACAATGCTATCTTCACCTTCAACATTGACACAAAAATATCTGCTGCGCAGGGTCATGCAGCCAAGGAATTGCTCTCATGTAATGAATCATCTACTATACTACTACATGGAGTAGGCTTAATCTCGGTGCCGAGGAAACGCTCTGGCTTGAACTATAATGTACACAAAACACAATCGTCTACTAACCAATACAGTTCCTAGGCCCGGCGCTGAACGGCACATAGCCGTAGGGGTGTTTCATCTCGGTGCCGAGGAAGCGCTCCGGCTTGAACTTCTCGGCCTCGGGGTACAGGTCCTCGCGCCGGTGGAGCTCGTAGATGTGCACGTCTATTGTTGTGCCCTTTTTCACTAGGAGGTCGCCTGGGGAAGATTAAGCTGGTTTAGCATACATCGCTTAACTACTTTTGTTGCTGAATCTGAACTTGAAGTGATAACTTAACAGTCTTAGAATACTCAGCAGAGATTCCTTAAAGAGTAGGCAAAAGTTTATAGGTACTCGTATTCCGTTAGATGTATGAAATATATCAAATCTGTTATAGGGGAGATGCTGTTACCATTAACCAGCCAGGAATTCAATGTCGGCTGCCGTACTAAGAATTCTAAAAAAAAACATTAACAGTTTCCGATCCAAGGAAAGAAGAAAATCATGCTGTGCATTTGGAGGATACGTAATGGAAAGTTGATTGAACAATACCATATATATCCTCGGACTGCACAGCATGATCTACTTCTTGTTTACATCTTTTTAGTTTGCTTCTTAAACAATCGGGTTTTCTGTTTTTTTTTAAACTTCGTCCTTCAAAATGTGAAAATCGAAAATCGTAGAAATCGTTTAGCCACTTCTTTACCGGATACCACTTGCTTTATTGTTAAAGACGTGCCAGGTGAGAAATATGCACATATGTTCTACTTTAGTGCCAATTAAATGAAATAATGATTATGCATCATAGTGTGGATAGGCTCATGATTCTGGGCCGGGTGGAAGAAAAACGCGTTCAAGGCACCGGCAACATAACCAGACGGAATTAACAAAGTTGTTGGATATAATATGTAGCAAGTGGTCCACATCACAGAAGACCGCACGACTTGGAAACGCGTCATAATGTGGTCGCGATCCTCAGTAGTGACATAACGGTGAAGTGAAATCGATCTTACCCATTTTGAAGTCTTCAACAACAGTGCGTCCGATAAAGGGCACGCTAGGATACAGCCTTAGGACCTCTTTGATGACAGCCTCCAAGTATTTCATGTTAGCCAGGTCTGACATTGTCACGTGTTCAGAACCGTTCAGGATACTCTCGACCTCCTCGCAAATACGGTCCTGCAAAAGAATAGATGTGAATAAAGGTATAAAAACACTTAATGGCCCGTCAGATGTCAAAGCAAGAGAGAACAAACATCTTCTGGGCTCGCTCGCTCTATCGTAGAACATCGCTTACAATCAGGCGAGAACGAATTCAAAAGCAGGCTTATCAGAGATAAAAGTCATGGGGAAGTTAAAACTTAAAAATTTGGAATAACTGACGGTTTTTAGTTATTACTGAAAGAAATAAAATATATATATTTGTGACCCGCACGGGAGAAACGAGATAAGTAAAAACAACAAAAAAACAATAATAAGAAATAAATAGCCACGTCAATGACGCGGTCATATTAGCATGTCGTTGATGCGAACCCATAACCTTTGCCCAGCTAACAAAAATCGCTCAACGCGGCTAAAGAATCACTTGTATCAAATAGCATTCCCATCAAAAACATAACATGTAAGGAAAACAAGTCTCGCGGCGCATTTCTTCTAACTAAAAAGGTAGTGAGATCGAATGTAAAACAAAGTTGGATAATTTATTCAGGTACCTCATTAATTAGGTTACAAACAAACACATTAGCGACTTGGTTTTTCTTTTACTAAGGGATCGACATTCCTGTGTTCTTATAATGTAAATCCAAGACAAACAAATTAAGTCTGTTTCCAACATCACATTAGTTATACCTTTTAACAGTGTCCCCGGGTATTGTTGGGTTCAAAGATTTTTAAACGAGTTCTTCGTCAACTTTATTAAAAGGTATGATGTTATGTTGGAAGCTAATTTAATGATAGAATCAGGTTTATTTATTCCTCTTTAGTGACAATTTTCTGCATACGGAACAGCTGATTTTAAAAGAACCTTGTTACTTTTACTTTATTTTGTGTAAATCCTGATAGCTATAATATCTTTAAGTCAATAGTGAAAAGGTTTCTTCTAGGCAAGCGTGCTCCATCGTAGACCACATCATCGCTTACCATGAGGTGAGATAGTGATCCAACGCGAGCCCATCAATGATCATAAAAACTAAGATGGCTTCAAGCTCAGTTATTGCAATTAGTTTATTAAATCGACCTTAAAAAACAACCGTCTCATAATTTAAAATATACGCTCAATATCAGTTATCCCATTGTTAGAGAAAACTGAACATTTTTTGCATTTTCTTTGTGAGAGGATAAATGGAATTTCATTTCTGCTCGCTATCAAGAAGGTTTCATTAAAAGCGCAACTGAGTGTTTTGTTATTTTATTTGTTCTGCTTGTTTCAATTTGCACAGGGGAAATTAAATAAATATGAAAAAGAAATGCATAATATGCTCATAGTATGCATTTCATCCCGTAAGGATTCATCTCATACACAGGTCTAGACCAGAGTGAACGCGCGGTGACTACGGTGGGTGTGGGCTCGGTGGCGGGAGCGATTAGGTGGACACACGAGGTCAAGGTTCCAAAAAGTGGGACAGATGTATGCAAATCATATACCTACATTGGTCCCTTACGCACAATAGAAATAAGTTTACTCTAAGAGCTCATGGTAAGGCCCCAATGTATCACGACTTCACGAGTTGTTGAAGCATGTAATATGGACGCTATATTTCAATTTATAATTTCAATCTATCACCACCAACTCAAAAATTTACTTTAGTATTGTGTACTTTAAATACATTTCAATGTAACCATTTCTGTTAAAAAGGACTTAATATTAGAGTTAAATTAGAGATATTATTATTGATGATTGATTTATTGATTATTTAGTTATATTAGAGTTTCTGTGCCAAAATATGTATTTGCTCCAATTCTGAATTTACATATATACGTGTTTCATCAGGGTAATACAAAATACGATTGCTCGCTGGTTAAGCCGCCGAAGTCACTTCAGTATAATTGAAGTAATTAATTTTTTTTTTTTAAAACGTTGCCCCACACTAGGATTTTTTCCTGTATCGTGGGTGCGTTTACAAACATTTAAACTCACATAAACAACACCCAGAGCCGGAACAACTACCTGTAGGTCATACAAATATTTGTTCCGTGCGGGAATCGAACCCGCGACACGCAGCGCAGCAGTCAATCGCTCAACCACTGCGCCAACCGTGCGCCCAAACACAAACAACAACAATCGCAAACAGTCGTTTCGTATGTTTGATACCCTGATCGGGGCCTTACACGCGCGGGCCACTTGAGCTGAGAATAAGGTTTATTTTATATGGTGTCCTCAGCTCACGCGTTTACTGTTTTGAGTTTCACACAATTGATAAATATTGTGGCTTATTGCGTAGTTTAACTTCAATCAAAACCCCTATTCAGAGTCGAATTTAAATCAGTAATAGTAAAAAAATTGTAAATACACTGGCTATGGGGTAAAATGGCAGTGAAGTTACTTAAAATTATCAGTGTAGTTTTTTTTACCTGAACATCTTCGTGATCTGCCAGCAGCATCAGACCAAATGTGAGAGCTATAGCCGTGGTGTCGTGACCCTGGAAACAAAACACTTTATTTCTTGTATTTACATAGTTTTATTTAAAAAAAGAAACAGTTTTCAATCTTCTTTTTACGAGATATAGTAACATAAAATTGGCTTTATATATTCCCAAATATTTTACATGATAAAAAAATCTATTACTTTCGTCTTGTTTTTTATCATTGACAAAAACAACATCATTTATTTCTTTAATTTATTTAATTTTCCAAGAAAAATTGTTAATTTGTTCAAGAGATGGGCAGAATATTCCACGAATCATTTTATGAGTTTATTGAGTCACACCATTTTATTAAACTTAATTTCCTGTTTTACATCGGGAATCGTAATCTATTTCATCAAATCAAAAATTGAAAATATTTTTTTAGGCGTACATTTGCGCCACTGATCATTAAATGCAAATAGCCTAAACGAATTTAAATCATCGTTCCATATCTGTCAATGTCGTTTGACAGTGGCGAAATTTTGTTTTAAGCACGTTTAGACATAAAATATTCTATTGATTTGTTGTGCAATTGGGCCTAAAACATTATACTGACTTACCTCAAACATAAAAGTGTTGACCTCATCCCTGATGCCTTCCATATCAATTTCCCCTTTCTCCTCTGCCTCTAGCAACAGATCCAGCATAGCCAGTCTTCTCTTAGTACCAAAACCATCACTTGATTCAGCTTCTTCAACTCCTTTATTTTGAGCTCGTTGTTCCTTCCTGTCCATTATAACATTGTCTGCAAAAGACCGAGCTACGGAAAGGGTTTTGGCAAACTCCTTGCCTTCAGAAGAGTTTTTGTAGATGACGTCATTGTGCATCCAGATTCTTGTGATCCGGCTCAACATCTGTATGCCCATGTTCAGAATAGCGTTCTTATAGTCCGCGGTAGCTGAACTCTGGTCACGGTCTAGCTTTGTCCCCATTGCAGTCTCTGTTGATGTAAAAGGAATTTTGTTTACATATTCATGAACAGGGAAACAAGTTTTGTATGAGCCTCGTCTCCACTTTGAAGGGGATTGTGGAACCTAGTTACTTTTTGACAATTTGCTTGGGGATCGATTTACAAAATACGGAATGTACTATATGGGTCAAAAGTGCAGACACACTCTACCGAAACAGCAAAGGAATTTTTTTTGTAGGCAGCAGAATTTCAACTTTTCGCGGTTAGTACGAATAATCTATACTTTAATTTTTATACAAAATATTAAATCAGTTGTGGATAATTTAACTTCGCCTACAAAAACTAGCCATTTGAGTTTTGGGTGAGTATGACTGCACTTTTGACCCTTGACTGTACATTCAAATTGACTTTGAAAGGTTACCCTAGGACCAAAGCTTTCAATGCCTTCAGCAGCCAGCCGCTCAAGGTCAAACACTGACCCATCCAAAAACCGACCTTAGTAAGTGTTGCTCCGCAACAATACTCGTAACATCTGTCCTTCGCGAAATCGCATCTGTTGGCGCTCAGAACGCGTTCTAGCTTTTCAGCATTGCCAGAACTGGTTGTGGTCGAATATTGTGAAAGCCACAACACGAATTCCCGTTGTGGCCTATTTAAATTTACCAGAACGCGTTGTGGCCGGTTTTCAAGGTTCCACAACACGAAATACGCGTTGTGGTCGTTTGTAAGAAGCCACAACGCGTTCTGAGCAATTTTTCGCTTAGTGAGCGTTTTCAATATTTGAGCCTTAAAAAAACATAAAAAAAGGAAATACTGACCTTTACAATGAAAACTGACTTTACACAACAAGAATTCTAGAAACACGGCAGTGTCTCAACCAAGTTCGCGAAGCAAAAAGGCGACACAAATATTCTAAAACCGCGTATTACTTACTTGTTTTTGCATTTGTTTGAAGTGCATAAAAAGGACAGCGACCCTGAATAAATTAATAACTTGAAAGACCTTACATGTCAAGCTGAATTGCATTACAAGTAAATTAAGGTGGCCGGCAACGTATATGTATCGGAGAGAACTTGTCTTCCTGGTGAAGTACATCTGCCGGGGTACCACAGGGTGGCGTTTTATCCCCTTTACTTTTCGCAGTTTTTATAAACTCAATCTCCAATGAACTTATTTCTTCCTACCATCTTTATGCAGACGATCTACAGTTGTACTCGCGGGCACCGCTCGGGAAACTGTCCGAGGCTATCGTAACCATTAACCTTGATCTGGCTCGCATTTGCGATTGGAGCAGGAGGTATGGGCTGATGGTCAACCCTATTAAGACGCAGGTTATTGTTGTGGGCAGTTCTAGAATGGTTTCAAAGATCAACTGGACGTCTCTTCCCCAAGTTCTTTTTGACAATTCAGTTATTCCATTCAGTGAGAAAGTTAAAAACTTGGGGATATTCATCGACAAAAACTTGTCATGGACTGCCCAACTGCAAGAAGTTAGCCGCAAGTTGTTTGCATTTGCTGCAACTTTGAGGAGACTGCGGCATTTTCTTCCGACTGCCACCAAGATTGCGCTTGCACAATCTCTCCTTCTTCCCATCCTTGATTATGCTGATGCCAGCTATCTCGACCTTACTCAAGAACAACTCGATAAACTTGAGCAACTTCAAAATGTTTGTGTAAGGTTCATATTTGGTTTGCGCAAATATGACCATGTTTCCGAATTCCGTGTAAAGCTCAAGTGGTTGCCAATTCGCCTTCGCCGGAATGCTCATATTCTTTCTCTTTTGTACAATGTGCTATTTACTCCTTCTACCCCTCTTTACCTCGAGGACCGGTTTCAGTTTATCTGCGATTCCCACACGAAATCTCTTAGGTCATCAGAAAACTTGCGACTTAAAATGCCAATGCATTCCACTACATTCTTGGATAAATCATTTACTGTCCAGGCTGCTCGTTTGTGGAATGCATTGCCTGACCCAATAAAACGTGCTCAGTCGTTGCCTGTCTTTAAAAAACTTGTAAAAGAACATTACCTGACTCTGTGATCCTGTCTTTGTGTTATGCTGTATTGTTTTCTTATTTGTTTATCTAGTTGTATGTATGTATTTATGTATCTATTATAGTAGTTTGTTTTTAGTACCTAATTGTACTTAGTACCTAATACTTGTGGGATTTGAAATTGGCACCAAGTGCAACCCCATATCGTGTCCAGGCTATCTCTATCCATTCAAGGTTGCCTGGAAGAGATCGCAGAGCGCGATAAGGCCGCCTGTTGTATATTTGTTTTAATTTTAATGTTTATATCAGGAAGAATTTTGTTGTTTAATTATCTGCATGAACCTTGTCGTGTGTGGCTATCGGTTGCAAGAGTAGAATGACTGTATTAAAGGAACATAATCAAAGGATATCTTTTCACAGGTGAGTTATCGACTAGCATACTGAAATTATTGTGCAGGGTATACGTTTCATAGGCTGTCTGGAATAAAGGAATCTTAGTTCTAAATACGTCCATTCTATTTATTGAAAAATTAACTTTTATGCGTTCGCTGAAAGAGCTTTGACAGTTTACGTACTTACGTTCTGATGTGAGAGATGTGACAAAAGTCACAAGAAAGATTTATCGATACTGTATTTTTATTTTACTTACTTTAATTTATTTCATAAAGTTTATTTGCTATTTGTTAATATTAATCTAATATTGATTGTGCACAGGTTTCTTAAGAGTACTTATTTAAGAAATAAGTGGATCAAGAATATAAAAAGAAATAAATGGGCACCTTCACCATATTCTCGCTTGTGTTCACTACATTTTAATGAATCATGCTATCGCTATCCCTCGACCCATCTATGGATACAGGTTGATGAATCATGTTTACTTACACATTTTACTTTTTAAAAGTAAATTGTTATATCTAAACCATTTTGTTATTATTTATTTTATCACTTTTATATACATACTCGTCTGTAAACTTTATTTTCAGTCTTGCACAAGAACTAGCATACTATATATCAGTATATTGATCAATTGCTGTTTGTGCAGTCGTACGAGTGTACCAAAAACGGTCACTTTGATCTCATGATGTACCTCGTTTTTGCGCTAGGCATGAATAAGCATTATTATACAACGCATATAATGCGCAGAAAAAATACGAAAGAGTGGAATTGTACTCTTACAATGTATAAGTGCACTCTTTGTATGAGTTCACATTCACTTTTTAAATAATTATAAAGAATCCCTAAAGAAACGTAGAAAAAAATTGCCGCAGTCAGGGACAACTCTTACAGACATTTGACCAAATTTGTAGATCGTTCCAAAACTAAACTCGATAATATCGATATAACAGTGACACAGATCTAGTACTGATAAATGTCTATAGATAAGTATCTATAGCATCCTCGGTCACACTGGCACATAAGATGGCATAGACAAAAGTATATTTATCTCTTTTTGCTTATGACGTCATCTGTTAGTGCGAAATTGAATACCGATGTTGAAATTGCATCTTAAACATTTTCTCTCTAGGTTACTATACAACTCTCTGTGTCAAACACTATTGGAATGTCACGTGATCAAACCTTATTTTGGGATTTCGATCATCGCATTACTGAATTCAAATGACACTTGTCTAGAGCCTGTATTTTATTCCACTAAAGGACTCAATGCAAACTCAATCGTTGCAGTACCGACTTTCAGAGATTAGGTACTCTCGTACGAACTGGCAAAGACTTTGACTTATGAGATCTATGCTATAATAGTTCAATTACAACACAACAGATGGCGCTGTCAGTCTTATGTATGACACTAAAACGCAATTGCCAATTATCTCCAGCCAGCTGATCTTGATACATACTATTAGCTGTAATTTAACGCTTGGCTGCATTGACTTTTGAGCGACGTTTAGCTGGTAATGTTATGTAGTTTAGATTTTATCTAAAGGTTTATAATCAGCCTATAGAGTACTTACTATACTGCTACTGGATATAGCAGCTCGTTTGTGGAGTGCATTACCTATTGAAGTGAAGCGTGCTTAATCTTTACCAACATTTAAAAAAATTGTGAAAGTGCATTTCGTTTTCCTATAATTAGTCTTCTCCTCTCTCTGTGATGTATTTTTTATTTATTAGTATATTATGTATATGTATAGTATGCATGTATTTTATGTTTTTTTCTAAATATTATTATTTATGATATATTGTACACTGACAGTGACAACCCTAAATTCATCTCTTCTTGTTCAGTCCATCCAAAGGTTGTCTGTAAGAGATTGTCCTGTGCGATAAGACCGCCCATTGTGCTCTACATAACAATAAAATATATCATCATCATCTGCCTAGCCTTTTCCCAACTATGTTGGGGTCAGCTTCCAGTCTAACCAGATTCAGTTGAGTACCAGTGTTTTACATGAAGCGACTGCCTATCTGACCTCCACAACCCAGTTACTGGGTAGCACGGTACCCCTTGGCTAGACTGCTGTCAGATCTCAAGCTTCTGACTACTCGTAACGACTGTCAAAGATCTTCAAAGGACAGCCGGGACCAACGGCTTAACGTCCTTTCCGAGGCACGGAGGATACTCGGTATGTTGAAAATGGTCACCCATCCACGGACCGACCTCGTCAAGCGTTGCTTAACCTTGAAGATCGATCCATGCGGCTGTTATTATTTAACAATGAGCTCCTCAACAATAACATATACCAATATAACAAAAAATATATCAAAATATAATAAATATCAATCGCATATCTTAAATTCATTTTCCGACAGACCACGTAAAGCCACAACCACGGGATTTCGAAGCAAGAAATTCTTAACAAGACATTCTGAAATAACGACTCACGAAAGGAAGTGAGTAACTTATTTAGAAAATTCATCCCATAGCGGGGTTAAATAGGCGATGGAAGTTTTTTTATCGAAGTTTTAAAAAAAATCTGATGGAAAATCTAACTGTGCACACAACTTGTAAGACAGTAAGATGCAGCAAAGAAACAAACATTCTTTTGCTGACCCAAAACTGGCAATCCAAAGAAACGCGTATTTATTATCTACACAAAGTCCGACACGGTGATGAGAAAAATCAATATGAATTGTTAACTAACATCCGTATAATATGTGTAATAAACCAACAGATATAAGTAGGTGTTAACTATACAAACACACAATAAAGCCATTAAAGTAAAAATATATTGTTTAAAAATAAAAATATATATAAATGTCTAGAAAAGAAGTTAACTAAGTACTCCTGAGATGACAACTAACAGAAAAGTATTCAATAAGGACACTTTTCCAAGGACAAAGTTGGCAATATACTCGTAGATTCCACTGCAAAACTTTCAGGTTGTGTAATAGTTATACGTAGCTTATTGCTGTAAAGTTCTTACCTAATTTAGGAAACATCATTTGGTGTCGCACAGTCGGGTAATAAACAGATATAGGTGTTAACAATACATGATATAATAATACTAGCTGACAATAAAGCAATAAAAATAAACGAATATTATCACGATGAGCCTCGGCTGCATTGAAGTCACGGAGTCGTGTGTGCAATATTATTTAGAGTGGAGTTCTACGAGCTTTGCAATTGCATGCTTTGAAATTTTATAAGTATATCGAGGTTGGTCGTTCGTCTTCGTACCTCGTTTCGTACAAGGTTTAGATTGTTGTTGTTTCTGGACAACGTTTGTTTTAACACACGAAATACTCCTTCACCATTTTTTTTAATGTTGGTAAAGATTAAGCACGCTTCGCTTCAATAGGTAATGCATTCCACAAAAGAGTTGCTATACCCAGCAGCAGTATAGTAAGTACTCTTTAGGCTGATTATAGACCTGTAGATAAAATCTAATCAACAGAACATTACCAGCTAAACGTCGCTCAAAGGTTCAATGTAGCCAAGCGTAAAATTACAGCTAATAGTATGTATCAAGATCCCGCTCGCTGGAGATAATTGGCAATTGCGGTTGAGTGTTGAGTGTCATACATAAGACTGACAGCGCCATCTGTTGTATTGTTAATGGACTATTATTGCATAGATCTCATAGGTCAAAGTCTTTGCTAGTTCGTAAGAGAGTACCTAATCTCTGAAAGTCGGTACTGCAATAATTGGGTTTGCATAGCTATGTTTGATGAAAATCGGTTTGAATCGGGGTGTTTTCGGAAGATATCGTGCCATTATTACGTGTTCAATAGATTGTCGATAGAAACGTGTCTACTACTAGATAAATTATGTAGCAAGAAATAAAAATAAGCCGAGGGTTTTTTATTTTTTTAATTTTACTTGTATAATATTTTCGTTGGCACAACAGCCTTATAGCAAAGAGTGGCAAAATATCTGATGGCCCGCCTGTACCTTATTTAATATACCTAATTGACAATGACTGAATGTATATTTGACTGACAATGCAGCACCACAGGTGCGTTGCTTACCCTTTTCATAAGCACCTTTTGGAAACAATTCAATACATTTAATTTGTAATAAATAATGAAGATATGAAATATAGTTTGAAATCGGCAACCTACATTGAGCAAGCTTAGTGATTGATCACTACGCTGGCTCTATGCTCGTGCCTTCTCTGTATGAGAAGCGGCTTTTGCACTGCAGTGGGACAGTAACAGGTTGTTATTATAAAATTACTGTGACTGAATGTGAGATTCAATGGTTCTAGTTTTTGTAATATCTGGAAAAAAAAAAACGAAAAATCCCTACCATGCAAAATATTGACGAAGGTTTGGTTAATAGAAAATTGAAGTTTTTAAAAATTAATAATAGATTTCAAAAAAAATAAAAAACACGCTTTAATAGAAACCCAAAAATGCTTTATAAGATATTTTCAAAATTACTGTACTTTTATTTTGAAAATATCTATCAATAAAATGTTATAACAATTATTAACATCAAGCACCACACGCTTTTTTACAATAAAATGTTTTTTTTTTGTTAATCACACTATATTTTTTTTATATATATTTTTGTTAATTTAAACTTATTGAAAATTATTTTCTACTTTTTAATTTGGTTTTCTATTAAAGCGGCGGAAGTTTCTACAAACTATTTTTTTTTTCTTTTTTTGAAATCATTGTCATCGGTCCTTGATAAATGTGCCAAGTTTCAAATTAATCCGACGTTTTGATGGGGGTGAAAATCACGTTCAAAGATTCCGTTACTAAAAGATACATACATACCAAGCTAATAAAAGCTAAAAATAAGCAAAATATAACATTTGTTTTGTCATCGCTTTCCGGAAAGCATAGTAAACCATTTTCCTTAAATAAAATCTTACGATCCGCACGAGACTAAATCCGCGTAAAATTCGAAAGTGCGTACATTTATTCAAATAAAAGAAAATAATACAAAACTGTTATTTTTCTCTCTTTAAACCACAAAGGAATACTGAACTGTGGACGTAATAACAATTGATATTGAAATTCCTTCGAGGTCGGTGGGTCCAAATAATAAAGTTCACTAGGTAATTAGGGTTACCAGATGTCAGGCTTTGTTCTGACATATTTTATTATCATATGTTATTTTTTAAGTATTTTCCGTTTCCGTGAAAGTGCCTGTGGCATCAACAGTGGACCATATCAGAATATTATCGCGTTATTTCCTTTTTGGATATCGCTGCACATGCTGAGATAGGAGCCATTTTGGTCTCGCACGGGGCTTTATTTTTTATTATTGTTTTATTTTTGTTTAATTCTCGTATCTCCTGTGCTTTCATTTCTTTATCTTCTTCCATACCCCTTTATCAACACCAGTGGTGACTGTTAGTCACAATTGTGAGGTCAGATTAAAGCAGTCCCTTCATGTAAAATACTGGTACTCATCTGCTCCCTACTTTTAATTGATATTTGCGAAAGCCCTGCAATTTTGTATGTATATCATTGTATGTGAAGTAGCCATATGTGTAGATACAGATTATAATCCTTTGTTCAATGTTATTTTGCTAACAAGAAATAAATGTTTCAGCCTATTTTCCTGGCTCTCGACACGACTCCCTTGAGGATATTTGTTGAAATAGTACCTAACTACTAAGATATTTCGTTTCATTCTTCTCTTTGGGGACAACTAAAGTCAAATACTTACGAGTCATTGACTCAGGTGTACAGTACAAAAGTTTTCATAATGTCCCTCGGCAAACTTGGTGTTTCGTCAGTCGTCGGCTTTCTATCAGTTGCCCTTTGCACTTGGTGCAGACCGGAAGCTCTCAATTAACTTGGAAGTATAAAGAGTTGTTAATACTCTTTTCACATCATGTAATTTATTTAAAAATGGGAGGAAAGCTGCTATTTTTACAGCTCTATATATTTCAAACGGCAATCAGAACAAAACAACAATAAAGTACCTAGTACTGAATTCAAATTATTATACACGAGAAATCTAATAATTGATGGACATGGAAATTAGCATTCGTATGTATTCGAAAATGCGATGATTGCCGAGAGATATTAAGAAAATAGTTGTACTGTAATAATAAATCTTTCGTCGAAAGTCTTCAATCATCAAGATCAAAAACTGCAAACATCTAAAGGTAGAAATTAGATGTTTGAAGTCTTTGATCCTACTAATATTTTAATTAAACATAATTATGTGAAAGCGTGTGCGTTTAGATATTACTAGCTTCTGCCCACAGCTTCGCCCACGTAAAAAGCGTTTTGCTATCCTGAGGGAACATTTTACCGAGATAAAATGTGCCTGTGTTCTATTCCAGACTATAATCTATTGCTGTGCCAAATGTCTTCCAGATCCTTTCAGGCATGATTGAGTAACAAACATCCATCCTTCCAAACTTAAGAATTTATAATATTAGTGGTGTAGGTTATCTCAAACACTGAATGGACGATGATTACGATAAATCTTGGTTACGGGAATCTGCTGGATGCGAGACGCACAGGACCGATCGCAGGGCCTATTTCCAGCAGTGGACGTCTTTCGGCTGAAATGATGATGGTACAGGGGTAAACCATTTTTGGAGAAGGATATCTTTTTATACCAGTAGTACGTTACCCCTTAGGATAATTGACAATTTTCACGCAAGCCAAGACGCGTGCTAGTCATTAATAAAATTTAAGCAGGACTTGAAGCAGAACCTAAGGTAATGTTAGCACAATCAATCTGTTATTCAAGATTATCTTTTCTCTTATCTGAGTTCAAGATAAGTTCACTGAAGAGTGTAGAAGTTGATCATCAATGACGAAGCACAAATTATTAATTTTAAGTCTTTAGGGACGCGAGCATAGAGATAGGATTGTAGAATAATGAACGCTGATAATTAATTTTTAGGACGAACGCAAAAATTAATTCGAAATAGGATCTCTGAAGTTTCTGAAGCATGAATTTAAATTGAAAATGGACAGATTTTATACAAATTCAAATAATGCTTTTGAATCTAGATTTGAATCTGGATTTATATCAGGCGTGAATTTTCAATCCTTAGTAGACTATTTTTTTCGACTGTGATTTATCACAATATTTTTCTTCACAAATCACGCTAAAAGGCTGTTAGGCTAGGATAGGCACATTGTTTAATTACGGATTTCCAGTGCGGTAGGCTTCATCATCAGATCAATTCAATGGTACCATTTTGGTCACAACGACATATTTTTATTTGCTTCATCATTCAACTATCATAATCTAGATACCTAATTGCCTTATCCGTAAAATATTTACCTACCACTGTGGAGTTCCTGTGATGTGGTTTTCTTCATCAGTTACATTTCACCAAATGATACTTTCTGAATTTGCATTAATTCTTGACTTGATGTAAATACCACAATCGCTGTATGATGCCCATAATATTTGAGAAGTTCCCTCAATGCCTCATGGATCCTATCATCAGAACTGAGTTTAATAAAAATGGGATCAATCTGGGCATATTATATATTCAAATAAAAAAAAGATTTTTACGAATTCGGCTTATACATGAGGTTTCTGAGGAACAAACATTAATAAAAAATAGTCGATTTTTTCTTAATTTCTTAAAATAAAACGTTGCCCCACACTAGGAATTTCTTCCTGTATCGTGGGTGCGTTTACAAACATATAAACTCATATAAACAACACCCAGAGCCGGAACAACTATCTGTAGGTCATACAAATATTTGTTCCGTGCGGGAATCGAACCCGCGACATGCAGCGCAGCAGTCAATCGCTCAACTACTGCGCCAACCGTGCGCCCAAATTGAATTGAGAACCTTCTCCTTTTTTTGAAGTCGCTTAAAAATCAAACATACTGCACCGACCTTAAATAAGTTTCGATATGGAGAGGAGGATGAGAAACATGTTTTTTTTGTATAGGAAAAAGCAGCGGGTCTATTTTTTACAAAATAAAAATACATTTTGTCGCAATTACTTTTTATTTTCCATATTAAATTGTTATATTTTTATTTTATTATAACAACAATACTGTGTAACACTTGGTACATGACAAAATGGAATAAAATAGAATATTTGTTGTTGTTACTGTAAGAGACCTTCGTGATGGCGCGACGTAATTTAAACTACATCGAACCGCGATATCGCGTAATTATTTTCAAAACAAAAACAAGTGAAAATCTGACGAATTGCATTCCATTGCGTCCATGTAAAATTTCTTGAAATTACACTAATAAAATAGCTTATCGGTGTGATATCGAATCGTGTCGAGCCATGAGTACGGTAGCTTTACTTAGAATTAAGTGGCAATTAATATGGTACAAATTTAGTATAAAAAAATCATAAAAACCGGCCAAGTGCGAGTCGGACTCGCGCACGAAGGGTTCCGTACTTGGTAAATTGCGGTTTACTATTTATGACGTATTAAAAAAAAACTACTTACTAGATCTTGTTCAAACCAATTTTCGGTGGAAGTTTACATGGTAATGTAGATCGTTTATTTTTTTAGGTTTATCATTCTCTTATTTTAGAAGTTACAGGGGGGGGACACACATTTTACCACTTTGGAAGTGTCTCTCGCGCAAACTATTCAGTTTAGAAAAAAATGATATTAGAAACCTCAATATCATTTTTGAAGACCTATCCATAGATACCCCACACTTATGGTTTTGATGAAAAAAATAAAAATTGTTTCAGTTTCAAGTATGGGAACCCCCAAAATTTATTGTTTTTTTCTATTTTTGTGCGAAAATCTTAATGCGGTTCACGGAATACATCTACTTACCAAGTTTCCAAAGCATAATTCTTATGGTTTCGGAAAAAAACTGGCTGTGACATACGGACGGACAGACAGACATACAGACAATGACGAATCTATAAGGGTTCCGTTTTTTGCCATATGGCTACGGAACCCTAAAAACAATAACTACCATTAGTGCCAAACGTGTCTACTTTATAAATTACAATAGGTTTAAATGTAATTAAGAAAGCCAAAATAAATGTAATATTTATTTTTGACTTTCTAAATCACATTGCGATACAATCTTGACTTGTATAATGTACAGTAATTTAACAATAAACAAATAACAAAGAATATCACACAAGATTTTCGCCAAACACTAACTAACGTATCAAATAACATTAAACATAATAAATAATGCCTTTTTTCAGTCCGTTCAAACAATTTTGACTTTTATTGTGTTGTTGCGTTGGTGATATGAGAAATAACAGCTGTAGAAAACAGTTGGGTTTTCGTAACAGGTCTACGCTTTCTATACCATCCTTTTTATGGAATAGAACTCAAAATCGGTTGAACGGATTGTAAAACAGATTGTTTAAATTTCTAAGTATAAGTAGTTTTAACAAGACATACGTTTACTTAAAGATTACAAGTACACTACATTACCAAATAGGTAAAGTACGTCAAGTACGAGTCCGATTCGCGCACTACGGGTTCCTTACCACCAAAACTATAGAGCCTAATTATCAGGTGTGAGTAATCTAAAAGCCAACAAAAACTTTTTTCCAAAAAAGTTGGTCCAGTATCCAATACGATATCTGCAATTTGACCTGTTGAATGCCCGTAATTACCGAATTAATAGAAAAGCCATTGTGTCTCCTATGGATACACGTTTCGGGCATTCTTGTAAACTTCGTTTTTCGATATAATCAAAGCATTATCAGAGTTTCCAAGAGTTATAGAAAAGATGAGCGTAATCAAGCAGAAAGTATTTAAAACAAAAACGCTAGATTTCGAGTTCGTGTTTTTTAAAAAGGCATATAAAACTTTATAAAAATACAATAGGAATGCCTTGCATCTTTGAAGTATTTACATACATTTACATTTTGACTCATCAAACGTAACATTTCAGATAGGGCCCCTGTTTTTTTTTTGCATTAGGACCTTAGTTTGCCTAGCTACGCCTCTGGATCGGCGTAGCCACTAAAAGAGTTGGATGGAGATACTTGTTCCACTGCAGACAAAAAAACCTGGCTGGCGCTGCTGTGGACGTATCGGGAGACTGGTCGCGGATGATAGCGGGATCCGAGGCACGTTGCGCCACTTGACTGGTCGACTGCACTAGTTGGCGGCCCAAGTAGTGTGCCAACTAAAATTGAAAGGCTACTCCGCCAACTGTCGAAAAATCACGGAATACATCATCTGGTTGGCGACCAGATGAGAGATACCAGTTGGTGGTCATACATTTATATTATTACAAACCCGAATTAGTTATTGTATAATTTTAATTTACAAAGGTTTATAAATTATAATTCTATCTATCTTGTTGACACATGTTCTACTGGCGTATAAAATCTTTTTAATTAATCTGGTGGATAATGTTTTTAACCGGTAAAAGTTTTGCTAAATAATTGATTTATATAAGTTTTTAAACTGGTCACTAACACTAACATTAACATTCGAAACGGGATTTGTCTCCTCATAAACACCCGCAAGAACATCAGTTTATCCTTGATCATGGTGCTTGCAACAGCATTGAAATATCGGAAACTCGCAACAAACAGTAAACATGGTAAATATCCCGTTTCGAATGTAATTTTTTATTGATTTATTTATCTTTCAGATAAATAATTGGAGAAAATGTGATATGCCAGTGGATGAAGGCGATAAGAAAAGTTCTACAGGCAATAAAACCTCGTGAGAAGAAAATAAACTAAACAGATAAGAGGCCCCGGTGGACATTCCCGAAGGGGCTCAGACATCCCTACAATCTCCAGACAAGTCCGCCAATGATGGCGTCCATTCAGTGCGTAGCAGCGTGGAAGCTCGTTTAATTGCCTTCTCCTCTCCTTCCTTCACTCTTAATCCTAATTTCACTTTGTTCCACCTCTCTGACAAACTCTAAATGTAACGTGCACAGTCTGATTGCAATATTTCTCAAACTACCCGCGTATAAAACCACTTTTTAATATTAAACGCTACTTGCAATCCATCCATTTCGCTCAGCTGCTCATGGCGGTTCACACCAAATTATTATACATATATATCATTTACATATACATCACACTAACATATATCTATTAACATGTACATTTAACACCGTAAAAACTGGTTCACATCCGTACACTACAACGTAAGGTTCAGTTGAAAACCAGCTTCAGGCAATTCCTAGTTCTCTGGCATTTTGCTGAATTGAAACTATTTGGTGCAGCCGCGGGGCACACTATGTAATTGTTTTAAAATTAAGTTCCATTTTATTTGTAACTACATTGTGTGTTTCTGTGTGTGCCAAATAAACTAGTTTTCTTTCTTTCTTAACAATGCCAAGGAGAAAATGATTTTATTTGTTTTTATTCGAGTAATATCGAAGCATATTTTATAATTAGCTGTAAGTTTTCCTAAAAAAATAAAATATAATACCGCTGAATAGCGGCAACAATCCCTCCACTCACAAAGTGCACCTCAGCAATATCAGATGTCTGCACTCAAATCGCGTCGCAGTCCAACATCATCTGGAGACAGTTTATTTTATCCTTTCGAAGAAGCAGATCGAAAGTCTATCAGTCATGTCATATATCTCTTTCCCACGGTTTACCCTGGAGCACTATTTCAAACTTTTATCTCGCGCGGGTGTATGCATGTACTGCACACAGGCACAATCATCTACTATCGACGTGTCCATAACCTTGAGAACTCTCAGGTTCTCAACGCTTTGGGCTCTGGTACACATAGGCTTAGATAAAATTATTTATGCTTGTTTCCACCATTTAAACAAGGTTGTTTAGAAGCAGCAGCGGTACTTTAATGCCCACCATGATACTCTTACCGTACCAAAGCACTGATTATGCTGGACGAGAGACGCGAAAGCTTACACTAGAGTAAAATCGCACTCAGCTGAGCCAGGGAACAACGATGTTGAAACACACACGGCCAATTGCTTGGACCGAATTCGGAAACAAACCCTCCATCCAAGTCCATGCAGCATACGTAAATCATACATCGCGTGGCGCCCCCACCGAAGACAGCGAACCGATGCACATCAATGTTGGAGGCAGGATATATTTCACGCTTGAAATCCTGACCGCGTATCTGGAGTCTTTGCTGGGGAGAAATGTTTGACAGCACAATCCCCATCGTGCTCGACACGGCAGCAATAGTAATCGATTGCGTGAATTTGTGTATTATGCCACTGCAACACTTCACCATTATTCAAGTACTGAACGCGAGAAACTGGCGCAAAAGAACCCGGCCTTAAACATCAACCCTCAACCATGATTGCCCGCAATATTCTTCGGACGGGCTGGATTTCGTGGTCAATAACGATCAATGCTGCAAGATCGCCCAGCAGCAGCAGCAAGTCTTGAATGACGAGATGCTATGAGACCATCAACCAGTCCTCGTCGTCTTATCGGGGACCCAGCTCACCTCCACCTCTGGACCCTCGCCTGCGCATCGTTTAATGATGCGAGAAAAGTGAATGAATTTAAAGGTATCAATGGTGACATCATAGGAGTAATGAAAGCTCCTGCAGTGTCACGAAAACCAAACAACAATGCTTACGGTAGGTATTGATCAATATATTTTAAATGTGGGTGAGAGATAAAGGGTCATTTATTAACTTTGTTAGAGCAATGACATGAAGGCTAACACAATATCACAAAAACTTAATATATATTTAAATGGTGAGCCACAAACAGTATAACGTTGGTAACATCCGTGACTTAATCAAATTCAACGAGCAATAATATCATAAAACAAAACTCAGAATGGAAGTGGAAATATATAAATATTATTACCATTTTGTATAACAATTTTTGGTTGCCAAAACCATGCTGCTATGTATATGTTAAAACACATATTAATTTATTTATTTTTGTATTGCCATATTTCATAGTGTACTTGTAAATGGCTCGTCCTGATTATCTTTGTTAGGCTCTGTGAGCCAAATAAAATAAAATAAAACAAAAAGCTTCGTGGAAACAACAACGACCATCTTTTGCCTAGTAGTTACAAAAAAGTCTGCGCTAGGTTTCGGCTTTCGAGTTACAGGTCGAAGCCAGAGCTTAGAGATAACGTCGGAAAAGTGAACTACGGCGCCACCAAAGAGGAACTGAAACATCACTACCACGGATGTGGATACATTAAAAGAGTAACTATACTATGCAATAAATACGGCCAACCAAAAGGATTTGCGTACATAGAGTTTGGTAATAAATACAGTGTGCAAACCGCTATAGCCAAATTAAGGTGACGCACAAGCGCACCAATAAACAAGGGCAAAGGCAACGACAACCGGCCACCGCGCGCCATACTGGTTTCTCCCCGTAAAAGTCCGTGTACAGGCCAGTGCGCAGCAGCAGAAGCTACAGCCGTGATATGAATAACCCTCCGTACACACGTAGAGAACCCACAGCTTTGCTTATACGCACGTAGAGGGTTCGAAGAAGATTTTTTATGGAACTGATACCAGAAGGGCTCAAAGTGCATAACATGTGGATTAGGCCTACTGGGGATACCACGATAAAAAAACGCCACTAACACAAGCTCAGACGACGAGGCCGCAGTTTCAGCGGCGAAACAGCACTGCGCTGACCAGCCCAGCATAGCTTAAGGGGTCAGTCACCTCGAAGGAAGCAAGTACTTGCCATACTGACCAATTGGCTCATGCAGCTGTACTGAACCCAAAGGGCGGTAAATAGTTACTACTTAAACTATTTACTTCACTTGAAATTCTACCTGTTCGTGAGGAACAGTGAAAGTGACACGGATGTGCTTAAATTGATTTTGGAATAAATGTCAGTGTGGTATTGTAGGAGCAATGAAGGCTCCAGCAGCGCCACATTGCACTTACTATTTCCTCTATATGAGCGCCATTTTATTTAGGGTGTTTTACAGAAAGCTTGGGTTGTTGTTACATAATCTTACCTGACAGCAACAAACTAGAAAAACAAAAATGTTTAACTTACGGATGTCAAACATGGGCGCTGACAGACAAACTAATGAACAAAGTAAATGTGTGTCAAAACGGAATTGAAAAGAGTGTAATTGGCGTAAAAGTAAATATAAAGTCAGATTAGACGAAATAAAAAACACAACAAAATTTAAAAATACCAAACTGTGTTGTTAAGAGAAAATCAATAAATGGACCAAAATAATAACTGAATGGTACCCTCGGGACGGAAAGAGAAACGAATGCCGAAAAACAAAGCGTTGGAAAAATGAACTTAAGCGTGTGGCCGGTCAAGAATGGATGAGAATAGCTAAAGATAGAGAGAAGTAAAAGCTCTTAGAGGAGGCCTTTGTCAAAGGACAAGCTGTGAAAAGTAACACCGATCGTCATTGATTAATCTAAGTTGTGCTAATAATATTATAACAGCAATAAAGGCTTATTTTATTACGTTATACAAAGTTATACGGGAGCACACAGTATTCTACCTGTTTGTGAGGAATAGCGAAAGTGATACGGATGGGTTCGAAGTGATTTTAGAATGAGTGTCAGCAGTGGAATGTGGTATTGTAGGAGCAATGAAGGCTCCAGCAGCAACACATTGCGCCTACTATTGCCTCTATATGATCGAAATTTTATTTAGGGTGTTATATAGAAAGCTTGAGCTGTTGTTAAATAATCTTACCTGACAGCAGCAAACTAGAAACCAAATATAATACAAGTAATATCCAATATCAATAAAGATGAAGAACTTAAAAATTCGCAACAACAATGTCAGAAAATGTTGCAAGCGAGAGAGGGAAGTGAACTAAAGAACTTCGTCTTTAAAACACAAGTCTTAAACGGGAGCATATAAAACTTCTAACGCCTGCTTCCTCCTCTACTTACAGAGGGTAAATCGAATGGGCGTAGAATGGGAAGGAGGGAGAAATAGGGATCCACCCTTTAAATGAGAAAAACACAATGGACCAAAAAGAGATATGCGAAAAACGTCCCCAGGTGGGCCCCGACTGTTCAGCGGTCGGGGAATCCCACCCCGCTTTAGTGGCCTGCCCTTCGTACTCTGGGGTGGGCAAAAACCCTTGAGAGATTAAGGCTGGTTATTAAAGTCGCAGCCACGCAAGGGTTTTGTAATAAAATGGGCCAAATACCAACTTCTAAAAGACACCGTCATATATCTTGGCCATCAATCATAAGGATACCTGCTAATAAAGTTGTACACAAATATGGCCTAGGCTATCTTCATTCTTCGGTTCCTTCAATGGAAATCCTGTTAGGAATAAGTTACAGATTAGAAAATAAAACATTTCAAGAAAAAACATAGAAGCAAAATTAACTGCTATGTGGCTGAAAATTCACATTTCATTTGGCTTAAGGCAGAAGCGTTTGTTCTCAAACCGACGGAACAAATGCTGGATTGCTCCATGTATAAAGGTAGAGCAACATGACAATTGTTTAGTAAGATCACGAGTAGCTGCGACGGGCAGCAAAGAAGCAAATTGAGAAACCGTACAACAACGGAGGAGACGAAGAAGTTGTGAAAGCAAAACGGCTGTCTCCGATCTGAGTTGGAGGACCTCAAGCGGCAATTTGTCGCGCAGAAGGCAGCTTTCGGTGCGTCCGTCACGGTCCCATCACTGGCGCCGTCATCGGCTCCATCTCCATCTCCGGACCCATCGTCAGCCCCTTCTCTTGTGGGTGCGGGGTTGGAAACGATCGCACGCATCTGCCACACGCAACTTGTACCCGCGGCCGCGTGGAGGATAACAGCCTATTCCCTCACGTTGAGCGAAGAATTGGGAAGCAGCGGGAACATTAAAATGCTGGAGATGAGGATGATGAGACAATTCCAGTCGAATTAATGCTAATGATATTAAAATATTCTTGTTTAAAATGTTTTAATCTTGTATGGCAGTAAATAGGAGGTGGAAAAATATTGTAGTTGATTACATCGAAGTAAGTGTTTACATGGTTTCCTAAGCATCATGTTAAAGAACTTTTTTATCTACAAATTAATGTTATTTTCGTGGTATCAAGAGTTTACTAGATCCTAGTTATTAATTTCAATACAACATGGACAGCTTCAATAATAATTGCAAGCATCTAGTATGGCATTTGTTTACAACTAATTTCTACCGGGAAGAGTTGATCCTATGCTAATAACCTATTCAAAATTAAATCTAGCTACTCTTATTAGTTTATCAATGTTATATCGCGGACACCTGCGACCGCAAGGGGATGCTCTGCAAGAATGTATCGGAGCTGGTACTAGCGGTTATTTAGAACAGATCATCGTTGGAGACTGCTTCCCCAAGCAAGACTCACCGAACACATAAACTATGCCGTCAGCTTACAGCACCCCAGCTGCTGAAGCCCGCGTATTTCGTTAAAATAGTTTAATTCTGGAAGAATATGTCTATCTAAGTGGACGCCCGATTGCAAACGCATCTACGACACCAACGCAATCCTGTTCATGCGGGTGTCAAGAGAAGAAATCAAAAATATTATTAAACATTATAAGTCAGAGGCAACACGTGATGTCGGTATAAGGGCTGCAATTATTTTGAAAGCCGATAACCCGGTAACCTCATGATCGCGTAGAATGGCTCCTTCAGGGCGAAAGAGGTAAATGATTTAATGAATTTGTGGATAGCAAAACCCTTGAGACACTAAGGCTGGGTATTAAAGTCGCAGCCGCGCACGGGTTCGTAATAAAATGGGAGAAATACCAATTTCTAAAAGACGCCGTCGAATATCTTGGCCATCAATCATAAGGATACCTGCTAATAAAGTTGTACACAAGTATGGCCTAAGCTATCTTCATTCTTCGGTTCCTTTAATGGAAATCCTGTTAGGAATAAGTTACAGATTTGAAAATAAAACATTTCAAGAAAAAAACATTGAAGCAAAATTAACTGCTACGTGGCTGAAAATTCATATTTCATTTGGCTTAAGGCAGAAGCGTTTTGTTCTCAAACCGACGGAGCAAATGCTGGACTGCTCTATGTATAAGGGTAGAGCAACATGACAATTTTTTGAATAAGATCACCAGTAGTTGCGACGGGCAGCAAAGAAGCAAATTGAGAAACCCAATAAGAGAACCGGTGAGAATATAACAAAAATCGTAATATAGCGTATTAACGAACAAGGAGATTTCGCGGCCATTCAGTGAACACAGTTTGATATAGACGATATAGATATAGACAGCTAAATGGTATATTTCTAGGCCCCAACCAGGTTACACGGGCGTTGAGAAAAGAACGCTATTTAGTTGAGAAGGTGGACGAGTACAAGGGCCCGCAACAGACATCGTCATTAGCTGATCATATGAAACGTTGCGGAATAGCACTTGGATACACTAACCCCCAAGTAGACAGACATTTGAGGGAAAATATCTTCTTAAAATCAAATCTAGCCACTCTAAACAAATCTAACCACGTGCAAGAAACAAAAGGTATAAATGGTGGCATTGTAGGAGCAGTGAAGGCTCCTGCAGAGTCACAAAACCTAACTTACTACTTCTTCGGAACACACGGTATTCTACATGTTGATGAGGAATAGTGAAAGTGACATGGATGGGCTTGGGTTTAAACGATGGCATTGTAGGAGCAATGAAGGCTCCTGCAGCGCCACATTGCGCTCTCTATAGCTTCTAGAGAAAATGTCTATATAATTGCTTTAAAACGTCCTCTACGCAAAACCAATAACAAAAAAGCATAATTATATTTATAGATTTTTTATAGAATTGGTTGTTAAACGACCAATTCTTGTCTATAAATTTATTAATTTAGATATTTGCTAAATACGAATTAACTATCTATTTGATAAAATAAAAAGTTTTGAATTTAAAAGACATGCAAATTGAGTATTACGTCCTAGGTTTGTTTTAGTTTATCTATAATAATTTAAAATCTGATTTACAGTTTGAGTCATTTTGAGCCATTTTGAGCTGGGAGACTATTCCAGTGGAATTACTACTAATGATATTAAAATAATCTTGTTTAAAATGTTTAATATCTTGTATGGCAGTAAAAATGAGATGGAAGAATATTTTGGATGATTACATCGAGTTAAGTATTTATATGCTTTCCTTAGCATTAAGGTACTTTTTATTTACAGACAAAAAAGCAAACTTAAAAAACTGGATCAAAAGTAAACAAACGTGTATCAGTGTGAGCACGTTTTGTCATCTTTGATCCAGTTTTTTGATCCGTAGTTAACTCAACCAATGGGTAAAATGCTAACCAGTAGTTTCAAATTTTGGTAAAACACGTTTATTCCTCAATTGTGGGTCTTAGGTTAGGTTAGGCTAAAACGGGCTGGTTTCCGCAACACCACGACCAAGCGCGTATTTTGCGTACGGAATAATAATAATTGAGGGTTTTACAAATGGTTAAATAATGAAATCATCAACTTCTTCTTCATTGACTATTTTTAAGGCTAACAACAGAAGAAATAAAAGTTATTTTCAGTAACGTGCGTTTTATCATAAATTGTCAGCCACAATTTGATGAATAAACGCCTTTTACTGAAATTTGAAACTATTGGTAAGTATTTTTAACCATTGTTAACCAGGGATAAAAAAAAACTGGGCCTTAGTTGGGCACTATTTGGATTTTATTTTCGTGGTATCTAGAGTAAACTGGATCCTAGTTATTAATTTTAATACTACATGGGCTTAAATTGCAAGCATTTAGAATTTAATTTGCGTACAACGAATATCAACCGGGTAGAGTCGACGCTATGCAGACTAATAAACTGTTCAACATCAAATCTAGCCACTCGCGCTGCGTACAGCGATATTTGCTTTTACTAACATTGTGAAATGGCAAATAAATGAATATGACAATGTCAGAACACAAAAACACCGTCATGCTCTAAAATACCAACAACTCCTCTTTCTCCTCTTTGGAAAAGCCGTAAACCTATACTTAAAGAACATAACCAACAACAGTCTGAATTTGTGACCACCTAGTGTAAGATTTCAAAGAGTGAACAAAAAAAAATTAAACCGACGATTGAGAATATAATTGTTGGAAGAAGAAATAGTTCACAACAACAATTGAATGTGCTTTTGTTTGATTGGAGTGGACTTGCTGAAGTACAATGTTGATAACCCATACTGAACGCCTGCTGATAAGGCCACCATTTCTTTTGCTCTATTTTTGAAACATATATTTATATATCTGAATATTTTTAATTATTTATTTTATTATGAGGTCCACACAAACAATGCAGCATAATATAATATTTTATGACGCCACCTTGATAATACATAACTATAATTGCGTAATCGCATTTGGTTGCGGAGCATGCGACAGCGGATTTCGTCAGCATAACCATGCTGATACAATAGATCCCTGAGACAGTGGCATTGCGTGGACAGTGAGGGTCCACCCAGCGCCACAGTTTCCTAACGAAAGAAAGAAAGAAAAATACTTTATTTTTGCTAGGCATGACCTACCTGGCGCATAATAAACACGTTGTGTTGCAAAAAGAATACAAGTCAACAGATTGGGATGGGATGTTAATTTTCTTCGCATGATATCCTTGGCAGCCATTTTGCTTTTCGTCAGCTGATTAATCGGCGTGCGCGGAAGCCGTGATGGATATGTTGTGGCAGTGGATGGTGTACTACATTCTATTCTCTGACGTAACAATGTCTAGAGTTGACCGACCATGGTTTGGAGCCGAGTGAAATCTTGCCAATACGCTTATACACAAAGCATACCAGGCATGAGTCGACGGTCGAATGCGCAAAACGAATGACGTGGGTCAGAAGAAGAGAGCCTTGAACAACGTTACCAAGTCCAGCAAGAAGGGTTGACGCGAAGGATTCAGTATGAATTGGGAACAAACATGCTTCTTACCCAGCAGTAATAAAGCGTTTTAGTCCCTCACTATATCGTAAGTTGAATTAAAATTCTTCCGCCCCTCACTCTCATCATTGCTGAAGCCCGACGGGACGCTGGCTCACTCCGCTGTTTGTAAACTTGTTAGCCTCTCTTTTTGCGTAAAGATATACAAAATAAAAGAACTTAAATAACTATCCAAACATAATTTTATTGGAATTGAAAAATATTTGGAAATAGCACTGTTGAACTAAAATGAACTTAACAGAAGTAAGTCAATTCTATTTACAGTAGTCCCCGTAGGTCTAGCTAGCCATGTTAGACTCTTGCCGCGGGCCAAACGATGCCAAGGGACTACGAACACTAAATCTAGTGGAGGTCCGCTAAAATTTCGTTGCAAAACCAGCTCCAACATGAAGTTATCAGGCTGTAGTTACAATCATTAGAGTACCCGTGCGAAGCGGGTCGCTAGGAGACTTATAAAAACAATAAAACGAGCCCTCAATGAGAATTTATCTCCTCGTGGGGAACAAAAGCGGCTGCATCAATAAATCAAATAAATCCAAGCGGGTTGCTCACAGAAGCTACATAACTGCTAGCGCTTAGCTGAACTAATTAAATTTCAGTAAGTACAATATTGTTGTTGTGTCCTAACAGCATCTACCGGAGGGAGACTGACGCTCGTTACATAGACTTTGTCGCTAGCTTATCAGCACGCAAGTTGGTACAGCACGCGTATTTTGCAAAGTTAGATCTAAGAAACATTAAAGTCAATATGGGTAAGATACCAATTAATACATTTATTCCAGTGGTAAAGAGGACGCCCGA
Organism: Orthosia gothica; assembly: GCA_949775005.1. NCBI lineage: Eukaryota > Metazoa > Arthropoda > Insecta > Lepidoptera > Noctuidae > Orthosia > Orthosia gothica. Next base: position 33,152,352 of record OX459038.1, on the reverse strand, counting down.
TTTAGACACTCATCTACGAAACCACCGTATTCATTTAAAAAAAAGAATAGGGTGATAATGTATCGTCCAGAGATAATTACCCTACTTCTGGGACAGTCGGGAAAATGACCTGACAAGAGATCCCTGGACCAGTGATATTGCGTGAACAATGAGCGACCTCCCGAGGCAGGAGCAACAACAACACATATCTGACGTAACTAGTGATACCCAAATAAATGTATAACGGCAGCAGTTACCACTGAACAAACTAGTCAAAAGATATGCAAATTAAAGAACTTCAAATAACTATCCAAACATAATTTTATTAGTATTGAAAAATAATTGGAAATAGCACTGTCGAACTAAAATGAACTTATCAGAAGTAAGTCAATTCTATTTACAGTAGTCGTTACAAATGTAACTTAGTTGTAAAAGTTCATAGTTTCTGTAATCATTAAAGCTAAGATTATTCATAAGTTTATAGTTAAGAAGTGTGTGTTCATTGGCATGGAGGTGCTGACATATATTTTTTATGGTTGCAATTTTCAAATATATAACGAAAAAATAACCTTCCGCATACAAGGTGACAAAAACTCCTTACCCATACAAGGTACTTTGTGCGTGCATCAAATTTGCATGCGTTTTTTTGTTAAGTTCATTACTAAGCTAACGAATAAAACATATCATTTATAATAAACACATAATCGTAATTTCGTGCCCTTGTGAAATCATTCAATTGACATTTTTTTTTTACAATCCTGTATTGTCCCACTAGTGGGCAAAGGTCTCACGTATAGCCTTCCAACGGTCTCAAATTTTATGGTTCGCCATCCCTGGTCTAGAACTTAACCACGTCACAGCGCACAGCCTGGCAGCACAGGTACGTGCCGAAAGCAGATAAGGTAAAGGCAGAGCTAATGGCTCTGGTCACCACGAACTGGGAAGAACACGCTGTCGAGAGAGTTCACCTTTGGACGCTTGTGTGCATGAAGTACGAGTATTAAATAAAAAAGAATGTATGGATGCCGCAACAGGAATACCAGCAGAAGACATAGAAATGTTAAAGTGATTATGGGTAAAATACCAAAAACTGCCACAAATTGTGATTTCTGAACCTTTTAACCGGTTGAATGCTTCATTCAAGATTATGCCTGGATTAAAGCACTGTAGCCGTTAAGTGTTTGACAAACCCTGGCTGCTGGCATATTTTGGAGACGAAGATCAAGAATGTGGTCACAGTTCGTGAGGAATATTGAAAGTGACATAAAATTTACTTGAAGTAACTTTGGAATAATAATCACGAGTACCTAGAACGTGTTATGTTTATAGTGATCGTCACAGATGTTCAACGCTTACGTTAAATTTATCCAAAAGTAACACGGTAAAGATTGCCTTTTGCCAGAAATACCACCCGTTTCTGAAAGTCATTGCCGACAGGCATGATTATAGCCTCATCATGAGGATTACGACGATAAATAATCAAGAAAACATTGTATCTAGTAGTATGTGAGTCCTCGTCGTCCTATCAGGGATGCTGACTCAATGCACCTCACCAGCACAGTGTTTGTATTGTTCTTCGTAGCACGACCATGAACGCATTCATCATAACTGTAGATGGTACTTCCTTTTAATTTGGACTATTTTATTCCACTAATTAGAATATAAGTTTTAAACTTGACATGGTCGCAATCATTAGAATTAATATTTGTTTCGGGATATTTACCATGTATATTTTGATTTTATGCGCTACTACAGCGGCATAGTGCGTGAAAAACGAGTGAGGAAGAGGGTAGACAGATATGTCAGTTCGTAAATAACACCCACCCGCAAAGACTTTAGTTCTCGTGATCTTGGCGCTTGTAACGGTGCCGAAATATCGAGCTCTCAAACAAAATCAAAATATGCATGGTAAATATCCCGAAACAAATATTAACACTAATTAGAAATTTTATTTTTCTCAATTATCGCAGATATAAAGCGAGATTAGAAAACATTTTCTGCCACATTTAACGCCATCTACTGTCAAGTATACAAATCTTATACTTATAGGCAGAAAATGTTTTTATGCTTTTATAACAATTTATGACAATTTACCAGTAATGAAATAGGAGTACATAATGAGAACAAATTTATAGGCATGCTCCCGTTTCATCACTTCGATGCCAGCTGGAATTTTAGCGTGGTCGTGCTGTGAAAGAATCTTGCCAGCACGAACTTTATATCTAGGATAATTGAGAGGTATATAAATTCTAATTAGTGGTATAAAATAGTACAAATTAAAAGGACTTTAGTACCATCTAAAGTTATGATGAATGCGTTCATAGTCATGCTACGAAGTACAACACCAGTGTTTAAATACGCGGGCAAAGTGTGAGAAAAGAAAGACATAAATGGTGATATTGTAGAAGCAATGACGGCTCCTGCTGCGTCACAAAAACCCGTACACAGACAGTTTGGTTTAGGCGTTCCAATCAAAGAGATGTCTCTTAGTACGAATTTTAGCTGGGAGACTATTCCAGTGGCATTACTACTACTGATTTTAAAAGAATCTTGTTTAAAATGTTTAAGATCTTGTATGGCTGTAAATAGGAGATGGAAGAATATTGTGGTTGATAACATCGAGGTAAGTTTTTATATGGTTTCCTCAGCATTATGTTAAAGTACTTTTTTATCTACAAATTAATGTTAAAGCTGACAACTTGTTATAATTTTGTGCACGTTTGTTTAAATTAGTTAGGCGCCTTCCCGACCGGGTTTCAGTTTTGTTGTCGTTTCTGTACCGAATCCGTACAGAATCTTAACCTAGTGCATATAATTAAATATTCTATTAATGTATTTAATTAATGCATGTAATTAATTAAATAAGACTCATTTAGTAGGCAAATGAATTTTGTTTACGTGTTATCTAGACTTTACCAGATCCTAGTTATTAAAATGTTATATCGCGATCACCTGCGACCGTGAGGGGATGATCTGAGGCCTTAGTGCGAGTTTTTACTCACGGTCAATCGCGTTAACGTAAACGTCAATTTGTATTGAAATTGGTTAAGCGCCTTCTGGGGACGGTAAGGAGAAACCTCTTTTTTTGTATACATTTTGACATAAGAGGTAACACGAGTGAGCGTGAGTCACGCGTGAGTAAAAACTCGCACTAAGGCCTCTTCAAGGATGTATCGAGGGAGAATGACCCTCATCACATAGATTGTGCCGCCAGCTTACAGCTGTTGAAGCCCGCGTATTTCGTTAAAATAGTTTAATTCTGGCAGAATATGTCTATCTAACAGAGAGGCACGATTTCAAACGCACTTACAACACCAACGCAATCCTGTTCATGCGGGTGTCAGGATCACAGGTGCTAGAAATTTCGACAAGATCGCAGTTTCCGACAGAAAGGGAAATAAACAGCCATACATTTTTAAAGTGAATTTCATTGACGAAGCTGGAAGAACATTATACGAATAGAGAAGAAAACAATATTTTATTTCAAATTTTAAGCCAGAGGCAACACGTGATGTCGTTATAAGGGCTACAATTATTTTGAAATCCGATAAACCTGTGACCTCACGACCACGTATACTGGGTTCCAGAGCGTAAAGAGGTAAAGATTTAATGAATTTGTGGCAATAAGAAGCCCTCGAGAGATTAAAGCTAGTTATTAAAGTCGCAGCCGAGCTTGGTTAGTAATAAAATAGGATAAATGCCAATTTCTAAACCAAACGGTCTAATATCTTTGACATCAATCAAAAGAATACCTGCAAATAATGTTGTTCACAAGTATGGCTTCATTCATAGGTTCCTTCAATGGAAATCCTGTTAGAGATAACATACAAATTTGAAAATTAATAATTTCAAGAGAATAGCATAGAAGCAAAATTAACTGCTATGTTGCTGAAGATTTATTTTTCATTTGGCTTAAGGCAAAAATGTATTGTTTTCAAAACTCTGGAGTGGTCCGTGTATAATGGTAGATCAACATGACAATTTTCGGAATAAATTCGCGAGGAGCTGCGACAGGCAGCAAAGAAGCAAATTGAGAAAACCCAAGAGAAGAACCGGCGAGGTATAAGAACGCGAATATGTCGAGGAGGAAATAAATGTTGGCATAGCAAAAGCCTAAAAAGACCTAACGGCCGTTAAAATGGCGGCTGGGCTCGCAGAGGAGGAGAGGCAGATTGCAAAACTAGCGGATAAGGTGTCCGGTGGTCGAGCCAATCGTCTGTCCGAGTCTTCTGCGGCTTCTAGTGTGACATCCGGGGAATAAACTCTCTGGAGTGCCCGCAAGATAGTCTGCGCGCGGCCAAAATCGGGACTAATCGTTTGTTATTTATGTCAGGTGTCAAGAGAGTGTGTTGTATTCCGTGTTTTTATTCATCGCCATCATTATGCCAAAAGTAATTTAAAGTGCTGGCAGGGATGATTTTTTGAAGTGAACAAGACAATAACGGGCCTATGGTACAGTTTTACAAAGATAGAGCCCGCATTGTTTATTTGACATGTAACTTTTAGGGTGTTATCCCTATACTTAAATTTCCCTAAATTTTCGTACTTCCGCCCGGTGCCTGATAGTACCTATTGGTTTTTGTGTGGTACATAAATATGCCAGCGGGACAGGACCGGCATCATGTAATATAATGCATAATTGTTATTTTGTTTTAGGCGTTTTTTCGTAACTCAAGAGGCTTATGTTCAAAGCTTCTTCAAAAATTGTTGAAGAAGAAATTAAAAAAGAATTTAAATTGAAATGGACGGTATTAGCCGCTGCAAGACCATTGTTAGACCAAATTAAACAGTAGGTACTACTCATATTCAATAAAAGTTTTATAATAATTTCATGAAGATTTTTCATTATATTCTATGCAAGTAGAAAAGGCTAGTAAGTAATTATGCTTAGCTTAAATTACTTTAAGATTCGAGTAATGAAAAATGACGCATGCACGTAGACTTAACTTGCGCGCACTTTACCAACGACCTTAATCAGTGACAGACAGATATTGTGACAGCTATCCAGAAAGTCACCAAGGTGTTCCAATTGTAGGAGCAATGAAAGCTCATACAGTGCCACATTACGCTTACTACCTATAGCCTTCAGATAAAATGTCTATATGACCTGATACTTAACCTGTTGTTTACTAAATCTTGCCTGTCTTTACATGAAAACGTAGAAAACAATATAGTAGAAGTATTACTTAACATCAAATAAGATGAAGCGCAAAGTAGGCACATCTGAAATTAAAAGTATCCAATAATGTAACCCACCCAGGCAGATCTCTTAAGTGAATTATTAATTTTATGAAAAAAATACTTGTCAGAAGCTCCTTTAATCCTACGTCTGTAACCATTTTGTATCGACTGAACAAAACAAGTCTATAAAAAATAAAATTATTTTATTTTCGTGGTACATGTATCTAGTTTTACAAGATTACCTATAGTTATTCCAACCGAGGCCATCCATAGCGAGCAACCACAACACAAATATACTAGCTATACCCAAATAAATGACAAATGACAGCTATAACCACTAAAACCACTCAAAGCATGTAATAGAGGGAAACAAGCCTCAACACATCACCACTGTCACCAACTATCCGCCCAATCATGCACAGGTGACGTCACAAAATGCCATCCAAATTGTAACACATAATTCTACCTATTCATGAGGATTAGTGAAAGTGGCATAGAATGACTTGAAGTAATTTTGGAAGAAGTGTCACAAGCGGAACGTATTATGTTCATAGTGAAAATGACAGGTGCTTTACGCCTACGTTAAATTTATCCAAAACTGTCACGGAAACGATTGCCTTTTCCAAGAAAGACTGCCCATTTCTGAAAGTGATTGCTGATTAAAGAGGCATCTTATAAAGACAACATTATCTATAAGTAGAAAATAAGTCCTCGTCGTCCTACCGGGGTACATGGTGTCATAATGACTGCATTAATAAATGATTAAGTGATATGTAGCCTCGCCTGATAGGCCATTGTTACTGTTCGGCGCCGGGATAGAGATTTTCCCTTCATTGCTGGGTAGGAACTGTATTTTAATTCGTTCAGGTTCAGAATGTCCAATTCCCAAAATGTCCAACGGTTTCAAAATGTCCAATTCCCGAAATGTCCAATTCCCAAAATATCCAATTCCCGAAACGTCCAATTCCCAAAACGACCAATTCCCATAGTGTCCAATTCCCAGAATGTCTAATGCCCAAAATGTCCATTCTCAGAATGTCCAATTCCCAAAATGTCCAATTGTCAAAATGTCCAATTCCCAGAATGTCCAATACCCGAAATGTCCAATTCTCGAAATGTCCAAAATGCCTAATCAATACTTTTTTATACATTTTTTTTATTTATTAATTGGTTCGCGTTTGACCAGTATGTCGCCTGATGGTAAGCGATGTTGTGGTCGACGGTGAAGCATGCTTGCCTAGAAGTAACCTAAAAACCTAAATCCTTTGTAATATTTTTCAATAAGTCATACTCGATAGCCTTAGGCGATTAACACACGGCACCGCGCACGGCCGCGGACGCGGAGAGGAGAGCACCGGCACAAGCGGTGTACGTGTGTTAGGCATCAACGGATTTATTAGAGGCTAATACGACATGAGATCCGCTTCACCGCCTACCGCGGCGGTGGACGGTGCCGTGTGTAAATCGCCTAAGTCTTCTGTTTGTGCTTCTCATTTTGTTTGTCTATTTTTTATTACTATTCTCTTTTTTGTTTACTTGAATGTGCTCAAGCTTGAAATTACGTGAATTCGAATATTCATTTATATATATATTTATTTATTTATATTCATTTTGTTTATGTCTACGTCTATTAATTTACATAAATATCGCATTACCGCGGTGATCAACAGCTCCCATCAATTATATTTTTAGTTACAATATTAAATATTTGTGGTTTTCGTGAGTGTTCTTCAATTTTATATATTTCTAAAATCTATAATGACTGAAGAATTTGAGTTCATGTGTAACCAGAAGGAAAAGCTTACTTCAATTCGAGGTGGGTTCCAATTTACCAAAAATGTGACGAATAAAAGTGGAAGCACATTGTGGCGTTGTATTAATAGACAGGATTGTAGTGCATCAGTCACAATAGATAGAGCAAGGAAAACCATATTAAGGGAATCGCCGCATACTTGTGATCAAAATCTTTTTATATTGCAAGTTAACACATTCGCGTGCAGAACGTATGGATACGTAAAAAAATCGAGATACGATGTCGCACAACGTATCGATACGTCAAATTTTATGTTTATCTATCAACCAGAACGTAAGGAAACGTCCGTTTCTCATATAATGCTCTTATAGTGACGTCACAGTGCCACAACATATCAAAATTTTGATTTCGTAGTGTCACACAGCATCGTAATTTTAAGCGTTTTGTAGGTGCTTCTCACACATACAAAGACACCTACTCACAAACGTAGAACGTGCATAGACGTCAACTGGAGTATGCGCCGCTATACTGTCAGTCGGGCTGTGCACCGTTACGCGACGCACGAGTACAGTGAAGTAAGCTCCTGAGTTACGAAACTTTTAAATCGTAAGTTATCACATATTTTGTACTGGATTTAAATAATACTGTGTATTATATAGAATACAATAATTATTTTCATATTTGAGCAACCTGAGTAGTTTTATTTTAGTTCTTATTATAGAAATTCCATTGTTTTAGATGAACAAAACAAAGCGAGTGAGAAGAAAGAAAACTAATAAAAAAGGTGACAAAACAAGCAAGGGTCCATCAGAAGATGTGGTCGACGGTGAAGCACGCTTGCCTAGAAGCAACCTATTCACTCTTGATTTAAAGACTCCTAGATTGTAGCTATCGGGAAACACAGACTCCGGCAGGGAATTCCACTCCTTAGCTGTACGCATAATGAAAGTATTTCCAAAACGTTTAGTGCGTATGGGTGGTATGACTACCATGTAGCGATAGCGCATCGCCGTACGTCTTGTAGTCCGATGATGAAACGGGCTTGGTGGAATTAGATCATGTAATTCCATCGCACACTCCCCGAAATACAACCGATAAAAGACCGACAAGCTGGCAACTCGGCGACGATGTTCAAGGCTCTGGAGCTTTGACTTAACCAGTGCCTCATCGCCGATGAGCCTTTTAGCCCACTTTTCAATCGACTCTAGTGCATCAAGCTGGTATTTGGCGGATCCGTCCCAGAGATGAGAACAGTACTCCATGCATGATCGAACTTGCGCTTGATACAAGCTGAGCAGCTGTTCTGGCGTGAACGACCTTCTAACCTTTGCAAGGATCCCCACCTTTTTGGCAGCCAGCTGAGCCTTTGCCTCAATGTATGGGCCAAAATTGAGAGTCGATGTCAACATAACGCCAAGAAGCTCAAGATGGTCAGTTATTGGCACGGTCACATATCGGAAAGTTGGAGCCGGTTGAAATTGGCTCTTTTTAGCGGAAAAAAGACACGCCTGGGTTTTAGCAGCATTAAACCTGACCAGATTGGCATCGCCCCATTCGGAGACTGCCTGCAAGGACAGGTTCAAGCGCTCCACCATGGCCTCCCGCAGAGACTGGATCTGAGGTCCAGTAGCTCGAGCGTTGGACATGTATCTCTCAGCAACAGTGCTGTCGTCTGCATACCCAAAGGTGCCGGGTTTTAGCAGAGCGTTAATGTGAAGCAAGAATAAAGTTGCCGAGAGTACCGACCCCTGAGGGACCCCGGCATTAATATCCAATTGGTCCGACGAGCAGCCATCGATAACCACTCGAATGGACCGATCTCTCAGGAAGTCTGCAATCCAATCACACATACCACCGGGCAAACCGAATGAAGGAAGCTTAGTGACCGCCAATACGGCTTCCGCCGAAATCGGTCTACTGGGGATCTTCTAGCGTATGCCATTCCAACTGGAGTGAGGCCATCGAGAAGCACGGGGAACGGGGAAGCGCTTGCCGTCTCCCTCGACATCTTGAAGGCTTTTGATAGGGTCTGGCACGAAAGCCTTCAAGATGTCGAGGGAGACGGCAAGCGCTTCCCCGTTCCCCGTGCTTCTCGATGGCCTCACTCCAGTTGGAATGGCATACGCTAGAAGATCCCCAGTAGACCGATTTCGGCGGAAGCCGTATTGGCGGTCACTAAGGATATCGTTTGCTTCTAGGTATGCCAGGAGCTTTATATTAAGTACACGTTCCATACTTACAGAGTATGGAGGTTACAGAAATGGGTCTGTAGTTGGCCGGGTCAGCTCGACTGCCCTTCTTGGGCACGGGCTGTACGTTAGCTTGCTTCCAAGCATTCGGCACTTTTCCAGCCTCATACGAAAGGCGGAATAGACGTGTCAAGATCGGAGACAGTTCAGGCGCACAGATTCTAAAAAACAATTGCTGGAATGCCATCAGGGCCGCTAGCCTTGTTCACGTCGAGGTGGCTAAGCACCCTACGGACGTCCTTTTGGTGGATACGAATGTCCGACATACTCGTCTCGCATCCATCAGGAGAAGGAGGGGGCTGCACGTCACCAGGATTCAGACGTGAAGATGCCGCAAAAAGAGAGGTAAATAAATTTCCCTCCTCCTCAGCGGAGTGGGCCAGCGGCCCATCGGTTTTCAGCAATGGTGGTAGTGAGGGACGGCAACAGTTCGACTCGGCCGACTTAGCCAGGGACCAAAACGCTTTACTTCCTGCTGGGTAAGAAGCAAGTTTGGCCCCTATTTGGCCAATGTGGTCGAACCGAGCCCTTCGCAACACCCGCTTGCAGGACTTGGCAGCCCTGTTGAAGGCCTTCTTCTTCCGAGCCACGTCACTCGCCTTGCGCAATCGAGCTCCGACCCAAGCCAGGTACGCCTCATGTTTAATATTACAAAAATTGTGATATTACTTTCAAAAAACTAGTTATAAGTAAATACAAAAGAGCAGTTGCTTTGTATTTTTTTATCTCTTTCTTTATTTCAAAAATAATAAATACATACCTACGTAAGACAGTGTTTGTTTTAATGTATTACAGTCAACGTTGCGTGTAATATTATAGATAAGATGAGACAAAATGAAGTAAAAAGTATCCATGCATCGACGTAATGACACGTTGCGAATAATATATCAAGTAAGGTAAGATAAAATGAAGTGGGACGTTTCTTTACGTCGACGTAATCAGAAGTTGCGCAAGAGATAATAGTTAAAAAAAGACGTTAAGGGGTACAACGTATTCATACGTCAACGTAATGATACGTTGCGAGTAATATAACAGGTTTCGAAAGATTAAATGTGGCACAACGTCTCCATACGTCGACGTAGTAAGACGTTGCGTGTAGTATAATAATGTTACAGAAATATATAATGTTACAGAACGTATATGTACGTCGACGTACGGATACGTTTTGTATAATTATTACGTTTTTAAGGATAAAATGTGGCAGAACGTAACTGCACGTCGACGTATCGTGACGTTGTGTTTTATTAAAAAAGGCTGAAAAATGATTAAATGTTGCACAACGTCACCATATGTCGACGTATAATGTCGTTCTAATCATAGTTGATTACTCAAATAAATAGAGGTACTAAAGAACGTTTATAAACTTCAAAATAAATGTATGGGAGAAAACAGTGCTCCATCAGAAGTTTCGAAAAAGTGAGCACCGCGCGCGAACGTGTTAATAACGTAAAAGCATCTTTAAAGAGAGCAGTATGTAAAGATTTAGGACCGATTCCGGAAATATGTGAAAAACCTTTGAAAAAGTTAAGGGAAGAGTACCCTAAATATAAAGATTTGATACCGTCATTTCATGCTTTAAAAATTTTTTTATATAGATCTCGTAAAAAGTATCTGAATACAGATTTATTAACACACAGTGATACTAGATCTATTAAAATACCAGAAAACTTGGGGAAATAATTTCTGATTTGTGAAGATGGTGACACAGATAAAATCATAATATTTGCAACAAATACGGCGAAGAAATTTTTAAAAAGTCCGGGCATATACTACGCAGATGGGACATTTAAAGCAGCGCCTAAGCCTTTCTATCAGTTTTTTGTTATACATTTAGATGTGAGTTCTAATGAAAACACAACAAATATTATACCAGTTATCTACGCTCTTTTGCCAAATAAAATGGAACAAACGTACGTGCGTTTATTTTTACTCATAAAAGTTAAGTTAGGTGTCCAAATCCAAAGGTTTAAATCAGATTACGAAGTCGCAATCATGAATGCCGTATCTTACGTTTTCCCGCAAGCTGAAGTGACCGGGTGTTACCATCACTTCAACGAGGCCATCGGGAGATAAAGCAAAAAAAATAAGTTTAATACGACAAAAGAAGGACGAAATACAATCAATCGGAGTGCCATTTTCCCTCTTGTTCCGGCAATTGAGATACCAGCTACATGACACTATATCTTAGAAACATACCCAAACTCACGTGAAATGGACAATTTTCGTCGTTACTTTGAGTCGACATGGTACCCAAAGAATTCACCAGCTTTATTAAGCTGTGCTGGACAGTGTCACAGGACTACAAATACGTTAGAAGGATGGCACCGAAGATTGAATAGCTGTTTATCGAAGAATCCAAATTTGTACTTTTTTCTTTACAAACTAAGGAAGGAAAGCACACATTGGGACCGCCGAATGAAAGATTCGCTTTTAAAAAAAATTAGAAACAAAAGAAGACCTAGAGACATCGAGTTTGATCGAAAATACAACATTTTATTAATCAAATTTCAGAATAAGGATCTCTCACTGTGCCAATTTATTAAAACAATTTTTTTTTTAAACTTCGTTTATTTAAATGAAGTCATGTATCAATTATAGTTTCATTTTTTTCCAATTTTTATTGGGTGTATGGGTCTGCTAACGAAAACTGATGCCATGTTCAGACTTAGTTTTCATTAGCATGTCCCTTGCGCCCTCTATAAATTGTAAAAATAATGGTATTCCTTGCTTTAATAAAACTATATTTTGTTTGCTTAGTTGTTTTAAAAATATTATTTTGATTTTTGTTTATAATTTTATATTGCTTTTTGACACAAATTGGTATTTTGCTTGTTTTAATGTTGTAAAAATATAACGTTGTTATTTACATTCGCCCGTTACCTCACGACATTGAAGAGTACTTATGCTTTTTATTAACGCTTTATTTTAACATTTTTCACTAACCCTATTTTTTTCATTACGTACTCCTTAATCATTTCGAGTTCACAATTGAAACGTTTTAAACTTTAGACTCGACATCCGGAATATCGAAGATATGCCGTTGGGGTATGTCCTCGAAACGCCGCTACACGTCAAGCGGAGGCGCGTGTGGCAACCGTAAGTAGTTCTACTTGTGCTGCTTGTTAGTTGTAATACTACTGGTTTTAACTTTTGTTTATATATCCATCTAGATCTTTTCCGGCTGCTCCCGCGCATCCAGCACCACCAAGGGAACCATCACCACCAAGGGAACTATCATCACAACTTCCATTCCCACCACCACTTCCATTTGGTAGTGATGGTGATGGCGAAGTGGCGTGCACATTGGGCTCGGCAATGTAAGTCGCTAACGGTATTTCCTTATCTCTTCATTTCATTTCTAAAGATATAGGTAGTACAACGCTGTTTTTGTTCCAGGTTCGTGCCACCACCACTTCAATGTGGTGGTGATGGTGATGGCGAAGTGGCGGGCACATCGGGCTCGGCACCACCATCACTGGCATACTCGGTGCCTTCGCCAGCCACGTAAGTCACTTACGGACTTTTCTATTCAGCTCTTAAAGACAGGAGACAGGTACTACAACACTTCTTCTGTTCCAGATTCATGGAGTTCCCCATGGTGAACTCGCCAATCCCCTCACCGTCCACATCGTCCAGCATCCAGCGTCTATCTCCTCAGTTTCACCCTCGTCAGAACCTTCAGGATGATTACATCTCCCGGATCATCAACTTCGGTAAGTACCTGCTGATTTGAGTCTGGTTTGTGGAGGCAAACTTCTGGTTTCCACTATGGATTTGAAACCAATGTATCACTTGCTATAGGTAGCGACGAAGATTCTGATGAGGGCGATGATGAGGACAACGCGCCGGTGCCAATGATCCCCAGGGTGTTCAGGGCCTTGATACCCTGGGGCTCAGGACGATGATAACGATGAGGGAGTCGATGATGTGCCTGCCCTCGCGCCTGCTGCAGATCCCATGCCTGCTGAGGACCCCATGGCTACTGAGGACCCCATGCCTGCTGAGGACCCCACGGCTACTGAGGACCTCATGCTTGTAGATCCAAGTGCGACGGACAAGCCTTGGAATTTACTTGATTTTCAGTGGGAAGCGTTTCCGGACCCCTCGATTCCACCTGAAGAGAGGAGGGAAACGTTTTCCCAAAACAATGTAGGTCCGACAATTCCAGATGTCGACCCATACAGCATATTCATTGCCATATGGGATCGGCAATTTATGGAGTACATTGCCTCGGAGACTAATAGATATGCTCAGGAGGTGGCAACCCAATTAATCGAGAACCACAGTCTCCATCCCAAGAGCCGCATCAGCAAGTGGGTTGACACCACGGTCGATGAACTATATACATATTTAGGCATTAATCTGGCGATGGGGATTGTGGTCAAATCACGGCTCCAGGACTATTGGAGTGCCTGCCTTGACATATTTAGTACGCCAGGGTTTAGCGTACACATGACCATCGACAGATTTGCTCTCTTAAGTAAGTGTTTGCATTTTGCAAATAACGAGGACATGTGTACGATAAACCTAAATGTCTCCGAGGCACGCTTATATAAGATTCGCCCAGTACTGCAGCATCTGAACTCGTATGTTTATATTTTATAAAATATAATTATGATTGTTTTTTTTTACTTTAATTTTGATACAAATAGGTATTTTGTTTGTTTTAATGTTATAAAAATATGATGTTGTTTTTTATACATTACATTTTGACAAAAATGGGTACCCTGTGAATCTTAGTTAACCTATAAATATAACAAATTTTGATTATTTTGGTATTTTGTTTTTATTTTTAGTTAGAAGTTTTGGTATTTAAAAAGCGCATTGAGTATTTTTTGTAAAAATACCACAATTTTATGGAACATTGGACATTTCGAAAATTGGACATTCTGGGCATTGGACATTTTGGGAATTGGACATTCTGGGAATTGGACATTTTGGGCATTGGACATTCTGAGAATGGAGTGAATTGGTCATTTTGGGAATTGGACATTTTGGGAATTGGTCGTTTTGGGAATTGGACGTTTTGGGAATTGGTCGTTTTGGGAATTGGACGTTTCGGGAATTGGACATTTTGGGAATTGGAAATTTCGGGAATTGGACATTTTGAAACTGTTGGACCTTTTGGGAATTGGACATTCTGAACCTGAACGTTTTAATTTCTCCTTATCGGTCCCCTTTACTACTAAAGTATTTGATGGTTTTCAGCGCTGAATCCGTTAATTGCACAAACACTAAGTAGTTCCTTGAGGTCTTTTTAACTAAACTCCGTAAACCATACTGAACATCTGCTGACAAGGCCGTCATTTCTTATTCCCTATTTATTTATTTTGCTATTAGCTCCACGAATACAATTCAAGTGTATTATCATTTAGCTGTGGCGCGCGCAACGGATGGCTTCGTCAGCGTAACCACACTGAGACAAAATATCCCTGACACAGTGGCCTTGCGTGGACAATGAGGGTGTACCCAACGCCACAGTTGCCTAACGAAAGAAAGAAAGAAAATACTTCTTTTTTTCAGATAAGACGTAGTAAATAACTGGCTCAAAATAAACACGACCCATTAAAAATATAAAACTAAAGAAAAACAGTACCAACATACAAATATAGGCAAGTATACGAATGTATGTGTCACATCCACGCAAAACAGTTTTCCACTTTGAACGCAAAACAGTTTTCCTCCCATATTATATTATTTTACTCTTTGCAGTTTTCACTCATCATAATGCTGGGAGTGCCATCATAAAGCTTATGGGTGATTCATGTCCTGAAAAGAGGGCACCACATGTCAAAACTGTGCTTGCCATAATATTTTATGTCTGCCAATCGTCGCAAGTCACGGACTAAATTACTTTATCTAACTAATTTCTGTTACAAGTGTTATAATTAGATATTAGTGCAAATGTATATCCTGTACAACAACAAAATAAAAGACCATCAACCTACAGCTGGATTTTCACTTGGTTCAACTTTACCTCCAAGATACGCAAAAGGGAACCGGTGAATATTTTCCACCTGCGTCCCTAAATATTGAAGAAATTCTACACAAGTTGGCAAAATGCAAAAAATATTAAATCAGTTGTTTCGCTTTGATTGTGTATAACTAAAACTAAAAATACTTTGTAACTAATAAACGTATTTTTCACCAATTCTTTCAAACTTATTCATTTTCAAAAGATTATGTTCTCGCTTTAAGACACCCAATGCCGCATTTCCTCTTATTCTTGTGCAAAAGTCAGTCTTTCCATAAATTTTAAATAAATGAACTGTGTAGTAAAACAAAAAATGATAAAAACCAGTTACGGTGGTATGGAACCCATTATACGCGAGTCAGACTCGCACTTGGCCAGTTTACATAAAAGTACAAAAAAAAAATACGCACACATAATTTACAGGACCTATTATTTAAGATGAAAAGATGTACAATCGAACAAGGTAATTGGCAAAAATATTCATAATTCCTCTTCACTATCAATTATACCAGGCCCCTCAGAAAGTATTGCGAAAAAAAGTTTTTATATATGGGAGACTGGCCAGTTATAATGTTTTTCGAAAATATGATTATTTATAAGTAAAAATAAGTAAGTTCCAATTTCAAAATTTCCCTCCACATTTTTTGCGAGTTAATTCAAAGTATTGTGTCTCACTGAAATATGGATCTGCGCCGGGAACATTTTAGAGCTATGATTTTATACGATTTCAAGTGTCGCCTGAAACCGGATGAATCGTACGATAGACTTCAAATGGCATTCATGGATGAAGGCCCTTCCAAGGCAACCGTGTATCGTTGGTATAACGAATTCAAGCGCGGTCGACCAACTTTGGGGGATGACGAAAGAAGCGGTCGCCCTTTGACGGCTGTTACCGAAGAAAACGTGCTAGCAGTGAAAAATTTAATCCAAGACAATAGGCGAATTACATATCAGGAGATTCAACACATATTGAAGATTGGATCGGGAAGCGTTCACGAGATTCTACACAGCCATCTTCGCGTGAGGAGGATAGTATCACGCTGGGTGCCGCACAACCTCACCGATGCTCAGAAGCAGGCCCGGGTGGAATGGTGCCGTGATATGCTTAACAAATTTGAAGCAGGCTCGTCTCGGCGTGTTTACGACATCGTTACAGGTGATGAGTCCTGGATTTATCAATACGACCCAGAAACCAAGCGCCAGTCGACTGTTTGGGTGTTTCAAAATGAGCCAACGCCTACCAAAGTGAAGCGATCTAGAAGCGGGGGTAAGATTTTGATCGCTAGCTTTTTTAATTTGACTGGCCACTTGGTATCAATTCCCTTACGGGATCAAAGAAGCATTAATGCCGAATGGTATACTACCAAATGTTTGCCAGAAGTTTTCTCTGTTATAAGCAACAAGCGACCAAACACAGGGCTCCGCGGGCTACTGCTCCACCACGACAATGCACCTGCGCACACCGCACTCAAAACGAGGGACTTCCTGGACAGCACGCCAGTCAAACTCCTGGGTCACCCTCCTTACAGCCCTGATCTAGCACCGTGTGACTTCTTTTTATTCCCAAAAATAAAAAATCAGCTCAAAGGGATACAATTTTCGTCGCCGGAAGATGCGCTGGCTGCGTTCGAGCAGGCTGTAAACGAGGTGTCTGCGGCGGACTGGAAAAAGTGTTTTGAAAACTGGTTTAGGCGCATGAATCTTTGTATAGAGGCTGGTGGAAAGTACTTTGAAAAGATTTAATAAAAATATATGTACGTATAGAACAATTTTTTTTAGTTTCGCAAAACTTTCTGAGTGTCCCACGTATTTTTACGCTTAACCTATGACAATTGAGTGTTGAAAAGAAATGACAACTCAGGACACTCACAACTGTGTTATAAGTAGCACGTTAGTTGCCGAATAAGTACCAATCTCCTTGTTTGCTTGTACTATGATATGTTTGGTTCTAAATCTAAAGTTGGACCCAATCTAGTTGCCTCAACAAACACACATAATAATAGCTCAGGTGCAAGTAAAACCGGAGCTAAGGCTAACTCATTCATTGCATTGAAATAGCCAATATTCGCCTGCAGTTTTACAAACACAGTTGAACAGTAGATAATGTACGAACCCACAAAGATATCTGCCCCGCGCTGACAGTGAACATAAAATGTCTAACAGACTATGTTCAAAGTGGCAAGAATATCATTTTTAAATTTTATCGGATTTTATAGTTATTTAGATAGTTACACTTTCAGTGATCGGGTCAGATAAGTTTCTGGCACTATAAGCTTTCCTTGTAAGCCGTGACAGTGCTGCCATCTGTGGGTAACTCGAAACCAGTATCGGAGGCAGCTGATGATGCTCGATGAAGATCTTCGACGCTGGAGACAGAAGTATGTGGATTTCTGAAATTCACATAAAACACGATTTAAGTATTATGCCAACTAACGTTTTCGTTGAGTAACCCACAGAAATCATGACGGTACTTGTATTGAAAAAACCGTGTTATGATAATACTCAGCGATAATGTAGCTATTCTATGAGATAAATAATTTTGTAATCGGTTTAGTTCTTCCAGAGACAGAACAGAATATACTTTATTGTATACTGGAATAGTATCACAACTCCTTTATGAAAAAAAACCGGCAAAGTACGTGTTGGACTTCGCACATAAAAGGTCCGTACAAAACCACAAAATTAAGTTTTTTGTAATAGGAAAAAAACCGGTCAAGTGCGAGTCGAACTCGTGCGCCGATTGTTCCGTACCTACCCATTATACCGCCATGATAAAATTGGTATCATTTTTATTTATGGCAAAGTTTTAAAGATATGGGCAAATATAGATTTCGCGAAACCTTGTAAGTACCAAAATTTAACTAAATTTTCAACTTTTTTAATTTTTTGTCATTTTTCCTTTATTTGTGCTACCTTACTTTTTATTTTTATACACCCAATTCTCGTGATAATTATATTGTTTTTCAATTATGAAACGCGAAAGTTTTAAAGTTTATAGTTCTCATTATCTGGTATATATTTCAACTTGCTGGGTCCACCCATTCCTGAGAAAATTGGTGGTGACACACGGACAGACGGAGAAGAAAGTGATCTTATAAGGGTTCCTTTTTTACCTTTTGAGGTACGGAACCCTAAAAATAATAAACATTATCAGCAAATTTCAAGTTCATAGGTCAATGGGAAGTTCAAAAATTCTTCGGAACAAAAATTTGAAAAAAAATGGTTGCTTTGGTTTTTTCTCATTCCTTTGTTTTCCTATATTCTTTAAAACAAAAAATAAAGTACGGACAGACGGACAAACAGACGTACACGTGACTGACAGCAATAGGGCTCCGTTTGAAGCGTCCGGGTACGCAACCCTAAAAAAAAAGTGGGTAAATGGAGGTTTATCGCTGACAGCGATATCTTACTACCAGACAACGACAAACATAAATTTATTTTTTTGTAACTCACCTTACTAAAAGACGAATTATTCGTTGTCAGCCGGGCTATCTATTTTTCTTGTCAGTCATTTATTTGGCTTCGAATTTCAGCTTTAGACCATGAGTTACATGACGTGGTGATTAAAGAACTACTTCTTTCTCTTCTTCTTTGAGTTTCAATAAGACTCAAATTTTGGTCAGACCATGTGTGGCCACCTGGCCAGCTCTGTCATTAGCCTCGTTCAAGTCAGGTGCAGGTGCTTGTGTATCTTGTGAGGCGGCTCCACACTAGCACCGTGTTTGGGATGGGTCTAGGACACCCCATTTTACCAGATTGTCTCTGCAGTGACTAACATGGGCTCGCAATCGGTTCAGAGATTTCCAGATTGGCCACTGCAGTTTGAGTCCAGGTGGCGTATTATGTTCTGCTGGAGTAATTAAGTGTGAAGGAGTGGGAGGTTTGACGCGCTGTTTTCCGAGGAGGTCGTAAATTTCAGAAAACTTTTTAGACTCTTTAAGCACGTAGGTAGGAACTGGCGTCCGTATAGGGGGTGACGGTTGTCTGGCTCCTGCTTCTCTTTCTCAATACGGCTGGCTATTTCACGAACGTCCGGCACTATTGCAACTGATGAGCATCTGGTTTCCATTATGAATCTGAAAAATAATTAGTTTAGTTATTTTTTTGTTGACTTATGTCAAGTAATGTGTACTTGTTATCAAGTGATGGTGGTCTTTGTCGTAAACATGTGGACGTCTGTATCAGATACGAAAAGATAGCGGCATATGGGAAGCGAATTTTATTTTTTTGTTCTTCAGGTAGATTGAAATAAAGAATTCTCACGTAAAAAAAAATACAACGATACAGTGTGTTTAAATGTGGTATGACGTCACGTGTTGTTAAACTTTTAACCGACTTTCCAAAAAGGAGGAGGTTCTATGTTCGACTTCATGTTTTTTTCTTTTTTGGTGGACGACCTTCTTTGACATGGTGGACTAGTATCAAAATCAAAATCAATAATTTTTATTTCACATAGGCCTACCTACATGGGCACTTATAAAACGTCGACAATGTGCACGGTTCGGGTTGGTCGATTCCTATGGAGAAGAACCGGCAAGAAACTCCATGGTTACTCTTTAAAAAATTTGATCGGTTTTACAATATTTCCATGTTACAGCATTACTTAGATGGGGGGACAACGCAGGCCCGATAATAAGTCGTAAGTAACTAAAACAAGAAATGATTATATAATAAATAAACAAAAGATTAAAAAAGTAAAACGAGATAAAATGTTAACAATCTAGAAACCTAGAAGGCCTACAATGTTCACACATTTACAAACCAATCGGTAAAATAATCTATACAAAGTATAACAAGACTAAATTTAACATGTGGCACAAATGTTGTTATCAGTGCTGTAACTATTCTTAGCAAAGGGCTATAAAGATAATTGAAAACCATTGTAAAAGTCTTATTAAATGAAGAAAAATTAGATTGAGAATAGTTAGAGACATCCACATATTTGTGCCGTTTATGAGTTACCAGGGAAGCCGCATGTGCAGAAGGTGCTAAAACTAAATATTTTTATCTTCAACGTAGTCCTTGATTTTATAATATGCTTTTTTAATAAGGACACGTTTGATGTGATTTTTGAGCTTTCCATCGGTCAGTTCTATAACTGACTTTGGCAACTTGTTATAAAAGCGTATACTGTTTATAAGAAAAGACTTGCTAGTTTTCGTTAATCTGAATTTGGGTAATACAATTTCGTGTTTACTGCGTGTATTTAAATTATGGAAGTCGCTTCTAGTTTTGAAAAGCCCTCGATTTTTGCGGACATACAAAATACATTCTAAAATATAAAGTGAAGGTAGAGTCAGTATATCGATCTCTTTAAATTTGTATGAAACTGCTACTGCGCTGTGACTTGCGAAGTTTTCCGAGCTGCCATTAAGTTTGAAAGAAAAACTGTCCTACATATCCTTGAAACAAGAATTTGAAGACTAAATTGAGATATCCATCAATTCGCACTGTGCCCGCGTGGTGGATCACAAATTCCACCCCTAAGATGACCCACTGACTTGATCACGGCCTATTCCATCTATCTCAGAGAGCACGCTTGTTCCCAGCAGTGGGATTAATATTTGAATACTGATTAAGTTACATGATAAAAGCATACCACAGACTTCGTTTCAGAGGAATTTTATCTAGGTACAAATTATAAAGATCTACCTAACCAAAAAATGGCGAGTCGAACCAAGGGTACATGTAACAAAATATTTTTTTGTGTTAAAGGTACATACATACATAAACTCACGCCTTAGGCGTGCCTTAGCAGGCACGGGGTAGGCAGAAACTACAGAACGCCACCTGCTACGATCCTTACATACTTCTTTTCCTTCACACACATTCATACATCTAGTCATACACACACTCCGGTTATGGGTACTGCGCACTTGGCCTTTCTGAAGAACATCACCTATAAGGTCTATATATGTCTTTCTAGGGCGTCCCCTCCCGGCGTTTCCATTCACATCTGCCTTGTAAATACCTTTCGTTTCGTAGGTAAATGTGGTTAAAAGTATTTCTTCTGACCAAATATCATGATTCTAGTTCAACTGGAAGTACCCTATCGATACCCATTTTAGTTACAAAATGAAATAACAACCACACCCCAAAACCGTCAAAAAAAGCACAATTTTGACATTTAAGCGAAAAAGCCGAACAAAGTCTGAACAGGGCGCGGGTGTGAAAATATGCGGCTTAGGCTGAGTATCTCACCTCTTAAATTATCTACATCCAATGATTTAATGAATTTTCAACATCCAATCACAGCAAATAACGCGTGCTTGACAATTTGTCACATTAATTCTGCGATAATTTAGAGGTGAGAAACTCAGACTTAAACAGCCGTATCATTTGTTTGCATTGGTTTAGAAGGTTTTATTTTTTCACATCCCCAAAGGATTGCTAACCTGGGTATTTGATACTAACTTAAACTTGATACGTCCACGAGTTCCTAAGAAAAAGGTCTTGCTTGATACACGGACAGACAGACAAACAACGAATAGAATAGGGTTCCATTTTTTCCATTTGATGAACGGAACCCTAAAAACACATACTATAAACCGAGCTGGTTTTGTATTAAAGTGAACATGTCATTCACATTGTTTTAAGGAACTTTCACATTCGCATCTAAGACTCAGTCAAACACTTCCTTCTAATTGTAGGTACTACATTTTGGCAAGTTTTGGTCATTAATTTTCACCGAAATTATATTGCGACATGAAATTAAACGTTTATAAGAAGTACGACAATCGTCCTTCGGACATTATAGGCGTAGCGTTTCACACCAAAACCGTTAAGTTTGAACAAAGAACAGCATTCTAAAATGGCCACCATTCGTCACTAATGAACATGAAAAATATTACTTGCAACAAAAAATCTAAAACACAACAGGTTAACTGATTTAAATTAGTAACTTACCCATATTAACTTTTAATATTTCTTAGTTTAAACACTTATCACCAATAATGTAAACTAGAAATTAACTGTTTTAGAAATAAAAGTGTTTGCAAGTAATACCCGATGCGCTAGATAAGCGAAAATGAAAGAGTGGCAACGTAGGACATTTAAAATAGAATACTTTTATTTCGGCTACCTTCAATTATTATTTTTGTAAAACTACCCACGCGTACAAGACAAAAAATCTAAAGCCAGTTTCAGACTTTTGCATTTTATTTTCGTAATGGTTTACTTTTATGTTGTAGATACCTGCAATGAGCAAGAAAAAAATCTGAATAGCTTTTGCCTTAAATATTGGGGTTACGCAATTATTACCAAAAAGGAGTCGGAACAAACCCCATTCAAAGCATAATTATAAAAAATACAAGTCTCCCAAAGCAGTTCTTCTGAAAAATGTTGTGAGATCGATTGTAAAACCAAGTTGGACGACTTATTCAGTAACTAACAAATTAACTGAATTGGTTTTACGTAAGAGGGCAACATTATGCGGTACGGTTGTGGAACTCTTTACCGACTGACATTAGGGACTGCCAAACTCTTGCAGATTTTTAGATGAGAGTGACAGAACACTATCTTTCCATTCAATCATAATTTCTTAATATTGTGTATTTGTATTTATATTATTTAGTATTTATTATTGTAATATTACTTTTTGTATAAGACAGTATTTTTTATTTTGTTATATTGCATACTTCTTTATAGTGAATTAGCTGACCCCCGCGGCTTCGCTCCCGATAAAATTATATCCTATGTTACTCGGGATGTAGCTTTCCATAGGTGAAAGAATTTTTTAAATCGGTCCAGTAGTTTCGGAGCCCATTCGGTACAAACAAACAAACAAACAAAAAAATCTTTCCTCTTTTAATATTGGTATAGATTCCAATCACTTGCGAGATGAAAGACGCGAAGTGGATTGCCGTCTATATGAAAACCCTTTGCCTTGCCGAATTCACTTTCGCAATTCCACTGCAGGTATTTCGGCTCCAAACCATGCGTTCTGCGAGCAATGTGCCCTGCCCACTGCCACTTTAGTTTGGCAATTCTGCGGGCTATGTCGGTAATCTTGGTACTCTTGCTAACCTTAGTATGTGTGTGTACATTAATGGTTAAATAAATAATTGAGATCCTCTTATTTAAAACAAAATCCGTAAATTTGTTTGTTTCTATAGCCAGACAAACTAATTCTTCCGGCTGTCTGCCGGCATCACAAGCCGCTCAATGGAGTAGCTACCTTGTCGGGACACATGGCCAAAGAACTGGATTATTTGAGCCCAGACTACAGCCGATAGACGCTGCTTGATGTCGAGTTCTTGGAGAATGGATACGCTGGTACAAAACTCGGTACAAGACACTCCAAGCGTTTTCCTGCAGAACCACATTTCCAGTGCGTCTATTTTCTCCTCTTAGTTTCCCTTAGTGTCCAGATCTCGGCTGCGTAGAGGACGAAGGGGAACATCAGTCCCCAGTAGCATAGAGGAAATATGAGCCGATAGCGCCGATTGAATTTCCTTGGTAAAAAGTCATAATTCAAGGTTTGGCTCTCGCGTATTTCCTCCTCCAATATTGGACCAATATAAAAGATATTTCATAAACTGAAAATGAAAGATACATTATACTATGCCCCTACGTTTTCCTTTTTGATGAAACATTACCTTTAGAAGCACTAGAAACTAGAACCCTAATAAACTACTCAAAATTGCGCTGTCAAAAACTTGACAAATATAAATTAAAATACTGGCCAAGTGCAAGTCGGACTCGCGCACGAAGGGTTCCGTACCATTAAGGCAAAAAACGACAAAAAAAAAACTCGTTTTTTGTATGGGAGTCACCACTTAAATATTTATTTCATTCTGTTTTTAGCATTTGTTGTTATAGCGGCAACGGAAATACATCATCTGTGAAAATTTTAACTGTCTAGCTATCATGGTTCATGAGATACAGCCTGGTGACAGACGGACAGACAGACGGATCGCGAAGTCTTAGTAATAGGATCCCGTTTTTACCCTTTGGGTACGGAACCCTAAAAAGGAAAACATAGAGGCATAGTATGTATAATATGTATCTTATTTTTCCATCCAGTTTATGAAATATCTTTTAAATTGGTCCAATATTGTAGGAGGAAATTGACGAGAGCCAAACCTCGAACAATGACTTTTTACTTAGGAAATTCAGTCGGCGCTCTCTGCCTATATTTCCTCTTATCACATCCACTATGTACCTTACATAATAATCTCATCTGATGCATTACCTCTTTCTCTTTCTGAAGTCGCTTAAAATAATCCTAATGTCTAGCACCAGCTTTACATTTTATACAATTAATGTTCCCGAAAATGCATGCGACGTTGCCAGATTTTTATGAACATTCTAGAATAAGAATTTAAACAAAACCGGCCAAGGGCGAGTCAGACTCGCGCACGAAGGGTTCCGTACCATTTTCGCAAAAAAAGGCACAAAAGTCACATTTGTTGTATGGGAGCCCCCTTAAATATTAATTTTATTCCGTTTTTAGTAATGTTGTTATAGCGGCAACAGAAATACATCATCTGTGAAAATTTCAACTGTCTAGCTATCACGGTCTATGAGATACAGCCTGGTGACAGACAGACAGACAGACGGACCGCGGAGTCTTAGTAATAGGGTCCCGTTTTTACCCTTTGGGTACGGAACCCTAAAAAGCATTGTTACGTACCATCTGAAGAAGACAACGTTATACGCGTGAGCAAGAAAGAAGTAGGTTAAAAAGTTGCTTCAGCGAAAAATATTTAAGTTAGTGTCGCTATTCAGCCTACTGTCATTATTTTTCTCATCAGTGTGCCTAGTATATTTTGCTAGTTCGTGGTGGAGTTGATTCTATAGAAAAGTTAGTGGTGGCTTTGTGGTCTGTCCGTATAATGACGGCTATTGCTATCCACATTACAATTTATTTTTAGACTTCTAGACTTTTCAGGCAAAAGATGCTGTACGAAACGACTAAAATGAGTATTATTGTTCTGTGACTAAAATCAACCAACCAGCGCGAGCGTTTTTTTTTCCGGGAGGAAGACTTAGATGCAGAACGCATTCAAATTGGTACATTTTGATACAAGTGCGGAAAGTTTGTTATTGCGTACGAGGCCGAATGAACACCCGAGCCGTAAGGCGAGGGTGTTATGGGGCCGAGAAACGCAATAACAAATTCCCACGTGTATCAAACGACGTTTTTCAATACACTTTCGAGGAAATAAACACAGTTTAGATAAGCATAGGTCGTTTAGTGTACGGACGTAGCGCCTAGGTAAGGTTTTATAGATTAGATATTGATTCAACTACTGACCTTTGTTGCCAAATACTGGCTATCCGGAGCTTCTTTCAAAAAGTTTTCAACTTCATTTGGATGTCTCCAAATGAAGTTGAAAACTTTTTGAATACTTTTGATTTTTGTCCAATATATTCGACGGAGTGTCTTTTTAGAAATGCAATATATTTTATGTTAACACCGTGATTTTGCAGAACCGTACTTTTTAGCATGGAATATATACACCATAGCGTGCTAGGCTTATATTTAGTAGCGAGTTCATTGAAATATGCCAAAAATACTTGCCCCGAAATGACGACGCCTTTTTAGTAACTTTCCACTGAAGAAAACTTTGCAAAGCTGCCATTTAATTCACCTTAGATTTAGATGGCAACAGGCTGTCGCAAGCATTTTGTGCCTCAATCACAATATCCGGCGTAGTACCATCTAAAGAATTCTCTTCAAAACTTAAATTCGAAATTTTTCACAAATAACTCAAATTATTAAGACTAACTTTCCTTTTTTTGCCGCGCTTTATGTTCGCAGGTTAAAGGAGAAGCAAAGGTGTGAAGCCGTTAAACAGCCTCACAGGAAAAATATAAAATTCAAATATATTTTAATTAAGAACACAAATAAAATGTTAACTTGTTCATAAAAGTAATATTTGCTTAAAATAATCATGTTTATTAGTATTATTCTTTTTATAAACACAATTTAAATATTAAAAAAAATATTTACGCTGTAAAGACGCAAATCAAAATGACGAGATTAAAAAAAAACACGCCTGCTCTATAATTGTCAGTGGTGTTTTTTTTTTTTAATTTCTTATGTTTTAATCGAATTACCGCACGCGTGCTGTAATCTTATTACCGCACGCGTGCGAAATATGTTGCATATCGAACCTAATCGTAGTGCAATAAGAGCTAGTTTTCGAGGAAGTGTATTGAAAATTTTATTTTATGATTCCCAATTATGTGTTTTAATAGTCAATTATTTTATTAAAGAATTAGAAGAATTCAACAATTATTTTGATTTTATTCAAGAAACGATGAAAAAAAACTAGAAAGTTTTGTTTTATCATTATTATTTTAGCTTCTACCTTCGAACTTTTGCAATAATTTTTAGGTGGGATTTTAGTTTCATTTCGCAAAATAACTTTACAGCAAAATATTCAAAGGCATCAGTAAGTAAAGTCGCAAGTCACGGATGTTACTGCTTCGTAAGCTTTAAAGACAAAAAAGACAACCTACCTACCTATATGACAATCTCTTTATGTTTTAGATTCACGTAAATGATGATGGTAAAATTTTAAGGTGAAGGTGAAACTGTATGTAGATAGTTTGAAGTACACCAACACGTGCGTAACTTTGTTTTTGAAATTGAAATAGAAAATCAGTGAAATTAGGCTCACTGATTGCCGCTATCCCTGATTTAAATAATCCATAATTGGAACAGTAAATTCCTCTTTCTATAGAAATTGATGCTACGAAATGGATTCATGAGTGGATGATATATTTCTATGGCCAGT
Source organism: Orthosia gothica (assembly GCA_949775005.1). Taxonomy (NCBI): domain Eukaryota; kingdom Metazoa; phylum Arthropoda; class Insecta; order Lepidoptera; family Noctuidae; genus Orthosia; species Orthosia gothica. The sequence continues at coordinate 33,125,469 of OX459038.1, read as the reverse complement.
TAGGTATATGTGTTTCAAAATGCCACCGTGACAGATAGCTATACCACTGGGGCGCGTGTGGATGACAGATGAGCCCACTGCTGCTCAGGCAAAATATTTTTTTAAATACACTTCCTCGAAAACTAGCTCTTATTGCACTACGATTAAGTTCGATATGCAACATATTTCGCACGCGTGCTATAATAAGATTACAGCACGCGTGCGGTAATTCGATTAAAACATAAGAAATTTAAAAAAAAAACACCGCTGACAATTATAGAGCAGGCGTGTTTTTTTTTAATCTCGTCATTTTGATTAGCGTCTTTACAGCGTTAATATTTTTTTAATATTTAAATTGTGTTTATAAAAAGAATAATACTAATAAACATGATTATTTTAAACAAATATTACTTTTATGAACAAGTTAACATTTTATTTGTGTTCTTAATTAAAATATATTTAAATTTTATATTTTTCCTGTGGGGCTGTTTAACGGCTTCATACCTTTGCTTCTCCTTTAACCTGCGAACATAAAGCGCGGCAAATAAAGGAAAGTAATTCGAGTTATTTGTGAAAAATGTCGAATTTAAGTTTTGAAGAGAATTCTTTAGATGGTACTCCGCCGGATATTGTGATTGAGGCACAAAATGCTTGCGATAGCCTGTTGCCATCTAAATCTAAGGTGAATTAAATGGCAGCTTTGCAAAGTTTTCTTCAGTGGAAAGTTACTAAAAAGGCGTCGTCATTTCGGGGCAAGTATTTTTGGCATATTTCAATGAACTCGTTACTAAATATAAGCCTAGCACGCTATGGTGTATATATTCCATGCTAAAAAGCACGGTTCTGCCAAATCACGGTGTTAACATAAAATATCTTGCAACCTGACTGCATTTCTAAAAAGACACTCCGTCGGATTTACTGGACAAAAATCAAAAGTATTGTCTCCAAATGAAGTTGAAAACTTTTTGAAAGAAGCTCCGGATAGCCAGTATTTGGCAACAAAGGTCAGTAGTTGAATCAATATCTAATCTATAAAACCTTACCCTAGGTGATACGTCCGTACACTAAACGACCTATGCTTATCTAAACTGTGTTTATTTCTTCGAAAGTGTATTGAAAAACGTCGTTTGATACACGTGGGAATTTGTTATTGCGTACGAGGCCGAATGAACACCCGAGCCGTAAGGCGAGGGTGTTATGGGGCCGAGAAAAACTTTCCGCACTTGTATCAAAATGTACTATTTTTCCAAATACTTCTTCTTCTTCACCCGTACCAGGCCCCTCAGAAAGTATTGCGAAAAAAAGTTTTTATATATGGGAGACTGGCCAGTTATAATGTTTTTCGAAAATATGATTATTTATAAGTAAAAATAAGTAAGTTCCAATTTCAAAATTTCCCTCCACATTTTTTGCGAGTTAATTCAAAGTATTGTGTCTCACTGAAATATGGATCTGCGCCGGAAACATTTTAGAGCTATGATTTTATACGATTTCAAGTGTCGCCTGAAACCGGATGAATCGTACGATAGACTTCAAATGGCATTCATGGATGAAGGCCCTTCCAAGGCAACCGTGTATCGTTGGTATAACGAATTCAAGCGCGGTCGACCAACTTTGGGGGATGACGAAAGAAGCGGTCGCCCTTTGACGGCTGTTACCGAAGAAAACGTGCTAGCAGTGAAAAATTTAATCCAAGACAATAGGCGAATTACATATCAGGAGATTCAACACATATTGAAGATTGGATCGGGAAGCGTTCACGAGATTCTACACAGCCATCTTCGCGTGAGGAGGATAGTATCACGCTGGGTGCCGCACAACCTCACCGATGCTCAGAAGCAGGCCCGGGTGGAATGGTGCCGTGATATGCTTAACAAATTTGAAGCAGGCTCGTCTCGGCGTGTTTACGACATCGTTACAGGTGATGAGTCCTGGATTTATCAATACGACCCAGAAACCAAGCGCCAGTCGACTGTTTGGGTGTTTCAAAATGAGCCAACGCCTACCAAAGTGAAGCGATCTAGAAGCGGGGGTAAGATTTTGATCGCTAGCTTTTTTAATTTGACTGGCCACTTGGTATCAATTCCCTTACGGGATCAAAGAAGCATTAATGCCGAATGGTATACTACCAAATGTTTGCCAGAAGTTTTCTCTGTTATAAGCAACAAGCGACCAAACACAGGGCTCCGCGGGCTACTGCTCCACCACGACAATGCACCTGCGCACACCGCACTCAAAACGAGGGACTTCCTGGACAGCACGCCAGTCAAACTCCTGGGTCACCCTCCTTACAGCCCTGATCTAGCACCGTGTGACTTCTTTTTATTCCCAAAAATAAAAAATCAGCTCAAAGGGATACAATTTTCGTCGCCGGAAGATGCGCTGGCTGCGTTCGAGCAGGCTGTAAACGAGGTGTCTGTGGCGGACTGGAAAAAGTGTTTTGAAAACTGGTTTAGGCGCATGAATCTTTGTATAGAGGCTGGTGGAAAGTACTTTGAAAAGATTTAATAAAAATATATGTACGTATAGAACAATTTTTTTTAGTTTCGCAAAACTTTCTGAGTGTCCCACGTATTTCATTGAATGCGTTTACTTATTGGTTGCATTCGTTCCCATTGATACGTGTCAATCATAAAATCGTAACAATTTATCATTTTCTTCATCTTGTTTTTATTTTTTTATTGATTATTGGAAATAATTTGTTTTGGTTCTTTGTTATGAAGAAAAAAACCTCAAGATCATCAGAGTTACGTAAGAAATAATCGATGTTTTTCTTTACAGAATCGAATAGTGCCCTTATAGTAATTTTATTTGAAAAAAGGCCTGTACTTATTTCACTGAGTAACGAATCCGTAGATGATTGTTATTATTCAGACTTACTGAATCAATACTTTTTAAACGACTGCAAAAAAAAGGAGCCGATTTTGATGCGGTTATCAGAAAGTATTTGTTACATTCCGGCGAAGGTTTTGGTATACCCCGCCGTGACGTCGACGTCCGCATGGATCCGTTATGTGTATGTATGTTTGTATCTTTGTCTATGAATTTCGCCAAAACTAGAAATCAGATCATGATCATTGTTTTATTGGATTAAGTATCTCTCAACTTGGTCATAGTGCAAGTTTCATCAAAATCGGTTTGGTAATTTTCAAGATATGGAGCATACAGCCGAACTCTTTAGCGACAAACAGCAGCACGTTAAAAACATGAGGTACGAAAGACTGACTTCCGAAACGAAAGTTATTTTGCACTTATTAGTGTTTTGTTTTTGAAGTCGGTTATTGGGAAAATTTTGTTAGTTTTAAACTGCAGTAAAGCATGTTATTGCTGATCAAGTGGCACAGTCAACTTTCTTCTTTTTTTTTTATTATCACCAAACGTAAATTACAAACCACAGACGTAAGTACAAAATTTCACTATTGCCATATTTTGCTTTTGATGTACTTTTTAAATAAGTTGGAACAGTTTTCAAATTATATCTGACCCAGCTGTTATACGGGTGTGTAACGTTTGAAATAATAACAAAAGTTCTCATGATAATGATCTTTTTTCATTTAATATACTTTTTAGGGTTCCGTACGCAAAGGCTAAAAACGGGACCCTATTACTAAGACTCCACGGTCCGTCTGTTACCAGGCTGTATCTCATGAACCGTGATAGCTAAACAGTTGAAATTTTCACAGATGATGTATTTCTGTTGCCGCTATAATATATGATCAAACGAACTTCGGCAAGTGAAGTTCGATCGATATTATATTAATCGCTTCATTCGAAGATATAACATTCACAACGTAGTTAGTTCCTCTAACCTACAAGGCAACTTCGCACTTTTTTAAATTACCCCTTTTTTTTTTTTTGTCTGATGTCTACCGTATATCGAGTCTCATTTTTTTTAGAGTAAGTATAGTGTAGCAAAAACTTCGTTATAGGGAAATTAAATGTGGTGGGTGGGTGTTATATCTTCGAATGAAGCGATTAATATAATATCGATCGAACTTCACTTGCCGAAGTTCGTTTGATCATATATTATATTGCATCGCTTCATTCTTCAGATATAACATTCACAACGTAGATGTTTAGAGGTGAAGTTTTGCTAATAATAATACATAAGCAGTTTACTTAATTTGTTTTTTTTTTTTATCATAAGCCTTCATTCCTTTAATAATTACTAATTGGTAATCTATTAGAAAATAATAATACAGTGACAATATTGCAATCTTAATCTAGAATTAACTTCAATCATAATTGTATAGGTTGATAACCTAGACATCTACAATAATATAAGCGCTAATCAATCTTTATTTAATTTGAGTTTGGTGGCAAACATACAGAACTTGCGAAAGAATTTTCTTCGCGTATGGCCCGACAATAATATTTGGCGAACGTTTGAGAAGCGGACGTCCAGCCAGCCGCCTTCCTGATGGCCTCTATGGAGAGGCCGGCGGCCCGGCGCGGTGCGCCGTGGACGTGGCGGCATGACGCGTGCTATGCGCGCTGAATGTCGTCACGTCCACGACGCTCGCACACATCACTTGTTTTATTCAGCGACTGATTGACTGCGCCGTGGCTCCTCTATGGGGCCGTTTAAACGTCAGGCATAAATTAGGTACGCTCTCAGGTCTAATTTCATTAGTCACTTGAAGGTAATCTTTTAATGTAGTAGACGGGCAAATACTTGGTTTATCTAAAAAGTATGGTAGAAATAAAATTGGATGATCTCGGCCAGGTGCCGATGTCTTAATAATGTCGGTTACGATTATTTCGATGCCTCTGGCATTTAATTTTATGTTTGAGGTCTTGATGAGGGAAAACGTTTGAACTCTGTGACCTCAAATAGCTAACAATATTGCTAATTTCTTAGTGATATTTTCTATTGTGAGATTTTTATTTGGGAACCAATTAGAGATATAGTTGAGTACCACCTGGGGATCCCAAGTACTCGAGTACTTGGGTACACTCGGTCTCAACTTGTATGCTCCTTTTAATAACCTTTTTATGCAGTAGTCTGTTCCTACACTATTTCCTAGAAGTAGCGATAGGGCAGAATGATGACTATTAAGGGAACCGTACGATGCTCCCTTATTAAATTGATCGCATAAAAATGTCATGACCCGTGGAATTGACACCTCACACACGCTAATACTATTAGATATGCAGACTTGCCACCACAGTTTAAAGGTGACATTATACTGCTGTATAGTATTTTGAGACAAAGAAGCTAACATTAAATTGAGAGCGGTTGCAGGCGTCCCTCGCTGCGTGAACGCAAGCCGGGGAGCACCGCGGCACCCAGGGTAAGCGACTTGTAAAGAGGATGGTGTGTTCTGAAACGGGAAGATAATAGTTATTTATGATACAAGTGCGGAAGGTAGGTGATTTCCGATGAGTGGCATTTTTATTCACGAGCGAGCGAAGCGAGTGAGTGGATAAATCGACACGAGTCGGAAATCATCTTACGTACGTGTATCATACAACATTTTACTATGCATTGTGCGAGGAAATAAAAAAAATTATAAAATGAAATTAATAAAATGGCGGGCTTATTCAAGCGCGTTCAGCATATCCACAGATTAACTAATAGTTCCTCGGGCATATCTACTGCGCATGTGCAAATAGCTGTCACATCGTAACGCAATAAGGCACGAGCACAATATACGTTCTGCCAAACATATTTAATGAATATTTAAAATTAATTTATTGATCAAAATCTATATGTTAATTAATTTAAAACGCCTAAAATGAAGTATTAGTTTTATTTTACCTTTTATATGAATGATAATCGATACATAACTAATTTTAAAACTTTTCTCAAATAATAAAAACTCTATGCGTCGGGCTGACGTTGGAGTTAAAAATTAAAAAAATACAGGAAAGTAAAAAGCACTAGTGAAAAAAAGTGACACTTTCCGCACAGTTTGGCTGCTTGGAAAACCGGTCTTTTCGAGGACATGCATTGTAAAATACTTTTATTTGCTTTCAGAATAACTATTTCGGTAACGAGCATACTCTTTAACTGTGGATACCAGGCTTGTGACGGCCATATAGGAAAAACAAGAATACCTTCGGCTTTGTCTAAAACAATTTTTTGTAAGCATTTTTATATCACAGAAAATGGCGGGAAGGCATAAAAGTGCTTATCGCGCCAGCTTATTGTGAAGGCATCAATTGTAATGGCATCGGGGTCTGGTCGCCAAGACACATAGTTCTCACATTTTTCATTAGTGCGAGAGGCAAATAAGTCTATCTCAGGTTGGCCTAATTCTTGTGTTATCAATTGGAATGCTGAATTTGATAATTCCCATTCTGTGTCTATGTTATTTTTTCTAGATTGTTCGTCGGCTATAACATTATCATGTGTATTTATGTAAGAAGCTACTAGATATTTTCCCTCTCGCATCACTGCCAAATAAATCGAGATAAATTGTTCAAATGTGGGAATTGTATTCCGCCCATATGATTGATATAACTTATAGCTGTTGTATTATCAATACGTAATAATATAGCACAGTCAGAATAATTGCAAACGAACCATTTTAGTGCTAAAAATACCGCTAAGAGTTCCAGATAATTAATGTGAAACTTTAATTCTGATTTTTCCAATGACCGTTAATGCGTTCGTTATTGCAACAAGCGCCCCAGCCGGCCGCCCAATTCAGATCATCCAAAATTAAATTACATAATTTGATTTTGTGCCAAAATTGTTGTTTATTTCTAAGACCAAGTATTTTTCTTGTTCTAAAATTTTGGTGTAGATCCATCCATATTTTGCTGCGAGAAAAGCAGCCGTAAGAACCCCAATTAATTGTGCAAATTCTGTTATTGTGCAGCGTGGTAAGCGTAAAAATTAATCTATTAAACTAGCTATGTGAGAGCGTTTTTCGTTTGTCAAGGACATATTTTTTTTTTTTTTTTTTTTGAATGATTCATAAAACATACATGAACTCTTATTGAAATTAATTACAAAATCAAGGGATTTTAAAAATTTCAAAGTTTGTTATGTTATCATTCAGAATAGGTATCACAAATACATAATACCTCGTCAAGTTATCGAAGCGATTTATAACCCCGATTCCTAAGATGAGACATTACCTCTTCCATAATCTTGGTAAAGGTATGTATACCTACACCTACACAACCACCAACACATGTGTAGGTGGTGTAACAACCCCACCTTGTAGGTGTAGGTATAAGGTGCTATAAGGCATAGCATTAAACTCATACAAAAATTTTGTGCTTTATCATCCTCGAAATGAAAGCGCAAGTATTTCCGGTGATTTTTAGCAATAGGAATTAAAAGATATGCTTCTTTCAAGTCTATTTTATTTTAGCCATGTAACAGTGTTGAGGTATTAATTTAGTAACGGTCCTTTAATCTTCCATTTTAAAATTAAACTTAGAGATAAATTTGTTTAGCGGTTTTAAATTCAAAATAAACCGCTTGTCGCCGTTTGGTTTAGAAGTAAGGAATATCTTCGATATGAAGTGATTGTCGGTCGTTGAACATGTTGATATCGCGCCTAAATAAAGTAATTTTTGATGGCCAAATTCATATCCCCTTTATCTGCCGTTGAAAGATAATTATAATGCGAAAAAGTTTGCACCGGCGTTTCAGAAAATGGTATGGAAAAACCATTACGAATCCATTCGAGAACGATGTTGTTGGAAATTATATCAAGCCAGTGAGAATAAAAATGACGTATTCGTCCGGAATGTATGTACCTGTTCCATTGTGGCGGTTGAGCACGCGTTTTGTTCGTGCTGCGCCGCTATCGGTGCCTTGCGTACTGTAGGGGCTTGTCTCCTCTGGCCTCCGCACCCCCCCTGTTCGACAGGTAACGCGAACGACCTGGCCAGGTTTTTGAGGCACCGAGGCCTTCTTTATTTGCAGACCTTGCCTTTCAATAGCTTTTAAAGCTTTGATTTTTTCGGATAGTTTTATTCCGAATAAAGTGCTATCCCTTTCGTTATCCTTGATAACATTTAGGAATGATTTCTCCAAGCCGGGTGTCACCAATTTGAGACGTGCTTCAGTATCCATATGGTGAAGATGGGTTAAGATGCGACAACTATCACATAGCAATTTTATGGCTTGGATTTTTTCTTCGCCAGTAATGAGAAGAGTCATCGCCTTATTCACAGCTGTGATTCCAGCACCAAGAAGTTGTTGCGATAACTCCATTTTATTATCGCGATTTCTTGCCATATCTGTGATAGCTACCGAAATTTCAGCATTAAGCTTTGGTGCTTGTAAACGAGCACAGTTGAAGGAGACAAGATATTCCTTTAATAATTTGTCCTTGGCTTCCTTGGGAAGTCCTTTTTTTTTTTAATAAGGTATGCCATCTTCGTGCTAAATTATCATGTATGCATTCTCCAAACTCGGGAGTGTCGTCAGATTGCTCCCCCAACGCTGATAATTTTTTTTTGGTTCAAGCTCATTTACAATCGAAGATGCTTCGGCTTCTGGTATGCCTGGATCTGGAACCGGTATCTCGGGAACGTTGGTAACCTCCAAAGCTGCTGGATTCGCAGTTCTATTTTGGTCCAGTTTATCGGCACATAAAATAAAATAATTTATTTTTAAATGCGTGGGTACTTTGACAAAAAATACCTTCGTTCTATCTCTCGGATAGACCCCAGGTTTTGTCTAATTTCGCAAAAATGTTAAGCTACCTCATGTAAGATATGCTTATTTTTTGCTTATTTGCCCTCGTGTTGACTCACGGCCAACCCCCAGGCTTGCCACGTTCGATTTCGAATCAAGGCAAAAAATCCTTTTTTTGAGGTTCAAATACCACTCTGCAGCACTTATTCACCAAAATTACTTAATATAAATAGATATTTACCGTTACCGACGTCGTTATCGAAGCACACATCAGAATCCAAAGTTTCTATAACTCTCACAACCCGACGACAATTCTGTCGTTTCTTTTCTTCAAGTTTACGAATATATTTATTATAATGTTCAATTTTATCTTTGTATTACTGACAAACAACTAAATTCAATATTAAAACCGTTTTCTTTTTAAATCGGAGACTGTGATCGCAGAACTCGTGTTATCGTTGCCTCGCACGGAAAAAGAATGAGACTCGATATACGGTAGACATCAGAAAAAAAAAAAAAAAAGGGGTAATTTAAAAAAGTGCGAAGTTGCCTTGTAGGTTAGAGGAACTACGTTGTGAATGTTATATCTGAAGAATGAAGCGATGCAATATAACAACAAATACTAAAACAGAATAAAATAAATATTTTAGTGGGGCTCCCATCCAACAAACGTGATTTTTTTGCCGTTTTTGGCGATAATGGTACGGAACCTTTCGTGAACGAGTTCGACTCGCACTTGGCCGGTATTTTTTAATATAACGATCAAATGATCTAAATAATTACTAATATAATTTACTTTTACCTAATTTTATATGGTTTAATGAACCGGAGGCGACCAGCAAGCTGAAGCTGCGGAGGTGAGCATGGGAGCCTATCCTTTGTTACGAAAGGGCGATGGGGTTGCACTTCCTGCAGCGCCGGAGACGATGCAGAAGCAACTTTAGTGTTTTGAGTTTAAGTTACAATAATTTGTTATTCTCAAGAACGGTGCGTTACCTTAGAAAATGAGTAAATATGAAAATTAGGTTAAATTAACGTTTTATAAAAACAACATTATACAAATTGAAAATTTTATAAAATGAACGTTTTACTTAATGTAAAACGCAAATGAAGATTATCTGAATTATATAACATTAGATCACATGAGGTTATTTAATTAGGTTATTTGTTTTTCTAGCAGAAAATTATATCATGTGATCGATATTTCAAGTGATATTACACTATCTGTTATTATGCCATATATTACACACCCCTATTATACATACTGATACTAGTAACTATTGTGTTATTGAGGGTAGGTACTTTTATAAACTACTCACCAAAACATCATTATAAGAAGTCAAAGTGAACGCCTGCAAGATTTGAACAAGACGCTATGGTAAAAAAATATGTTGCCTTTCCAAATTTATTAGGCATTTCTCCGCACAACTTTTATTTTTATCTAATGTATATGAAGCTCAGACTTAAATTCTTAAATTTGTGTAAGTAGCAACTAGAAAGCAATCATTGATACAAAAAAACTTTTAGAAATTCTGCGTCCTTCGTGCTGAACACGGAGGCCACATGCCTGACGTCGGAATGACTTGTCAAAAAAAATATTCACATTTATCTAAATGTATCATGTGTACCAATTATTGAAGAAATGTAGTAAAGCAATTGCATAGCAATTCTTCAATGTACTTTCAGAGCCGTTTGCCAAAGACAACCAGCGATTTTGACACTAATGGAAATTCTCACTGATACCTTTCATATATATTGTGAAGAAAGGACTTAATATGTCAATCACCTCGAGTAGGTACAAAACATTAGGTGCATCACGCCTGTAGTGTGCAGCTCGCCCAACCTTATATTTGTAACTGCACACACCTTTTATGGGCATTATTACACGAATCGTTGAATCGAACACTTCTCTTTTATTTCGATTACATCACTCCAATACATGGCGACCCTTAGCCAGCAATTAAAATTTTGCAACTTACGTAAAATGCGAGGACGACAATAGTTGAAGAAATCCTGAAAAATATACTGATATAAGTTTATGAAGACGGAAAATTTAGAAGGAAGAAACAAAAGAAGGAAAAAAAAAAGGAAAAAAAAACAGAATCCAAGAATAAGTGTGAAGCGGTGAAAATATTAAATAAGAAGACAGAAAAGGAACGTTGCTGCCGGGTGCCGGGAGAATGCTCAAGCCTTATGATGAGAGGATATGCAGGGCGCCGGGAGATAAATCGTTCGGGTCCGATGTGGAGCAGCTGGGAGTCAGTTCGAGTCCAGTGCTGAGGAAACCGTTCATCCACACCATGTAAGACGTCGTGACCTACGGAGTCAGTTCGAGTCCAGTGCTGCCACCACACTATTCCCAAACCACTGCAACTACTGAAAGCCAGAATCAACAGTGGCGACCACCAGAAAAGCGCCGAGGAAATGAAGCTCGACGAAGTCCCGGAGAATGAATTTAACTGTCTTGGATCCCGCAACGAAATTAATCAGAAAAGAATAACGGAAGCGTAGGTAAATATACAAATTCTCACTTCCGTATGTAGGGAAGTGAGAATGTGTATATTTTCCAAAGCAGAAGAAAGAACAAACAAGGCCAATAGACACAAAGGGTCGTTAACAACTAGGAAAAGCCCAGTTGTCTTGTCCACAGATATGAAATTATCATTAATATTATTGGGTCCTAACATTGTGATTATATTTTGATTATTGAAAACGGTTGAAGGCACGGAAATTTGCTCTAGTTTCTACAAGGTCCTTATAGTAAACAACTCTAGATGCAGCCTGTACATTATCCAACATAATATTGCGTTTATTCTGTCAAACAAATACACTCCCATAAGATATGATGTGCAGATTATACATAGCAGTCAGATGTTGAACACTGACATAAAGGCGAGGCAACGAGTTTGAAGGAAAATAATTTACGTTTAAAGTTTCCCCAAAGGAGGTAAGGCAGAGTTAGACTTATATAACACACACTTTTCACTCGTTATTTTCAATTCCTATGTAATACGGGGCGAGCTTATTATTATGTCATTTATTCATTAGTTTTCTTATTAACTACGTTTTTAAATACTTTTTTTTTAATAAATTAAAAAAAAACAGTTAAAAGTATAAAAAATTGAGGCCCACCGGTATCGAGAACAGGGTCCAAGCTACCGGCGGTCAGGGCTCCAGAGAGAGGAACCTTCGAACAATACGAGCCGTGTCCAGAAGAACTGCTTACTGAATCAAGCCCTTGACCCAGCCGCCTAACGAGAGCATCCTAAAGTGTTGGTTGAGGCTCGTGGCTAATAAGCCATTGGCTGACACAACTATCGGTACAATGATCGCTGAGTCCACACCCCACATGTCAACAATCTCGCGACCCAAGTCAAGATACTTGATTTGCCAATGGGCGGTCTTATCCCAGTAGACAATCTCTTACAGACCACCTTTGGATGGACTGAACAAAAGAAGATGAATTTATGGCTTATTGCCATCAACCAGCTGCAAAAATCCAGACTCTGAGCTACTACAGAATAAGAAATTCCAAATGGAATAACCCTACAACACTTTGCCCAACCCGGGAATCAAACTCAGGACCTCATGCTCAGTAGAAGCGCGTGCGCCCACTAGACCACCTATGGTGGTAATGATTAAATTAACTGTAGCTAGTATTATTGCTTGATGTATAAGCTTGCTCATTCTCGACGCCCAGTCTTCGGTTCTTCGGTGAGTGTGCTCAAGAACTCCACGGCCTCATCCCACCGGCCCTCTTGTACCATCGGACATATAGACGCACTGCAAGTTACCATCCTTTCCAAACGCTGCCAAACAGCCTTCATAATGCGCACAACGTAGAACCCACTGCCTGCGTCTGTGTTTTCGAACGCATTCAACCCGAATCTCTTCAAAGTTAGAGTGAACAGGCTTCTTCTGGGTTAGCTCACTACATCATCGACTTTGTCTTTGTGACTTCTGACCTAGACTAGAGTCAAAAGCAAACATATCTAAAACACTTTTATGATGCGTACAGCTAAGGAGTGGCATTCCCTGCCGGAGTCTGTGTATCCCGACAGCAACAATCTGGGGGTCTTTAAGTCAACAGTGAATAGGTTACTTCTAGGCAAGCGTGTTTCGCCATCGACCACATCATCGCTTACCATCAGGTGAGATAGCGGTCAAGCGCGACAAAAAATATATAATATAAAAAAAAAACCGGCCAAGTGCGAGTCGGACTCGCGCACGAAGGGATCCGTACTTGGTAAATTGCGGTAACGATTTATGACGTATTAAAAAAAAACTACTTACTAGATCTCGTTCAAACCAATTTTCACTGGCAGTTTACATAGTAATGTACATCATATATTTTTTTCAGTTTTATCATTCTCTTATTTTAGAAGTTACCGGGGGGGGCAACACACATTTTACCACTTTGGAAGAGTCTCTCGCGCAAACTATTCAGTTTAGAAAATAATGATATTAGTAACCTCATTAACCTCATATCATTTTTGAAGACCTATCCATAGATACCCCACACGTATGGGTTTGATGAAAAAAAATATTTTTAGTTTTAGTTTCAAGTATGGGAACCCCCAAAATTTATTCTTTTATTTTTATTTTTGTGTGAAAATCTTAATGCGGTTCAAAGAATACATCTACTCACCAAGTTTCAACAGCATAGTTCTTATAGTTTCGGAAAAAAGTGGCTGTGACATACGGACGGACAGATAGACAGACAGACATGACGAATCTATAAGGGTTCCGTTTTTTGCCATTTGGCTACGGAACCCTAAAAAGTTCTATAATATTTAAGAATTTACTTGTGTCTCACGAAAGTTGTTTATAAATATCAATAAGATAAAAGATAACTTTCAGTCCCGTGGTGAAAATTTTGCGGTAACTACCTATTGTGTATTTATTCCATAACAAGCTTTATCAGAATCAAATTTTATTTAAAGTATCGCCAACATAGATTTGTTCTGCGCTAAAGAAAATCCACTCAAATATTTCGAGTAGATTACATCAGTCCCTTGAGGATAAAAACAAATTAAATGAATGACGAGCCTGGTCTAAAATAAGCCCGATCAAGGTCCAAAACAAAACTGGTATCACTAATAAACTGTTTTGTGTTTTGCCAGATTCTGTCCTTTTTTTTTTTTAGCGTGGAGAAATGCTCATGCATACTGCACTACCACGGGGAGATAGCGCAGTTATGTGGGACTCTAACCCACTAAAACTCCACGGTGTCCTCCTGTGCCGCTTATGGCGGGAACACGGGTACGCGTTAGCACTCACCGCGACCCGCCGCGGCTCTCCGTCACCGGACCCTCCTCTGGGGAGTACCCCCCATCACCGGCGCACCAGAACACACTGTGCGCCGTGACCACCCCAGGGACCAAACTAGCACATGGGTGCCAGACGACCCCGTGTATGGCACCCTTGGTCCCCTTGTGACGGGTCAGGGTCAATGGCCCCGCCACTTACCATTTTTCGGCCGCAGGGGATAGCGAGAGCGGCCAACGCTATACCGGCACTCCTCTTCCCCTGCGGCCCCACCGCGTCCGCCATCAGACGACCCCGTCTAGGCCGCGGAAGGTAGGGAGAGCGGCGCACCGCAATACCGGCACTCCTCTCCTGCCGCGGCCTCCAACCCTCAGCCGCGATATCGTATGGGTATGGGAGACCCCATACGACATCGCGGCCCGCCTCAGTTGCGATGTCGCCTAGGCAGCACCGCAACCTACATTTTGGCCGCTACGTCGTCGGCTTATCGGCAAAAGCCCTGACGAGCGGCCCCTCCTCGGGTTCCTCTTCGCTTCACCGTGGGTGACCAAGCCACGGTTACTGAGCCCCCCAGCCCCCCCGCATCGACAAAGCGGGAACCCACCGGGGGGGGCCAGATTCTGTTCGATAAACAAGATCTCATAAAGAGGTTCTGTTAGAAGCTAATTTGAAAACGTTATTTTCTATAGACACAGGCCTCCTCTCTGTGAGAGAGAATGAGCCGTAATCCACCACGCAGGACCAGTGCGGGTTGGTGGATGTCACATGTCTTCGTTTCCTCACGATGTTTCCCTTCACCGTTTTGAGAGCAGTGGTGATGAAATAATTTACACAAAGTAAAGCGCTTGCCTGGGTTCGAACTACAACTACAACAACAACTTGTGAGGTGCGGCCGTTACCACTGGGCCACCGCTACTCTAGGAAGACACTTATTTAGATACTAAAATTATCTTATTGTAATTTTATTCTTATATTCTCTTTGTTAAAATTTTTAAAGTAAAAAACTTTTTTACAAAAAAATAATACCGACTACCAACCCGCTTTGGGCCCGCGTGGTGGATTACGGCCCATTCCCTCTCACAGAGAGGCGGCCAGTGTCCCAGCAGTGGGAACATTAATAGGCTGATGAGGTGAGGTGAGGTGAATACCGACTGCCAAATGACAAAACTGCAAAGTGAAGAAATAACTTTATTTTTGGCAGTCGGTGTCCATAACGCAAAAAAATGGTACCTACCAAAGACACCGACTGCCTCCATTTTTTTGTAAAATACGTTTTTTTATTTTCAATTTTTAGTTGTACCTACCTAATAGGCAAGTAGTTACGTAAGGTACCTATAATGCCAGAGATCATGAATCTGAACATTACCGGTGAAATGAGAGTGTACCAAGGTGAACGAGAGGAGGTTTTTTAGGGTTCCGTACCCAAAGGGTAAAAACGGAACCCTATTACTGAGACTCCGAGGTCCGTCTGTCTGTCTGTCTGTCTGTCTGTCACCAGGCTGTATCTCATGAACCGTGATAGCTAGACAGATGAAATTTTCACAGGTGATGTATATCTGTTGCCGCTACAACAACAAATACTAAAAACAAAATAAAATAAATATTTAAGGGGGCTCCCATACAACAAACGTGATTTTATTGCCGTTTTTTACGAAAATGGTACGGAACCCTTCGTGCGCGAGTCCGACTCGCACTTGGCCGGTTTTATTGAAGAGTTCTGATCTCCGAAGTTCTTCATCAGATTTTCACCAAATAAAAATGGGACCAATTTCGGAACATACTCTTTTAAACAAACAAAAGGATATAAGTTGTTGTTGTTAAGTTGTAAGAACATCTTTTAGATTCAGGAGTGAACAACTGGATTGAGTTACATAACCCTCAGGTCATTTCGACAGAACGCCACTATATCCCTAGACTGGTTAGAGTAGAGAATATATCGAGATTACCAAATACAAGAATTTCAACCGGGAGGATGGGTTTCAACTGTCGAGAGTTTTGAATACAGTGGTTCGGCTGTGCAAAACCCGAAAAAGTGCCGAAAAAAGTTCGCGAGCGGACACAGTGAGTTTCGTATGTCGGGATCTATTCCCGAGTACACACTCGGGTGATCAAGTTGTGAGTGACAATGGGAGCGGTAATGAGTGCAAAAAATGAACAATAAAGAGGGTAGATCGTTTTGTCTCCTCATAAACACCCACCCGCAAGAACATCAGTTTATCCTTGATCATGGTGCTTGCAACAGCACCGAAATATCGGAAACTCGCAACAAACAGTAAACATGGTAAGTATCCCGTTTCGAATGTTAAACAAAAAAATTTTCAAAATTGGTCCACAATTGACGGAGATATCGGTGAACATAAAAAAAAAAATGCTTATATAAAGTCAAATATAGAACCTCCTCCTTTTTGGTAAGTCGGTTAAAAAGTGGTTTCGTCGGTGAGTGCATTGAATTTTGCGGATTGTTATCAAAATGTTTAAGTAGGTACACTTTATTGATTTGCACTTTGTCAATATGATCAAGTTTTTAAAGTTGATCGCTTTTTGACTTTCAATTATTCCATTGGGTTGTAGGTACTGCTGAAAAATAAAAAGTATCCATATAGTTAACCCATGTCCAATTCCAAGTCTTGGGCTACACTTGCGCCAAGATTCATCCAAATCCGTTTAGCCATTATGGCTCAATTGATTAACAAACATCCAACCAAAAAACAGGCTCCTATTTTATTTGTAACGACGTCGATATGAAAATATCATATTTTAGATCCATTCTTATCTACAGATATATCTAATAGTATCGTTAAAACGTGATTAGTACCATTATGTAAAATGCAATAACATTTTCATTTCAGCTATTAAGATATCCCTGCAATGGTTTGTAATGTAATTTTGAAACAGCCATTAAGTTTTACATAATTTCAACGATATTTTTCATTACCGTCATGTGTGGTACCCATCACATTAAGTTCCTGTATGTTACTCCTGTCTTCTGTCATAAAACAGTACCTTGATGGGTAATATCACGAAGCTGACGGTATCAAAGAGAACTCATTTCATTTGGCAAGCAATCTAGTGGAAAGTGCAGGTAGAAACTTTTTATTGAGTAATAGGAAAATGCCGTATATGGCTGTCACGAGAATAGGCGAGATGAAGCTTAGTACAACATTTAATAACAGGAAAAAACAAATCAAGGAATCATTGAAAATATTTTGCAATACCTACTCATCATAACGAGGCAAAAACAAGGTAAATGGCCTACATAATGCAAACCTTGTGAAGGTCAGTGAACTGTAGTATACTTAGTAGACCTAAAGCAATGCGATGCAACTACATTCTTCTTGATAAGTTGCAACTTGCAAGTCATCGTGTCTGTGCGGTAATATTTATGTACAAGGCTCAGTTTACACTACGTACAGGCATTTGTATAAATTGTATCGAATTAAATTATATGGTTTACTAGCTTAAACCTACGGCTTCATCTGCGTGAATAGTGTTTAACAGGTTGACTGCCACGAAATAAACACAATAGAAAATGTATTGTTTGGGGGTCACCGGTGACCCTCGTGGCAGCCAAAGTGTTAATCACCCTAAGGTAAGTAAAAACAATAAAAAATGTTTATTATATAAACAGAAAGTACAAAAAATATGCCTTTTCAGACTTGTGGATAGGACGAGACGACCTTGAAAACCAAAATGTTATGGATTCACCTGCCAAAAAATGTAACCCTTTAATTTTCTAAGTAACCTAATATCAATTAAAATCACTCACACCATCAATTATAGTCGACATGAATCAGACAGAAAATACCGGAATGATTCAAGAAACCAGTTTATTATTATCCGACAAATAACTTATTTTAAAGACGACAGTCATCGTGACTATTATGATCAAAGTCCAAATTAATATCGACGGTGATAAAATACTGATGAAACCACTCGTAATCGAGCTTGATTCTTGTTGTTGCGATATCTTGGACTTTAGACATGGACTTTAAACGTTAAAATATTAAAGAATCGTGACCGACAAACATACTTTTTATGAAGGCTTTATCGTTTGCTAAATTTAGAAGGTGACTAAAGGGAATTTTGCAAAAAAAACACTACTAGTTCAACAACTTAATCATGATAAACATTGCATTTTTACGACCCCTCCCACCAACAAAGAGCTATAAACATAGAGATGAAACCACATAATTTGCGAACAACGACTTTTTACCAAACAACCCCTGGGTTCTTATTGTGGTAACAGAGTGCAATAAATTTAAACTTTTCATCATAAAGTAATCAAAAGTTCACACAAAATGGTAGAAGTTGTGTTTAGAACATGGAAGTGACATTTTGTATTCTGTCATTAATTTAAATAATGTCGCGAATTGGTAGACAGAGCAGTGGTGACCCAGTGGAAATGGCCACGACTTAGAAGTTGTAGGTCGTGGGTATAAACCCAAGCAGGTGCTTTAATTTGTGTGTATTATTAACCGACTTACCAACAAGGAGGAGGTTATCAATTCACCTGTATTTTTTATGTGTGTTTCCTCAGAACTTGTTTCTAGGTGAACCGATTTTGATGATTCTTTTTTATTTGAAAGCTGGTGCTTGTCATGTGGTCCCATTTAATTTCCATCAAGATCTGATGGAGAATTTCGGAGATATACATCAGAACTCTTCAATAAATGACGGCAAATCACTCGGGATAGCTGCAATCGAATTTCTGTTTATTGTTTACACCATTTCATAACATAACATCACACTAGTACGCTCTAAAGGGGTACGCAGGCGTAAACAGTTCACCTTGGTATACTCGTATTCCACCAGTTTTGTTTATTTAAGTTTCATGTTATTGGGTTAATCATTTCTGGCTTCACTTTGGGCATTATTGGTACCAAGCCTATATAACTGGTCCATTATGTACCACAACTAAAAAGTGAAAAATAAAAAAGCTTTTTACAAAAAATACAACCGACTTCCAAATAAAAACACTACAAAGTGAAAAATAACTTCAATTTCGGCAGTCGGTTTCAAAAAACGAAGAAAAGAAAACAAGAACGCTGACTTCCGAAATTGAAGTTATTTTTCACTTTGCAGTGTTTTTTCATCATTACTGCTCTCAAAACGAAGGAAAACATCGTGAGGAAACCGGCATGTCTTAGAACCAAAAATTTGAAGACATGTGACATCCACCAACCCGCAATGGTGGTCTTACAGAGAGGAGGTCTGCACGCACAACCGACCAAGTCCTATAGCAGTCATCAACCCTGAGTTTATATTTACGCCCAACATATGCCAATAGTCTCACCCCCTTCGTGACAAAAATATTGATGTGGTATACGCCTCTGCTTACCTCTTCGGACA
The DNA here is from genome assembly GCA_949775005.1 of Orthosia gothica. Taxonomy (NCBI): domain Eukaryota; kingdom Metazoa; phylum Arthropoda; class Insecta; order Lepidoptera; family Noctuidae; genus Orthosia; species Orthosia gothica. Next base: position 33,106,268 of record OX459038.1, on the reverse strand, counting down.
ATCCTAGAATTATGTTATGTCTCCCGGTAAATTGTAGGTGAAGGGCTTTCTATTTATTATATTAGGTCATTACATATGAAATTGGCGTTTTGTAAGGGAGGAACATAAAGTCGTTTTTTTTCTCTCATATTCATTGATTCCTTTACAAAAAAAACCATTCGGACAGGAATCAATAAAATCTTTGAAGGCGCTTTGGACTGCCCCATTGGAGTTGAATTTTTTCAAATTTCGTTCCAAATTTCGAAAAAAATGGTAATCTGTTGGAGCAAGGTCCGGAGAGTACGGTGAATGTCTTGGACATTCTAATTGAAGCTCCTCTAATTTGGTAGCTGTCTGTTGTGCAGTGTGTGGTCTAGCGTTTTCCTGAAGCAGCAGTGGCCTAGAGCGATTGACCAGCCTCTGCTGTTTAGCAGCTAGCTTTTCCGTCATGGTTTGCATTTGCTTGGTTCCGTATGGTGTCGGACGTAAAGAATCTCACCATCCCATATCTTCCCGTGGGTGTCGTAAGAGGCGACTAAGGGATACACCAGAGAATGGGCAGCAGCGTTCTCAGTGCTCTTCAACAACAAACTGCGATCGCTAACCCGCCTGCCAAGCGTGGCGATTAAGGCAAACCCCCCCAAACCAAATGAATAGCACAAAGAAAAAACCGGCCCCGAGTACCCGGCACCCCGTATACCCTCGACTACGGTAGCGGTCGAGGCGATGGCGTGACAAGGGGTGCGAAGAACCCCCGGAGTGAACCCGGCTACCCCAATAAACACCGACGACTGGCCCTGGCAACATACAACACGCGAACACTCCGGACCGACGAGAAGATAGCCGAACTCGAGGAAGAATTGAGCAGGTTGCGATGGAGTATTATAGGGTTATCTGAAGTCCGAAGAGAGGGGGAGGACTCGATAATCCTCAAATCCGGTAACCTGCTCTATTTCCGAGAGGGTGACCGGCAGTCCCAGGGTGGTGTCGGGTTTATCGTCCACAAGTCCCTTGTGAACAACGTGGTGAAGATCGAAAGTGTGTCGACCAGGGTGGCGTACCTTATACTCAGAATATCCTCGAGATATTCGCTGAAGGTCATACAGGTCTACGCACCGACCTCAGCACACCCCGACGATGAGGTAGAGACCATGTATGAGGATATCTCTATAGCCATGCATGGTTTTAAAACTCACTTCACCGTTGTCATGGGGGAGTTCAACGCAAAACTGGGCAAACGAGACGAGGATGAGCTGCAAGTGGGGCAATTTGGAGTTGGACGTCGGAACCACCGGGGTCACCTACTGGCCAGTTTTATGGAGAAGAAGGGCCTCTACATGATGAACTCCTTCTTCAGAAAGCGTGAGCATAGGAAGTGAACCTGGCAAAGCCCCGATGGTGCAACAAAAAACGAGATCGACTTCATCATGTCAACCAAGAAGCAAATGTTCAATGATGTCTCTGTGATCAATTTGGTGAAAACCGGGAGCGATCACCGAATGGTAAGAGGCACATTGAACATTAATATCAAGCTTGAAAGGTCTCGACTGATGAAGTCAACGCTCCGTCCAGCACAGATCCAGATCCAAAACCCCGAGAGCTTTCAGCTCGAACTTCAGAATTGTTTCGAGTGCCTAGGGAGCTCCGTGGACGAATACAGCGACGGGTTCGTGGAAGCTGTCCATACGGTCGGGTCTAAGTTTTTCAAGACCCGCCGTACAGATATAAACAAAAAGATCTCTGATCCTACTCTCAAGCTTATGAAGGAGAGGCGTGAGATGATCCTGCAGTCTTCAGACGATGCGTTGAAATACCGGCAGCTTAATAGACGGATCTCAAAGTCCTTGAAAAGTGACCTCCGCCGCTATAATACTGAGCCAATTAAAGACGCAATTGAGCCGAACAAGGGCTCCAAGGTCTTTGCAAGAGATCTGTCTATTGGGCAGAGCCAGCTCACGAAACTGAAGACCGGCGATGGCAGGATCATATCCGCCAAACCGGAGCTTCTGAGGGAGATCGAGAAATTCTATGGGCAGTTGTACACGTCAACCAGTAAACCCGTCGTGAATCTAGTAAAAGACCCTAGAGCTAGATTGACACGTCACTATACCGAAGACATACCGGACGTCAGCCTGTACGAGATTAGGATGGCTCTTAAACAGCTTAAGAACAACAAGTCACCGGGTGATGACGGCATTACGGCCGAACTCCTGAAGGCGGGTGGAAAACCAATACTTAAGGCCCTTCAGAAGCTGTTTGGTGCCGTCATACTCGAGGGGAAAACGCCACAGGCATGGTGCAGGGGTGTGGTGGTACTCTTTTTCAAGAAGGGTGACAATGCCCTATTGAAGAACTAAAGGCCCATCTCACTTCTTAGCCATGTCTACAAGCTGTTTTCAAGAGTCATCACGAATCGTCTCGCGCGCAGGTTTGACGATTTCCAGCCTCCCGAACAAGCCGGATTACGAAAAGGCTTTAGCACCGTAGACCACATACATACGCTGCGGCAGGTTATACAGAAGACCGAAGAGTATAACCTGCCTCTCTGTTTAGCGTTTGTGGACTACGAGAAAGCCTTCGATTCAATCGAGACTTGGGCTGTACTGCAGTCTCTCCAACGGTGCCAAATCGACTACCGGTACATCGAGGTGTTGAAGTGTTTGTACAAAAACGCCACCATGTCAGTCCGACTTCAGGATCAGGCCTCGGAACCTATCTTTCTGCAGCGAGGTGTGAGGCAGGGAGACGTCATATCTCCGAAACTGTTCGCCGCTGCTCTGGAGGATGTCTTCAAGGTTCTGGACTGGAGAGGGCTAGGCATCAACGTCAATGGCGAGTACATCACTCACCTTCGGTTTGCCGACGATATAGTGGTCATGGCTGAGACCATGGAGGACCTCAGTATAATGCTCGATGACCTCAGTAGAGCTTCCAAAAGAGTGGGTCTTAAAATGAACATGGACAAAACCAAGGTAATGTTGAATGCCCATGTAACACCCACTCCTATCAAGGTTGGAGACTCTACACTCGAAGTTGTGGAAGATTATGTCTACCTGGGACAAACGATCCAGTTGGGTAGGGCCAACTTCGAGAAAGAGGTCAACCGTCGAAGCCGACTCGGCTGGGCAGCGTTCGGGAAATTGCGCGGTGTCTTCTCGTCCAACTTACCACAGTGTCTCAAGCCGAAGGTCTATGACCAGTGTGTGTTGCCAGTGATGACCTATGGCTCTGAGACGTGGTCGCTCACAATGGGCCTCATCAGAAAGCTTACAGTCACGCAAAGGGCAATGGAGAGGGCTATGCTCGGAGTATCCTTGCGTGATCGAATCAGATATGTAGAGATCCGCAAGAGAACCAAGGTTACCGACATAGCCCGAAGAATTGCCAAACTTAAGTGGCAGTGGGCAGGGCACATTGTTCGCAGAACGGATGGCCGATGGGGCAGAAAAGTTCTGGAGTGGCGACCGCGAACCGGAAGACGATGCGTTGGAAAGCCTCCCACCAGGTGGACCGAAGACCTGGTGAAGGTTGCGGGGATTCGCTGGATGCGGGACGCAAGGGACCGGTCAATGTGGCGACACTTGGGGGAGGCCTATGTCTAGCAGTGGACGTCTTTCGGCTGATATGATGATATGATAGCATTTGCTGACAAAAGACTAGAAAAGAAAGTAATCGTCTAGCCAGATTTAAGAAAGCTATAGTGAACGACACCGGCACTAGTCCACGAAAACGTTGGAACCATAAACACACTGTGTTTTCTTTTGCGACACCGTCGTTTCAATTTAAAATTGGAATTCCAAACCAAAGAAAAGATATTTGAGATCAAAGTGGCCAGTACGACAAAACGCCAATTTCATAGGTAAGGACCTATTATTTGTTTATCTTTACAATTCGATTTCCTTTGGAGCAAATACAACTCAAAATAGATGCGGATGGATTCCACTAGATTGTCTATCAAGATTTCAAACCGCAGGACTTGTGGTCATCTCAAATTGAACTACAAATGTAGGAGGGCTAGCACCAGCCACTTTTAGTCTTTAAATAGATTGCCTGTTGATCTAGTGATCGTAAGCTGGACTGCTATATTGGGTTCGATCTTCGGGTCGGTCAGTTTTGTTTGTCAGTAGCATCCCGAAACTTGAATCTGGGACTGTGTTTTAGCAACTTATACATTTCTTACCATACATTTCGTGAAATAAAAACTTAATATTAAGTCATTACTAGCTGCTGCCCGCGACTTCGTCCACGTCATACTCGTAAAACTACAAAAAAACATGGTTAAATATGGTATAGAATCAGCCAAATGCCAGTGAAAGTCCGATCAAATTCAGTCTAGCCGTTTTGGATATTAGCATTAGCACATAAACATACAAGCAACCATTTATTTTTTCGTGAACGTAGATACCATAGTTATTGTATTCTATCATATTTTTTTTTTTTTAAATCCGCCAAGTGCGTGTCAGACCCGTACAAATAGCTACATTCACCAACAAAATTAGGTAAAAATACCTGAAGTTCTTTTACAATGAAAGCACCGAACATTCCCAGCGGAATCTACGATTGGACCTAAAGCGGTCAGTACTTTTCTCTCTTCTATTCTGCTGTCCCCAACATGCAAACTGTAGTTGTTGTCAAGCCACCAAGGAGCGTGCTTGAGATTTGTATTGACGTCCATACTATTAACCTGTTTTTTTGCTATTGACTAAACCCGACATATAGATATTTTGGCCGTTCTCCTCGATCCACTTATTTGAACCTAATAAAATAGCTTCTACATACTACTCATATGTCCCACATAGCCAACTCTTCTAACCGACAAAGTGGGCACAGCTGCAAGAATTTTGCATCTAAACACCATCTGACGGCACTCGATACAGGGTGAAACTCACAGAACTCGAAGCCGATAGCATCTAGAGGCGTTTGTAGTTACAAAGAAAGAAATAAAGTATCATTATTTTGCGCCAGCCATGACCTACTAAAAAGTTCGCCTGCTGAAGGGGAATGTTACATCATGCAGGTAGGCAGAAAAATAGTTCTGGCTTGTTTCGAACACTCATTCAAATTTAGAATCAGTTTCAAATAGTAGAACCTTCGATTGTTTAGTTCGCAGAGGTTTTTTATTTTTTATTTCTTATAGTTACGTCGGCACAGTTTCTTTGTATGGGATGAGGTATCTGTATGCTAGTATTATATTATCTGTGCCACGACACACAACATAAATAGGGTGATCCATTCTTCCATGACTCCGGGAGGCGTCGATCTGCATTATTTCAACGCTGTTTTGGTGTTCGCTCTTGTTAATTTCGATATAATGCCTTGGTGGCCCAATGCCTTGCTTTTCGTGCTTAAAGTCGTGGGTTCAAAATCAAGCTAATTCATATGTACTTTCTAAGTTGAAGTTTTAGGATACGCTGACAACGGTTAAGGAAAACATCGTGAGGAAACCTGGACTTACAATTAATATAATTCTGAAATCGCCAACCTGCTTGGAGCAAGCGTGGTGATCAATGCTCGTGCCTTATTTGTATAAGAAGAAGGCTTTGCCCTCCCGAAGTACATTAACAGGCTGATATTATTTATAATGAAAAGAAAACAAAGTATTCAAAATAATTTTATTAAAAAGGAAAAAGGTACATACGCAAGCAATAGTTTGAGCTAAGCCTAACGCGGTTATGCACTACATCCGATCCGCACCGTGAAATTTCGGTTCCAAAGTAGCTGTAGTGCTTCTTGTAGGGAAGCTTACGAACTCTATCCGTCATAATCTGTCAAAATTCAGAACATTTTGAACTCGGAAAGTTCAAATCACGGATCACGGACATGTAGTGTGGAACCTTATTCGATACTTTGAAATGTACTTAAAGTAAACAGAATTGAGCGAAGTTTAACTTGCTCAGTAAATGCTAAAACTTACTTCGTAACTTAACTTATATTAGTGATAAACATCTAATAAACTCGAACTAGACTTACTTTGTCTTAAAATTAAACTTTATTAAAGTTACCAATTTGTAATTATTTCCTTCACTAGCCGATTCAATTTAACATTAAATTATTCATATTCATATTCATATTCTTTATTGTACACAATACAAACTTAAACAAATATAGAAGGACAACTTATGTACAAAGGCGAGCTTAACCCACAATTGGGTTCTCTTACAGCAAACCTCAGTGTTATAGCTAGATTTACACAATTAGGAGAGTTATTATTAACAATCTCAATAATTTACTGCTTCAAAGCAAAAAAAGCTTCCATTTAAAATTGGCCCTTTGTTCGTGATAATACAATTACCTATATTTTTAATGGAAAATTCAAGCATAGTCTTGTACAGGTAATATTTACTCATTTCAATAGGAACTCGGCCCTGAATAAATTATGACACATCGAGTTTTTGAAAAAAGAACTTTGATTTAAAGTTTATCAGAAATATTTAAACTTCGAAAAAAAATGACGTTTGAAAGTATTTTTTTATGAATTAACATTGAGAAAATGCCTTTGTACAGCGTTGTTTCTGTCACTTTTAAGCCAATTTATGAACGAAAATTGGCGCAAAATTAAAGCGACAAATTGTCAAATTCACGTTGTTGTGATTGGTTGAATGAATTTTCTCTTAACGAGGAATAAACTTAACATAGATAGGATCCACGGGCCTTAGCACCAGGTCAGCCATCAGGCCAGGCCGGGCTCCCTTCACCTTCGGCACGATCCTGAAGTTGCGGCAGATCTCGCTGAGGGTAGTCTTCATTTCTTGCATGGCGAAGCGTTGACCTGTGGATAAAAATGGAAATATAAATTGCGGAAACTTTCAATAGAAAAATTAACAATATTTTCCACAATAGTTTTTTTCACAATTGAGTTTCTGTAAGATGAGAAGTCTGGTGTAATATGTTGGTATATTCCTATTTAAGCTTAGAATAGAAAACATTTATTTGACACAAGCAAACCCGAATGCTTAAGATAAGATTTTTCTTCTTGTTACGCTATTTTAGTACGCTTCTTAAGCAGTCAGGGTTTTTTGATTTTTTTATTTTTATTTATAACTTAACATTTTTTTTTAATTACTTAGTTACATTTAAATATGAAATCACCTCTTAAAGCCCTTTATTTTGGTACCCCACACGCTGGGTTTGGATGACAAAAAAATAATTTGGACGGCCATAATATGGCGCCCGAAAGCCGCCATTTTTCTATTTTTCAATTTTAATCCAGCCAGCGACACTCGCAAGGTTAAGACGAATCGATTGACGTAAGAATCATCAAAATCGGCCAATGCGAACTCTAGAACGCCACATAGGTGCAAACATACATACACATAGGCTGATAAACACATTACTCTGCTTCGGCAGTTGGGTAAAAATGAAATTGCGCTGAGCTTGCCCATACCGAAAAGTGTTATTACGTAAAATGCGACCTGGTTTAGTCTAAAACATTTTGTATGATTTATCGCTTAAATTTGTGTTGGTGCCCCAAAAATAAGCCGCATAAAACATTTTCATTTTTTTAACTAGAGTGCCGAAAGCTTTTGCTTCATTCAAAATTTGTAATAGACACTGCCTAAACGTTACCAATTTAAAACTCATATACACTATTAATTACTTTACAATGCATGTCCTCGAAAAAAGCGGTTTTCCAAGCAGCCAAACTGTGCGGAAAGTGTCACTTTTTTTCACTAGTGCTTTTTACTTTCCTGTACTTTTTTAATTTTTAACTCCAACGTCAGCCCGACGCATAGAGTTTTTTTTATTTGAGAAAAGTTTTAAAAATTAGTTATGTGCAGATTATCATTCATAAAAAAGGTAAAATAAAACTAATACTTTATTTTAGGCGTTTTTAATTACTCTAGATTTAGATTTTGATTAATAAATTAATTTTAAATATTCATTAAATATGTTTGGCAGAATGTATATTTTGCTCGTGCCTTATTGCGTTACGATGTGACAGCTATTCGCACATGCGCAGTAGATATGCCCGAGGAACTATTAGTTAATCTGTGGATATGCTGAACGCGCTTGAATAAGCCCGCCATTTTATTAATTTCATTTGATTAATTTATTTATTTTCTCGCACAATGCATAGTAAAATGTTGTATGATACACGTACGTAAGATGATTTCCGACTCGTGTCGATTTATCCACTCACTCGCTTCGCTCGCTCGTGAATAAAAATGCCACTCATCGGAAATCACCTACCTTCCGCACTTGTAGCATAAATAACTATTTTCAAACATATTTACATGCTACACCGGCTGAACGTCCGGCCATATTTGTTTACAAACTATGTTCCACGGGTTCTATACACAATGTGCTAGCGGACCATTATTGCGGCAAGCAATCCTGCCGACAGTAGCCGTGCCAAGCCATGCCAACAGCATAGGTACCATGTAGTATTCTTTATGATGTTTAAAAATATCATCTTCTGCCTAGCATTTTCCAGACTATGCTGGGTGGGCTGTCGTCCATCCTATCCTATGTCTTTCCTGACATAGCTGATTGCAGAATACCATACTAGTACGTCACAAGGAGCACTCTCCTATCTGACCAACTCAATACTTTCCACTGGGTAAGACTGGTCGGTGAATATTTCGGGTCATATGTAAACAGTCGAGTAATTTATCATATATGTATATGCTGCATTTTATATTGTAATTACGAGTATTATATTGTAACCAAAACCCCAATTCTTGTACTTGAACGTTCGAATTTTAATCGCAATGTCGCAAGGCAAAAAAAATCGGTGTCGTCTCGGCGACATTCAATGTAGAACTTGCTAAAATGTAATGAACGGGCTGGAACCTAATTGGCCTAGTAATTCATTGCCATTTTGAAAGGATTTTTTTTGTTCTCGACCCACATATTATGTTTCATTGTGCGCCGCAACTTTCAAAATTACTTGGACTGATTCCATAGCAAAAACTTTATACCTACCAATTGTTTTTGATAAATTAAGACTGAGATCACAATACGAAGGTTCCTGTAAAATGCGGGCCTGCACGGCACATGGGCGTAGGGGTGCTTAATCTCGGTGCCGAGGAAACGCTGCGGCTTGAACTATAATATACACTAAACATAATCGTCTACTAACCAATACAGTTCCTAGGCCCGGCGCTGAACGGCACATAGCCGTAGGGGTGTTTCATCTCGGTGCCGAGGAAGCGCTCCGGCTTGAACTTTTCGGCCTCGGGGTACAAGTCCTCGCGCCGGTGGAGTTCGTAGATGTGCACGTCTATTGTTGTGCCCTTCTTAACTAGGAGGTCGCCTGGGGAAGATTAAGCTGGCTTAGCATACATCGCTTAACTACTTTTGTTGCTGAATCTGAACTTGAAGTGATAACTTAACAGTTTTATAATATTCAGCAGAGATTCCTTCAAGAGTAGGCAAAAGTTTATAGGTACTTGTATTCCGTGAGATGTATGAAATATATCAAATCTGTTTTAGGGGAGAACGTGTTGCCATTAACCAGGCAGGAACGCAATGAAGGCTGCCGTACTAAGAATTCACTATTAAAAAAACATTAACAGTTTCCGATCCAAGGAAAGAAGAAAATCATGCTGTGCATTCGGAGGATACGTAATGGCAAGTTGATTGAACAATACCATATGTATCCTCGGACTGCACAGCATGATCTACTTCTTGTTTACATCTTTTTAGTTTGCTTCTTAAGCAATCGGGTTTTCTGTTTTTTTTTAAACTTCGTCCTGCAAAATGTGAAAATCGAAAATTGTAGAAATCGTTTAGTCACTTCTTTACCGGATACGCCTAGCTTTATTCTTAAAGACGTGTCAGTTAAGAAATATGCACATGATTTTCTACTTCAGTGTCAATTAAATGAAATAATGATTATTCATCATAGTGTGGATAGGCTCATGATAGAGGGCCGGGTGGAAGAAAAACGCGCTCAATGTACCGGCAACATAATCATACGGAATTTACAAAGTTCTTGGATATAATATTACTATTACCAAGTGGTCCACATCACAAAAGACCGCACGACTTGGAAACGCGTCGTAATGTGGTCGCGATCCTCAGTACTGACAGAACGGTTAAGAGAAATAGATTTTACCCATTTTGAAGTCTTCAACAACAGTGCGTCCGATAAAGGGCACGCTAGGATACAGCCTCAGGACCTCCTTGATGACAGCCTCCAGGTACTTCATGTTAGCCAGGTCTGACATGGTCACGTGTTCAGAACCGTTCAGGATACTCTCGACCTCCTCGCAAATACGGTCCTGTAAAAGAATAGATGTGAATAAAGATATAAAAACACATAATGGCCCATCAGATGTCAAAGCAAGTGAGAACAAACATCTTCTGGGCTCGCTCGCTCTATCGTAGAACATCGCTTACAATCAGGCGAGAACGAATTCAAAACCAAGCTTATCAGAGATAAAAGTCATGGGGAAGTTAAAACTTAAAAATTTGGAATAACTGACGGTTTTTAGTTATCACTGAAAGAAAGAAAGAAAGAAAAAGAATATATTTATTTGCGACCCGCACGGGAGAAACGAGATAAGTAAAAACAACAAAAAAACAATAATAAGAAATAAATAGCCACGTCAATGACGCGGTCATATTAGCATGTCGGTGATGCGAACCCATAACCTTTGCCCAGCTAACAAAAATCGCTCAACGCGGCTAAAGAATCACTTCAATCAAATAGCATTCCCATCAAAAACATAACATGTAAGGAAAACAAGTCTCGCGGCGCAGTTCTTCTAACGAAAAAGGAAGTGAGATCGAATGTAAAACCAAGTTGGATAATTTATTCAGGTACCTCATTAATAAGGTTACAAACAAACACATTACCTACTTGGTTTTTCTTTTACTAAGGGATCGACATTCCTGTGTTCTTATAATGTAAATCCAAGACAAACAAATTAAGTCTGCTTCCAACATCACATTAGATATACCTTTTAACAGTGTCCCCGGGTATTGTTGGGTTCAAAGATTTTTAAACGAGTTCTTCGTCAACTTCACTAAAAGGTACGATGTTATGTTGTAAGCTGATTTAATTATATAATCAGGTTTATTTATTCCTCTTTAGTGACAATTTTCTGCTTACGGAACAGCTGATTTTAAAAGAACCTTGTTACTTTTACTTTATTTTGTGTAAATCCTGATAGCTATAATATCTTAGTCAATATTGAAAAGGTTTCTTCTAGGCAAGTGTGTTCCATCATAGACCACATCATCGCTTACCATGAGGTGAGATAGTGATCCAACGCGAGCCCATCAATGATCATAAAAACTAAGATGGCTTCAAGCTCAGTTATTGCAATTAGTTTATTAAATCGAACTTAAAAAAACAACCGTCTCATAATTTAAAATATACGCTCAATATCAGTTATCCCATTGTTAGAGAAAACTGAACATTTTTTGCATTTTCTTTGTGAGAGGATAAATGGAATTTCATTTCTGCTCGCTATCAAGAAGGTTTCATTAAAATCGCAACTGAGTGTTTTGTTACTTTATTTGTTCTGCTTGTTTCAATTTGCACAGGGGAGATTAAATAAATATGAAAAAGAAATGCATAATATGCTCACAGTATGCATTTCATCCCGTAAGGATTCATCTCATACACATAGGTCAAGACCTGCCCGGCGAGCATGGCCTACTGTGACATCGCTTAAGTCACACTTTTAATCGCAGTTTGGGCGATAAACTCATTTTGTCTTAAATGCTAGCACGGCGGCGTGTGATATTTTCTTGACTTGTGGCATAACTTCTTGACGTTTATTTTTTTCTTTTTCGAAAATTTTCCAATTTTATTGCAGTTTCGGTTTAACCTTGGCCATAAAAACCATTTATGTTCTGAGAAGCAATAGCCCTACGACGCACTGTTGCCGAATTATGGGCCTCCGTATCTTATTTTATTTTGCATAAAACGCTCTATATTTCCAAAATTATATCTCGAAAACGGTATGTCTATTTGACTTCATAGTGCGACATAATTTGAATAGACGACCAAATAAAATAATACGTAAAAAAGTATGCCGTTCATACAACTAAACAAATTTTTAATTTTGTTGGGAATAAATTAATATTTGACCCTCGGCCATAGACTTATGCACACTTTATTTTTCTTTGTTTGTTTGATAACATATTAAGTGTTTGTTAGAAAGATATAATTATTGTGAAAATTTTAATAATTACAAAAAAATATAATAGCTTGGACCAATACCGGTGGGCCCCTATTTTTTATATTATAATGATTTTATTTAAGAAACATTTAAAAATGTAGAAAGCAAGAAGAATATGGTATAAAAGAAAATAATTACAAAAAAAAAAAAAAAACAATAATAAAAAAAAATTACAATTATGAAAAAGTAATAATATAAAATTTATTAATAATCCTGTAACATTTCAATTAATTAATAAGCATTGATCACCAATTCACCATACACACAAAATGAATTTTTTGCCATTTGGTGCAGTAATTAGAAGGCAAATATATTTTTTTTCAACTTTAAAATTTTATCACCACCTCCGAACGAAAGTGATACATTTTTCTAAATCATCTGTCAAAATGTGACATTTGTGACAAAATGGGTGCGCCTGTATTAGCAACTAAGACCCGATGAGTCCCAAACAAACGTCAGGAAATTTTCTCACGCCGCCGGTGCTATTATTTAGGACAAAATGGCGTTATCGCCCAAACTGCGATGTAATGAGTGACTCAAGCCATGTCACAGTGGCCCGTGCTCGCCGGGCAGCAACAAGAAAGGCATGTTGCGCCTTTAAAATATGTCACATGTTTGACCCGTGCTAGCATTTAAGACAAATTGTAAGACATGACATAATTTATCATGTCTTGTCAGAAATGTCTTGGGTACACCCATGCTCGCTAGGCAGAGTGAACGCGCGGTGACTACGGCGGGTGTGGGCTCAGTGGCGGGAGCGATTAGGTAGACACACGAGGTCAAGGTTCCAAAAAGTGGGACAGATGCAAATCATATACCTACATTTGTCCCTTATGTACAATAGAAATAAGTTACCTCTAAGAGCTCATGGTAGGACCCCAATGCATCACGACTTCACGAGTTGTTGAAGCATGTAATATAGACGCTTTATTTGAATTTATAATTTCAATCTATCACCACCAACTCAAAAAATTACTTTAGTATTGTGTACTTTAAATACATTTAAATGTAACCATTTGTGTTAAAAAGGACTTAATATAACGATACCGGAAATTTCAATTGTCGTAAAGGACAAAACACGACTTTTCAGTAGAGCCAAAAAACAAAAATTAAAAATGTTTTTGTCTAATATCTTTGTCAAACAAAGAACTATATTCATGATGCCAAAAGAAATCCTAACTATTTTTTCGTGTTCTATCCATATACATTAACAAAATAAACCAAACTTAATTATTGACGAAAATGAGAGTCCTTTACAGCCCAAAAAAAATTAACTGAAGTACTTTACGGCAACGCAAAATTGGTTATGATAAGGTCAGATGTGTCGTAAAGGACTAATTTTGGTCATCAATGGGTGGTAAAAGTCAATTAAATCAGAGACTAAGGGGGTAAAAGGAACAAATAAACTAAAGTTCTAAATAGAAATACCTGCAATTGGTAGTAAAACTATGTGAAATAAAATACTTTTTTGTTATATTTTATTTAATATTCAAAATATTTAATAAAAAAGTACCATAAATGTTATTTTAATAGGAACTCAAAATATAAACTAAATGCATTGCTATTTTTTTAATTTAAATCGCAAGTTATCGTTGCGATTCTGAAAAACAACTCGATTTTTAGAATAATCAGTTAAATAAACTAATCTTCTAACTAGTTTTTTACTATCTAGTTTTTTAAAGTCAAACAATGTTTATCAACAGTCTTAAACTTAATTACAAAATAAAAATAACCAAAATAATAACAAATTTTGTGCACCATTGATTAAATGGCAAGTAACTGCAGTCTTTTAAAATTATTAATAATGAATTTAATACATTTTTTTTAACATAGTGTTCTTTTATAATAATAAAATTAAAATAACCACTAAATATAGTATTGAAAAATCCTATTGTTTCAAAATTCAATGCCAGCCCAGCAGGGTATGAATTTGTGTCCCGCTGGGAACATTGGATAAACATTTTAAAAGTAAAATCATAAACATCAATTGTGTCAATATCGTCTTCCTCGCCAGTTTTACGAAGAATGACCTAATCACTTCCTAAAGGCGGTAGATCTAAATACCCACTTCTTACGAAAACGCTTTGGTATAAAGCGTCTTTAGGAACTGATAAAGATATTCTTCCTGAAACTAAAGAGTAAGACAATATCGACACAATTGATCTTTAAGATTTTACTTTCAAAATGAGCATCAAATTTTCCCAGCAGGACATGAATCAGTTACCCCGCTTGGAGCATTGAATTTTGGCACAAAAAGGATTTTTTCAATACTATAATTTAGTAGTTATTTTAATTTTGTATCATACCAGCAGACTTTCACGGCTTCGCTCCCGTCAAAATTATAGCCTATGTTAATAAATTTCGGGAAATTCAGAAATAATGTAGCTTTCCATAGGTCAAAGAATTTTTAAATTTCGGTCCAGTAGTTTTGGAGCCTATTCGGTACAAACATACAAACAAACAAAAAAAACTTTCCTCTTTATAATATTGGTATAACATAGAAGACTAAGTGACAAATAAATAAGTTTCATTATCATTACTAATAATTTTAAAAGACTGAAGTCAAGTGAACTGACTTTAAAAGAGTAACCATGGAGTTTCTTGCCGGTTCTTCTCCATAGGAAACGACCAATCCGAACCGTGCACCTTTTGTCGACGTTTTATAAGTGCCCATGTAGGCCAATGTGAAATAAAAATTATTGATTTTAATTTTAGAATGTCAATTGTTTGATTTTTGAGTTCTGGTGGGCAACATCTATTATTTTGTTTATTTTAATTTTATTATCAAGCGTAATAACTGTTTTGATAAAATAATATTGTTTGAGTTTAAAAAACGAAATAAAAAAACTAGATTAGTTTATTAGCTGATTATTCTAAAAAATCAGTTGTTTTTCAGTTTCGGCACCGATTACTGGCGATATAAATAAAAAAATAGCGTAGCATTTTGTTTAAATTTTGAGTTCCTATTAGAATAACATTTATGCCACTTTTTTACTAAATATATTGATTAATAAATAATAGATAATTAAAAAAAACCTTTTTATTTCACTTAGTTTTACTACCTATTTTTCTAAAAACTCGTGTTTATTTGTCCATTACGACACTTAAAATTTTCGGTATCGATATTGTTTATAATGTCGTATATCACTTTTCAATGCAAAAATGAGATTTACGATCTCATAAATAATGAAAAGATGACTTTACGCTCCCTACAAAAAAATATTTTTACGATACATCCCAAAAAGTAAAAATTAAACGAGCTAGAGCTGTTGAAAATCCAGGTCGTAAGGGGCTTTTTTTTAAAGATAATATTATTTTAAATATACGAATCGATAGAGCTCGCGCCGCTGATTCCAAATATATATATAACTCATTTTCGGCAAAATGTCCTTTACGACAATTGAAATTTCCGGTATCGATAAGATTTAAATTAGAGATATTATTATTGATGATTGATTGATTGATTATTTAGTTAGTTTCACGTGTGTTGCTGTGTATCTGTGTGTCTGTCTGTGGCATCATAGCGCCTAAACGGATGAACAGATTTCAATTTAGTTTTTTTGTTTGAAAGGTAATTTTGTCGAGAGTGTTCTTAGCTATGTTTGAATAAAATCGGTTCAGCCTTTCAAAAGTTATGGGCATTTTACTGTTTGTATTGGGGTGTTTTCGCAAGACAAATGTGTCGGGGGTTTTTTAAATTGTGAAATTTTACTTGTATTAGAGTTTCTGTGCCAAAATATGTATTTGCTCCAATTCTGAATTTACATATAGACGTGTTTCATCAGGGTAATATAAAATACGATTGCTCGCTGGTTAAGCCGCCGAAGTCACTTCAGTATGATCGCAAACAGTCGTTTCCTATGTTTGATACTCCGCGCCCACCTCCGCTACTGCGCAAGCTTCTCACCCTGATCGGGGCCTTACACGCGCGGGCCACTTGAGCTGAGAATAAGGTTTATTTTATATGGTGTCCTCAGCTCACGCGTTTACTGTTTTGAGTTTCACACAATTGATAAATATTGTGGCTTGTGCGTAGTTTAACTTCAATCAAAACCCCTACTCAGAGTCGAATTTAAATCAGTATCGATAAAAAAAAAAAATAAGTACAACTGACTACGGGGTAAACTGGCAGTGAAGTTACTTAAAATTATGAGTATTGTTTTTTTTTTACCTGAACATCTTCGTGATCTGCCAGCAGCATCAGACCAAATGTGAGAGCTATAGCCGTGGTGTCGTGACCCTGGAAACAAAACACTTTATTTCTGATATACATAGATTTAATAAAAAAACAACAGTTATCAATCTTCTAGTTAGGAGATTTAGTTACTTAATATTAGCTTTATATATGCCCAAATATTTAAAGTGATAAAAAATCTATTACTTTAGTCTTGTTTTTTATCAGTATCAAAAATAGACCACGTTTATTTCAATAATTGTTTTAATTATGCAAGGGAAATTGTGAATTTGTTCATGAGAAGGACAGAATATGCTACGAATCATTTTATGAGTTTATTGAGTTACTCCATATTTAATAAACCTAATTTCCTGGTTTTACGTCGGGAACCGTAATCAATTCAATCAAATCAAAAAATGAAAATCAATTTCACTCAGTGAAAAAATATTATTTAACATTTGCGCCACTGATCATTAAATGCAAATATCCTAAACGAATTTAAATCATCGTTCCATATCTGTCAATGTCGTTTGGCAGTAGCGAAATTTTGTTTCAAACATGTTTAGAGATAGATGCTTCTATTGATTTGTTATGAAATTAGGCCTATAACATTATACTGACTTACCTCAAACATAAAAGTGTTGACCTCATCCCTGATGCCTTCCATATCAATCTCCCCTTTCTCCTCTGCCTCTAGCAACAGATCCAGCATAGCCAGTCTCCTCTTAGTTCCAATACCATCACTTGATTCAGCTTCTTCAGCTCCTTTATTTTGAGCTCGTTGTTCCTTCCTGTCCATTATAACATTGTCTGCAAAAGATCGAGCTACGGAAAGGGTTTTGGCAAACTCCTTGCCTTCAGAAGAGTTTTTGTAGATGACGTCATTGTGCATCCAGATTCTTGTGATCCGGCTCAACATCTGTATGCCCATGTTCAGAATAGCGTTCTTATAGTCCACGGTAGCTGAACTCTGGTCACGGTCCAGCTTTGTTCCCATTGCAGTCTCTGTTGATGTAAAAGGAATTTTGTTTACGTATTCATGAACAGGGAAACGAGTTTTGTATGAGCCTTGTCTCGACTTTGAAAGGGATTGTGGAACCTAGTTTATTTTTTACAAGTTGATTGGGGATCGATTTACAAAATACGGAAGGTACTATAAGGGTCAAAAGTGCAGTCACACTGAACCAAAACAGCAAAGGCAATTTTTTTGTAAACAGCAGAATTTCAACTTTCCGCGGTTAGTAGGAATAATCTTTACTCTAATTTCTTTACAAAATATTAAATAAGTTTTGGATAATTTAACTTCTTCTACAAAAACTAGCCATTTGAGTTTTGGTAGAGTATGACTGCATTTTAGACCCTTGACTGTACATTCAAATTGACGTTGAAAGGGTACCCTCGCACCAAAGCTGTTATTCAATGCCTTTGGATGGCATGAGTGTAGATAATAATAAATAGACGAGTAAGAAATTAGTACCTAACCCTCTGTTTCTTAATAGAGAAATCAATGTTGAGGACTTGAAAAACCCTACTTAGGCATGAGAACTTGTGTAACTTTAGCATTAAACCAGAATCTGTAAAGTTTAAAACTTACATTTCTAAAATAAGAAACTAAGGGTTTGTGTTTGTTATATTATTTACAGTTTAGGAAATCAATCCATCAGCAAATAGCTTCACATTAAAATACGGCAGACGTTCTTAAAATAAACACAGACAGGTAGTAACAAAATTTTCTGAGAAAATACAAAGAAACCGAGAACAGATTCGCTACTCGTCTATATACAGCGAATCGTTTTCTGACATCTTCAACAATTGGAAGTAATTTTGATAGAAATATATCTTATTACATTTGAACCATTACCGTTTTTACCGTGAAAACGAAACTCATGAGGACAATTTGGAAAATTTTCGTTGGTCCATCTTGGATTTTGGTTTTGACCCTATAATCGTTATTAGCGACCCCAAAAACCACGAAAATGACACCCATATTTTCGTCGGCGCCCGTCCAGAACCGAACTTGGTAAGTGTCAGTGTTTGATGATTAAAAAAAACCGCTAATCATCAAACACTGACCCATCCAAAAACCGACCTTAGTAATTGTTGCTTCACAACAATACCACCTGTCCGTCGTGAATTCGGGTTATGGTCCCATCTGTTGGCGCTCAGAACGCAGAACGCGTTAGTTATTTTTTTATATTTTTTAAGTTTTGTTCGTGCTGACATCATAAAGTACATATACATATTTCTTACTACATAGGACTTAACGTTGACATTGACTCTTGACACATACAAATTACATACATTGTCCTTCGGAGTAACTCAAGGCTCCATCCTGGGGCCTACACTTTTTCTAGTGTATGTAAATAGCCTATGTGATTTAGCACTCCCATATTGTTCAATTTATTCTTATGCCGATGATACGGCCCTTCTGGTACATGCTGAAAATTGGGACGAAGCCAGGAAGAGAGCTGAGGATGTCCTTAGCATTATTATGTCTTGGCTAACGGCGAATAGTCTGACCCTGAATGTAGAAAAAACAAACTTTATCACTTTCTCCTTGAAATCTCCCTCGCAACCCGACCACTCATTTACAGTTAAGGCTCACATATGCAATGCACACCCGAACCGGTGTGCTTGTCTACTCCTTACAAGATCAACCAGTGTACGATACCTGGGTATAGTAATAGACAGTCTAGTCTCTTGGAACGCCCAGGTTGGGATTTTGTCGGGCGGAGTTACAAAACTAATTACGGTGTTTAAAAGCTTGCGGTATAGTGCTGATACGGATACCTTACGTATGGTTTATTTTTGTCTTTGCCAGTCAATATTGACTTTTGGCATTACGGTCTGGGGTGGAGCTCCGAAGACAACTATGTTACAACTGGAAAGGGCGCAGAGGGCTGTCCTCAAGGTCATGACTTTCAAACACTACCGGCATAGTACAGCACTACTGTACAAAGAATGTAAGGTACTGACTGTGAGACAGCTCTTTGTGCTGAACTGTACGTTGCGTAAACATACCGGCCTGATGTTGGACGCTAATCGTCCGGCAATTCGTAGGACTGCTAACGTTTGTCCCTCCGTAAGACATAGAACCACGCTTGCGCAACGACATTATATGGTACTAGGTAATCGTATATACAACTTTATTAACAAACAGTGCGGCATTTACAAGTGTAATAAATTTGACTGCAAGACTCTAGTCAGTAAATGGATCATCACTCTTTGCTATGATGAGGTCGAAAGAATTCTCAACGCCTGACCGTATTCTGCTTTCCTTTTTCCAAACTTTCGTCCATCCCACACTTCCTCAAACACACATACACACTAACAAAACAAAACATAAATACAATACATACACACGGTTTGCCTCTTTATTAATTATTTTTATTTTGATAATTTATATTTTGATAATTTATATTTTTATAATTTATATTGTCTGTACCCTGTTGTTATGTTTCCTGTTTGACGTGTACTTTACTCCGAACTGTATGCATTGTCCTAGTGAACTTAGAGAGCCCTGACACTCATAACACAAGTTCAATCTTAGCTTGGGTGTATAACTCTGTGTTATGTAGAATTCTCAATTTAAATCTTAGTTTTGTTTAACCACATAGTGACATTGAAATTGTAATCTGGCAATATTTTTTTATTATTATTATTAAACAAACGGCCCACTTACACGACAGACTTTATCTCGGAGTTGGTTGCTAGCGCGGGATTAAATTGACAATATTTTATGACGAACTGTCAACTCAACCTCGTGTTGGCGACTAGCTCTGGGTTGGGTTTTTCGTGCAAGTGGGTCTTAATTATTTCTTTGAGTTTCCTTTATAGGATACTTTATGACTTCATTTAGAGGTCAAGTAAAAGTCAAGTGATTTTAAGTATTTTTGTGAAAAATAAATACGATCTTAAAATTTAAAGTTTTAAGGCTTACAAACCTAAAATCTCGAAATGGTTTTGGATGGTATGAGTAAATTTTTACTTTACATATCGAATTCTAGACATGCGGCAGTGTGTCAGCCAAGTTCGCGAAGCAAAAAGGTGACACAAATATTCTACAACCGCTTATTACTTACTTGGTTTTGCATTTGTTTTTTCTTTTTTTTTTAAACTTTGCCCCACACTAGGAATTTCTTCCTGTATCGTGGGTGCGTTTACAAACATATAAACTCACATACACAACACCCAGAGCCGGAACAACTATCTGTAGGTCATACAAATATTTGTTCCGTGCGGGAATCGAACCCGCAACACGCAGCGCAGCAGTCAATCGCTCAACCACTGCGCCAACCGTGCGCCCGTGTGTTTGAAGTGCATAAAAAGGGCAGCGATCCTGAATTAACATCCAGTTGAGATAAAAAACTAAGGTTAATAACTTGAAAGACCTTACATGTCAAGCTGAATTGCATTTCAAGTAAGTTAAGTTAAGATTTACAATCATGTTACGAGAATGCAACACTAAAAACTTTTTTACATAAAAATACAACCGACTTCCAACTAAAATGCTACAAAGTGAAAAATAACTTCAATTTCGGCAGTCGGTGTTCCTATTTTCGTTTCTTCGTTTTTTGGCACCGCCTTCAGAAACTGAAGTTGAATGTATAAACAATAAACATACTTGCGACTGCAGCAATCCCGAGAGATTTGTCGTCATTTAATGAAGAGTTCTGTTGTATATCTCCGAAGATCTTCATCAGATCTTTACTAAATTTAAATGGGACCATTTCGGAATAAACTTCTTTCGAACAAACAATAATTTTGCAAATCCGTTTATATATAACGGAGTTATGCCCGAAAATAAATATTTATATATATAAATATATAAACATCCGAATTGAGAACATCCTCCTTTTTCGGCAGTCGGTTAAAAACACTACAAACGGATTTTTTTTCTTTAAATGAATTTAACAAACATACAAAAACATTTACATTCTCACAAACGCCTTTATAATATTAATAGGAAAGGCTATAGCTCTGGCACTTTGAAGTCTGTTATGTGTTGCTATCGAGTTCAGGAAAAGTAAAAAAGGTTTCTTTTTGTTGATCCAATTCTCGTACAAGCTTTTTCACTTAAAAGGTTTTTTTATCACTTGCTCTGTCACAAGAAACAAGACGCAAAATTTCAGCTCAATGGAAAACCATGAAGTGGATCAAATTAAACTTGCAAGTTTTGATTAGGTACATAACCGACCCGTATAGGTGATGCTAAAGTATAAAAACTTGTGAAAAACGTTCGAATGCAAGGCGCAATAACATCCCGGCAATAATCAATTTCAAAAACATGTCGAACGGTAGGGAAATCAGAGGTTTTTTGACAATTTGCGACTAAGATGCGAATGCCAACGTTCTTTAAAATTATTTGAATTTGGGAATACAGGCATTTGGTGAAATGGGGTTTTATAGACCCATCTGACACACACAGTGGACCTATTCAGAAAGCTTAAAGTCAACCAAAGGGCACTGACTGGGTAACTGGCGAGGGCTAAGCTCGGCGTTTCCTTGCGTGGTCGCATCAGAAATGAGGATATCCGCAGGAGAACCAAAGTTACCAACATAGCCCGCAGAATTGCGAAACTTAAGTGGCAGTGGGCAGGGAACATTGCTCGCAGAACGGATGGCCGATGGGGCTGAAAAGTTCTGGAATGGCGACTGCGAACTGGAAGACGATGCGTTGCAAGGTCTCCCATTAGGTGGACCGATCCCGAGCGTCTCACCTGTAGCACATTCTGACGCCTGGGGGAGGCATATATCCAGCTGTGGACGTCTTTTGGCTGAAATGATAATGATGATGATGATCTGATACACAATGTGAGTACGGTGACACACAAGCTGGAGTGCCCCAACTGCTCAAACACCCGCACTTTGGACCTTATAAACGCCACTGACGTTAGGATTGATTAGCCGCCTTCTGGTTGCAAGATATTCAAAAAGTCTTCGAACAGCTCGAATAGAAGAAAATGCGCTCTAAGGCTGATTAAGTACTTGCTAATGTATCGAATAGCGAAACATCGATTTTAAAATTTCAAGCAAGTTTCGTTATTCAATATATGTTTCCTGTTTTTGTCGAATTCGTAATAACATGTTTTTGAATGCAAAACACAACCGCACATCACAGATACGAAATACTCGAGCCAAGTTTATAATCACGTCCATCAGATCATAAGCAGATACACAACAGTTGCAAATAACACGCAACTGACTTTTATGTACATTAAGTTTTAAACCATAACGCGTTCTCATGAAATGCAAAAATATAATTGTCCTTTAAAATCACGAGCGCGATTCATCTGAACGTTTTACTCATTAAAATAAGGTTTAAATTTCAATGCGTTTTCATTATTTGCAAAAAGTGCAGTAAATGTTAGGTATATCATTATGGCGTATTATGACGTCAGTGATTATATGTTGATAAGAGGCCATGGGGACGGTCGCACTCATTGAAGTAATTCGTATTGTCGCGTGAAAAAAAGTGGACCCTTCATTGTAATGGGAAATTCATTATTCTGGCATTAAATAAGGTAATAAATTTTTCGATCACGAAAACTTATATTCAGTATTTAAATTTTCTTTTAACCAGAGTTGGGCAAAATACTTGCTTTGCTTTAATTGAAATACAAAATAGTATTTTGTTTTAAGTATTGTTTTCGAATGTATTTAAAATACGAAAAAGTAACAAAGTATTTTCAAGTCGTGTTTTTGAAATACAAAATACAGTATTTTAACTATTATTATTCAAAATACAAATTACAAAATACAGTCAGTTGTATGTGACCTTGCAGTGCCTTGAGCGTAGCGATAAATTATAATATGGATGCAAAAATAAATTTAATTTGATACGGGAAACACGGACAAACGACTTAAGTTAGACAGGAAAATTAAAGAATATCTAGTCTACGAAACTTTGTTGTCAAAGCTTATTAACGTCCGTATTGTTAAAACCTTGGTTGCTATCCTAATTAACGTAAGGATAACGTTAACGTAAACGTTAAAGTTCTATTTATCCTTATATAGGTTTACGGACAAAAGTTGGTTTAAAATGTTTGGTACCAGCTATCTTTGAAAATTTAATAACATTAATGTTGTCTTCAAATGAGTGATATTTTCATCAAAGTTCTGAATTTGTATAAATGATGCTCTTTTAGGTATGTGGAACAGGGTGGCACGTTCTGCAACCACTATTGGAAAGTTCATCCTTCAATCGGGCGTATGCCTGGTCCAAACAAAAGCAGCGACGGTTGTTTTCGGAATATTATATAATATTCAAATCCTAAAACCTTGCTTGCGCGATGTAGGACTTGTGTGCAACAGGTCATTTACGTTGTTCGAATAGGACAGCATAGATGCCGCTACACTCTTCTTTTTCCAAGATTTGCCTAGCGTGTCTGGGTGCCCTAAGTTCCTGAACTAGCTTCGCTCGCTCTTGGACCTAATATCTGCCTAACTAAAAGTATTGAGGTCGGCTTCAGTCTAACCGAAAGCAAGCTATATTTAACATCTAGCAACCACACGATACTTCTTGGTAAGACTGGTTATCAGACTTTTGAGTTTCTCAATATCAAATATTATCTACAAATGACAACCAGGACAAACAGCTTCATACTATATCTGTCGGAACGTTCCGAGCACAATACTCACAGTTCTGTTGTCTATTTTTGTTTTATTTTTTTGATCACTTTTACTTCGATCACAATCACAGAAAGCCAATGAAAGTCCAACTATAGTCAGTGCTTACATCCACTATTGTTATCCAGTCTTAAACAAAAACAAGTAAGAAGAACATCGCAAAAAGTGCGATATCATAGTGACTACATTTCGAGTGTAGCAGATTGTCACTGTTAAGTGCAAGAAAATCAAAAAAATATCAAAATCAATACTTTTTATTTCACATAGGCCTACATGGGCACTTATAAAACGTCGACAATGTGCACGGTTCGGGTTGGTCGATTCCTATGGAGAAGAACCGGCAAGAAACTCCATGGTTACTCTTTTAAAAAATTGTTTGGTTTTACAATATTTCCATGTTACAGCAGTACTTAGATGGGGGGACAACGCAGGCCCGATATTAAGTCGTAAGAAACTTAAACAAGAAGTGATTATATAATAAATAAACAAAAGATGAAAAAAAGTAAAACGAGATAAAATGTTAACGATCTAGAAGGCCTACAATGTTCACACATTTACAAACCAATCGGTAAAATAATCTATACAAAGTATAACAAGACTAAATTTAACATGTGGCACAAATGTTGTTATCAGTGCTGTAACTATTCTTAGCAAAGGGCTATAAAGATTGAAAAAAAAAGAAAACCATTGTAAAAAGTCTTATTAAATGAAGAAAAATTAGATTGAGAATAGTTAGAGACATCCACATATTTGTGCCGTTTATGAGTTACCAGGGAAGCCGCATGTGCAGAAGGAGCTAAAACCAAATATTTTTATCTTCAACGTAGTCCTTGATTTTATAATATGCTTTTTTAATAAGGACACGTTTGATGTGATTTTTGAACTTTCCGTCGGTCAGTTCTATAACTGACTTTGGCAACTTGTTATAAAAGCGTATACTGTTTATAAGAAAAGACTTGCTAGTTTTCGTTAATCTGAATTTGGGTAATACAATTTCGTGTTTACTGCGTGTATTTAAATTATGGAAGTCGCTTCTAGTTTTGAAAAGCCCTCGATTTTTGCGGACATACAAAATACATTCTAAAATATAAAGTGAAGGTAGAGTCAGTATATCGATCTCTTTAAATTTTTCTCTGAGGGTCTCGCGAGAACCCATTTTATAGATCGCGCGGATTGCCCTCTTTTGTAATATGAAAATTGAGTCAACGTCTGCTGCTGATCCCCACAGCAGAATGCCATAAGACATAATACTGTGGAAATAAGCATAGTAAACCAGCCTAGCTGTGGCTACATCGGTTAACTGCCTTATTTTCCTTACTGCATATGCAGCTGAACTTAACCTACCCGAAAGAGTTCTAATGTGCGCGCCCCACTGCAGTTTTGAGTCGATAGTAATCCCTAAGAATACAGTTTCAGCTACAACTTCAAGATTTTTGCCGTCAAGATTTAAATTTAGGTCACGTTGTGGTACATTTGGTAAAGAGAACTTAAGACATTTAGTTTTTTTCGCATTCAGTAAAAGATTATTAGCTGCGAACCATTTTGAGAGAATAATTAGACTTTCGTTGACCTGTAAGACATCCGTATCTTTCCTATCTATTTTAAAAATTAGCGAAGTATCATCAGCAAATAGAATTATATCCGATAATTTGGCCATCATAAAAGGGAGGTCATTAATGTAAACAAGGAAGAGGAATGGGCCGAGAATTGAACCTTGAGGCACGCCCATCTTGACTAGAGACCCGGAGGACGTCGCCCCATTAACATTTACTTTTTGCTGTCTGTTTGATAAATAGGAAAGCACAAGATCAGCAGCTTGTCCTCGAATTCCGTAGTGGTGTAATTTACAGATCAGTGTGTTATGGTCGACGCAGTCGAACGCTTTTGAGAGATCACAGAAAATGCCAATGGCATCCTGGGACTTCTCCCAAGATTCCAAAATGTGACTGATGAGTTTTACTCCCGCGTCCGTTGTCGACCTACCTTTCGTGAAACCAAACTGCTGACTATGCAGGATCCCATTTGAATTGAAGTGAGACAACATCTGATCCAGCATGATTTTTTCATAGATTTTACTCAATGCTGGAAGCACGGATATAGGTCTATAATTAGAGGGATCACTCTTACAACCTGATTTGAAAATTGGTACTACTTTACTGTGTTTCATTAAGTCAGGAAACGTGCCGCTGTCCAAACATTGATTGAATATGCCTGTTAGGACAGGAGCAATTGAATCAATAATATCTCCAAGAACCCTAACGGATATCCCCCATAAGTCTTCAGTATTTTTTATATTGAGACTTTTGAACGCGTTTTTAATTGTATCAATACATATTGGTTTAAATCTAAAGGTTGGTAAGTCTTTAGTAAAGTTTTCCTTAAGAAGAGCTTCAGCTTATTTAGATGAGGAGGGAAGAGACTTCGTAACCTCTAACGGAATGTTGGTAAAGAAATTTTCTAATGTCTCAGCGACTTCTTGCTTATCAGAAATGGTTTGATTAGTTATTTTCAATGACAACTCATTCTGATCGCGTAGTTGTGTCTTTCCGGTTTCTCTATTAATTACTTGCCACACAGTTTTTATTTTATTATTAGAAACACCAATTTTGTTAATTATTATTTGAGATTTTGCTTGAGCGCAGACTCTTTTAAATATTTTGGAATAGTTTCTAACATAAGTGTGGAAAACTTGATCGGAAGTCAAAGACACAAGTACTACAACGGCATGCGTGACTCGCTCGCGGTGCCGACGTCATAACTACCCACATTAAGTGACACAATCGTTCCAGTTTAAAAATACGTGTACAACGAGATTTTGAACATTATAGTTTATTTTGTAAACAGTAATTAAACGATATGTCGTGCCCTGATAATCAATGTGTCGACCTTTTGCACGCGGAACAAGAGCCAATTGCTGAAGCCAACACCGGCAGCGTTACACATCGTAGCAACAAGAGGTCCAAGCGTAGACTGTCCGTCGATACAACAGATGAGTGTGGCCTATCCCTAGAAGATCTACGTGACACTATAAGAAGCGAAATTAAAGCCGCGTTCAACACTGAGATAACTAAACTGGTCGGAGATCACCTAAAGAACCTAAACGTCAAGATTGCCAGTTTTGACGACTCCTTATCATTTAATAACACCCTTTTGGAAGATATGAAGCGCAAACTTGATGAAAAGGTGTCCATCATAGAAACATTGGAAAAAGAAAATAAAAATTTACGGTCGACGGTTTATAGCCTTTCAGAAAGGCTAAACTCAGTTGAGCAAAATATGCGTGAGACTAACGTCGAGATCAATGGTATACCTGAGCACCGCACCGAAAATCTTCCAAACGTCATCTTGCAACTGGGAAAAATGGTTGAATGCCCGATTACAAGTGAAGACATACAACACGCCACAAGAGTTGCCAAGCTTAACAGAGATAGCAATCGCCCCAGATCAGTAGTTGTTAAACTATGCAAACGAGCAACCCGCGACTACCTCCTGGCTGCTGTTACCAACTACAACAAACATCACAAGGACGACAAGCTCTCTACACAGCACCTCGGCCTTGGCGGTAAGCGTGAACCTATTTTTGTGTCCGAACACCTGAGTCCCCACAACAAACATCTTCACGCTGCGACAAGACAAAAGGCCAAGGCAGCGCAATACAAATTTGTTTGGGTTCGTGACGGTCGGATATATGTCAAGAAGAATGAATCAACTCAAGGAATACATATCCGCAGCTTCGATAGTCTAACCTTACTCAAGTAGAATACTATTATTATTATATAACAGTGATCATTGAAGTTTAGACTAAAATTCAATCCCCTCAGTATCTATTACCAAAACGTGCGAGGTATCCGCACAAAGACAGCTGAACTGTTTAACAACATCTTAAAATGCAGCTGCTCTGTTTTGGCACTGACTGAGACCTGGCTCAACTCAAATATTTCAGACAGTGAAGTTTTAGATAACCGATATATAGTTTACCGTAGGGACCGCGACCTTACAAAAAGTTCAAAAACTAGTGGGGGAGGCGTTTTAATAGCAGTGTCCAAGGTGATTCCTACACGTCGAATGTACGCATGGGAAAGCGATTGTGAGGACCTCTGGATCACACTGGAGGTGGTTATAGATAACAAGCATAAGAAAATAGCTATATGTGTAGTCTACCTGCCTCCTCCGGTTAAGCTCGAAGCTTTGAATAGGTTTTTGGAAAGTGTTAGTAGAGTAGCTGATTGCGTGGATGATACTGTGGTTGTGGGTGATTTCAACCTGGGTTTCATCAATTGGACCTGGGATTGTAACTTGTCGCGTATGACTCCTCATAACATTACAAGCTCGAATGCCGATAATAGTAATAGTCGTTTGGGATTTGCTCTAATTGATCTTATCTCGTTGTTAGGGTTACAACAGAAAAACTCGATAGTCAACCATATGAATTAGATGTTGGACTTAATTTTAACAAATCAAAACTGTACAGTTTCAAAACCAGACGCCATTAGTAAAGTTGACCTCTATCATCCTCCGCTTGAAATTATGTTAGAAATTAGGCCTCAGTCGTCACTTAAATGTGCGCCTCGCTCGGACTACAACTTTTACAAAGCCAATTATAGTGCTATCTTTTCCGAACTGGGTAGTGTGGGGTGGTCTGAATGTTTCGATGGTCCATTGAGCGTTGATCAAATGGTCTCAAAATTTTATAGTAGATTAAATGCTATTATCAGCGAACATGTACCCAAACGCAGGACTCGCAATGACCAGCATCCCATCTGGTTCACCCGTGATCTGGTACGTGACTTGAAGGAGAAAGATAAGTTACGACATAAATATCGCAAGTATAAAAATCCTCGGGACAAGCTTGAATACGAAAGCGTTCGACAACAATGCGATAAATTGTTGCGTAACTGCTATTTTAATTATATAAACACTGTTGAGAACAGTCTAAAAAATAATCCCAAAACGTTCTGGACATTTATTAAAAATAAAAGGTCGACGTCAAGTGCATTACCTTCAGTAATGCACAACGATGACGAGCACCATTCCTCGCGTGGTCCTGATATTGCCAATTTATTCGCGTCTCACTTCAGCTCTGTTTACTCTATTCCTGCTTCCGCACCCTCTTTTAGTAGCGACAACCTATCAGTCGGTTCGTACAACAGCAAGCTCTCTTGTCTCAGAATAACTGAGAAAGATATACTTTCCAAATTGAAGGCCTTAGATCCTAACAAAGGAGCAGGGCCCGATGGCATCCCTCCTCTCTTCATTAAAAGATGTGCCCCGCTTCTGTCGTACCCATTGAAGGAAATTTTTAATAAATCCCTCATAAGCGGCACGTTTCCTGTTGAATGGAAGCGGGCGCGGATAGTTCCGGTCTTTAAGAAGGGTGACAGTGGTAATGTTAAAAACTACAGACCTATTTCGATGCTGTCATGTTTTTCAAAAATATTTGAAAGTATCATCTGCCCAGTAATAACAAGTCATACCAAATCCCTGATAAGAGTGGAGCAGCACGGCTTTCAGGAAGGCAAATCGGTTTTGACTAACCTTGTCGCTTACATCACGCCTATCATGGACGGAATTGATGGAAACCAGCAGATTGACTCGGTCTACACTGATTTTGCTAGCGCCTTCGATTGCGTAGATCACAAACTACTTATTAGTAAGCTGCAAAATCAGTGTGGTATTTGTGGTTCGATGCTGAGTTGGTTTGAATCATACCTCGAAAATCGTGAGCAGGTGGTGATTTTGGCCGGACACGAGTCTAACAAATACATTGCCACATCCGGAGTACCACAAGGGTCCCATTTGGGCCCAATACTGTTCTTACTCTTTGTCAACGATATCGTGACTCAAATCCACCATTGCCGTTGCTCCCTTTTTGCCGATGACATGAAAATCTCACGTCGCATCAGCTCAGTATCTGACGCCAATATGATACAGGCAGACCTGGACCGGGTTTATGAGTGGTGTTGCGTTAACAAAATGAAGCTTAATGCGTCAAAATGCCAACATATTCGCTTTACACGAAAAAGAAAGGTGATTGAGACGGGCTTTCGCATAAATAACGAGGAAATCGCTGTTGTACCAGAAGTTAGGGACTTAGGCGTGATTCTGGACTCTAAATTAAGTTTTATTCCTCATTACAGCAGCATGGTAAAGAAGGGTGCAAAAATGTTGGGTTTCATAAAACGCAACACCAAAGACTTCAAGCATACTGCCTCTAGGATAACATTATTTAATACTTTGGTGCGTAGTGTGCTTGAATTCGGCAGTGTTGTCTGGAACCCACACTATGCTGTACACTCTGATCGTATCGAGTCGCTCCAAAGGTCTTTCACAAGGCATCTTGCATTTGTTACCCCTGGTGTCAGCATGCGATGTTCATACGAAGAAAGACTGTCTTTTTTCGGGCTATGCACCCTTCAGCATCGCAGACGCATGTTGGACTTGCTGTTCCTCCAGAAAATTGTGCGGAGTCCCACATCGTGTGATGGACTTTTGGAGCGTATCGGGATATGCGTTCCTAAATTAAATGCCCGGCGAAAATGTAGGAACTTGTTTAATACCCCCCAACAAAAATCGAATCTTGGGATGAATTCCCCTATGACAAGGCTTCCTTCAGCGTACAATGCTTGGTGTGAGCTACTTGATCTAGACATATTTCATGACCGCCCCACTCAGCTCAGACGAAAGATCTTAGGAAAGGAAAAGAAATATGTGGTCTGTGTGAAATGATAATTTGATTTTAATACAATTATTTTACAATTATTTTTATTCTCATTGTTTTAATTTAATTGATTTGTAATTTTTGACTCACGATTCTTATTTTTTATTTATAATTTTTACTGTATTTTTGCTTATTTTATAATTACTTTTTTTTTTCTTTGGTAGATTTGATTTTTGACATGTGATTTTATTTTTGAAAGTGCTGTGCACATCTGTTATTGACATAGACACTAGAATAAGACCCCAGAAAATGTAATATGTCCATGTTTGTGTTTGTGTTGTTGATGTGCCTTGAATAAATAAATAAATAAATAAATACTTATCACCGTACGAAAACGTCTCGTTGCAGAGTTAAAATGAGTGACATCGTATCTTTACTCAAGAACTTACCACAAATAGTAAACAGCGTAAAGTCACTGATCAAGGGCATCAGACTGACATCTTCTCCTTTCTTCTCTTTCAGCATCTTCACCATGTCCTGGGTCTTCTCCTCGATGACGTGAGCGAAGTTCTTCAGGATGTTGAAGTGGAAGGTGGGCGTGAGGATTTTACGGCGCTTGTGCCAGTGAGCACCTGGTAAAGAAAATATGGTTAAGAAAGTTGTACCTCTAAAACGAATTATGTTCTCTTAATCACTGAAAGTTCAGGCTTCTAGCTTTTCCCGCAAAGAAGTAACAGGCGGTCGAAAGTTTTTTAAATGGCTTCTAATAAAGGATAGTAAGGCTGTGCCTTTGCTTGCTCGACTTGTAGGGGGCACTGCCGTGCCCACAGATTAGCTGCAGCAGAGGAACAAAGTAGCTGTCTGCCTCTATCTGTTTCTCCGCTTACTTCATCAAAACCACCCAACGGATTTTGATAAAATATCACTAATAAAAAGAGAGATACACGAGAAAATTGTGTGTTTATAATTTGTTCCTACTGCAGCCTACTGGAAATTGGTATGTAATGGTTATGGATAGAGAAATGGCAGAGAGAAGGATTTAATCTTCAAGACATATAATTTAGGTTGTAACGTATATAATTTTTTGGATATATTAAATAGTGTACAGGTAACAAATTAATGACTCATATTCCAGTGGATGTAACTACTCCAGAAAAAGGAAACTTTTACTTTAACCCTCTTACAAATAAACGCAGAATAAAGTTATACCAGGTATAAACCTATGAAAATGTATGGGTATACCTTAGTTATGCTTGGTATAACTTTATTCCGCGTTTATTAGTAAGAGGGTAAGAGAATACGCGTAACGCTGTCATTGTGAAAAATAGCAACACTTTATTCAAAGGGGATGCTATTAAAATTTGTAATATACAGCAGTTTATTTTTTTGATTTGTCAGAGTAATTTTTATCATTTTTTTTTTTTTGGGTCTTTTTGTTGACCTGAAGATCAAGTGACAAACAAACGAACTTCTCATAGAAATGTTCTAAAAATGGTCAATTGTGAAGCGACGCCACCTCAGTGACAACTCGGTAATCTACGGCGAGTCATCAAAGAAAAACGAATTGTTTGTTTCCTGGATAATTAAGATGATAAAAGTTGTAGAATATGTCTGTTTTTAAGAACAAAGTCAAAGTCAAATGTATATGTTAACTAGAAAAAATCACATTTTGTCGGTCTAAGAAGTCTGGGCCTAATTATCATTAATTATGGGATAATGCTAATTATCTAGCAGCTAATTATCAGCTAATTATCATAATTCATTCTTTGAAGTTAAAAAGTCAGTTACTGACGTGTCTCTGAATCTCGCTAGAGTAAATTTTCTATGCTCTGAATATAGGCCAGTTTATTGTTTAACAAAGGAAACATTTTTTTTCTTCAACAACATTTAAAACATAATGTCGATTTCGGAATGAATATAAAACAGGGACCGTATACTATTTCAAATCAACGCCATCATGATTTCTCTGAGGAAAAAGTTAATAACAAATCAAAAACCCGACTGCTTAATAAGCGAACTAAAAAGACGTAAACATGAAGAAAATTATGTTGTGCAGTCGGAGAATACATATTCGCGACCAGGCGTACCAAAACCTATTGTATCCTCCGATAATTAGCGAGAATATTTCTTAACCAGCTAAGGAGTGGAATTCCCTGCGCGTCTTTGTTTCCCGATAACTACAACATAGGGGTCTTTAACTCAAGAGTGAAAACGTTACTTCTAGGCAAGCGTGCTTCACTGTCGACCACATCATCGCTTACCATCAGGTAAGATAGTGGTCAAGCACGAGCCTATCAATAATAAAAAAAGACTCCTGCAGGTCTCCGCTCATCCACATCCTAAGCCTTCCGCGTGTATCGGCATACGGCTCTAGGCGATATCGGTCTTATCGGCTTAGCTTTCGCTTCGGCTATCAATGAACACCACTTAGATAACTAACCTTACATCTAAGCAATCTTAATGAAGTTCACTTAGGTAAATCTCCCATTACCTCATCCACTCTTAACTTCATTGCAAACGTGTGTGTTAGTGCTTCCGTATTATTTATTTATATTTATTTAAATATACTTAATTGTACACCAAGATAAGACAGTACAAAAATAAACATTAAAATTAAATTAAGTTTGAAGGTTAGACTTTCCACCTTCTCTCAATAAAAAGAATATGAGAAGTAACTTGTTAAAGATCCTAATAATGTACCTAAAATAATAATTGAATGCAGCCAAAATTACCTATGTGGTGTCACCGATGATGACATGGAAGTGGCAAAGGATTGGGCCAAAAAATCTAAATTACTGTCGTGCCAGCGACACCAAGAGCAAAAATAAAAATAATGTAATAGGCTGGCAAGATGCGCAATTTTTTTAGTAGACATGTAACCAAGACAATAGACAACTATTTCACACAAGGTTTCAAGCACTTCAGCTTTTATGTTATTTTGTAAACAAATAATCATACATCCTTCATAAAAGTACACCAATTTTCAAACAAGGAAACAACAAACAAACTCCATACGAAAATTCAAATTCTGTCCAACTATGTACATATCGAGGACAATCGGTTTCCCCATCGAGGCTCAAGTATTAATTTACTTTGTTTGATGAAGGTACAAGAGTCGGGGAACATTCTTTTGTACAAGATAACATGAGCGTACTTCCTGAAAAAGGTTAAAAAAGGCCCGCAAAAGAGGCCGGATTTTTAAGGCTTTGTGGGCACTCAAAGAACGGAGATTAAAAAGCTTCAGCCTTTGTTTAAATTAAAAATCCGGCTTCCGTTATTTTGGACTACTGACGTCAGCCTTACTGGGGTAAGATTAGATTTGACCTTTAGAGGTACTTATTAACATATGTACCTCTACAGGAACACCATTTGGATGTTGGTGTACCTCTGCTTAACCCTTCGAGGAATAGATGTAAAATGTTATGTGACCATTGTAACACAACCGTGATTGCAATGCCAACAAAATACACTAAAACCCGTTTAAGACGATTCCATAGGGAGACCCAGCCAAAAACGCGTCAGCGGGCAAGCGTATTATGCGGCAATCTTGAACAGAATGTTATTATTATTATTCTTTAATTTCTTCTCCATTCTTTACAATGGTACGTAAATTAGAAACTGGTAACTGAAGCTCAGCAGCTAACTGCGTTTGATTTTTTATTTGTGACTTTTCATCAAAAACTTTCAATTTCCATGCATGCAGAGTCCGAATAGGGTACTGCCAATCTGGTCAGGTTTAATGCTGCTAAAACTCGGGCGTGTCTTATTCAACCAAAAAGAGCCAATTTCACCCGGCTCCAGCTTTCCGACATGTGACCATGCCAATAACGGACTATCTTGAGTTTCTTGGCGTTACGTTGACATCGACTCTCAATTTCGGTCCATACATTGAGGCAAAGGCTCACCTGGCTGCCAAAAAGTTGGGCATCCTTACAAAGGTGAGACGCTGCTCAACTTATATCGAGCGCAAGTTCGATCATCATCATCGGACTACCAGACCTACGGCGATGCGCCATCGACACATGGTAGACATCCCACCCATAAGCACTAAACGTTTTAGGAATACCTTTACTTTCCGTACAGCTAAGGAGTGGAATGCCTTCCGGAGTCTTGTTTCCCGATAGCTACAATCTAGACGTCTTCAAGTAAAGAGTGAATACTTCTAGGCAAAAGTGCTTCACCGTCGAGCACGTCATCGCTTACCAATTACCATCAGGTGAGATAGTGGTCAAGTGCGAGCCTACTTCTAATAAAAAAAAACTTATTAAGCGTGATCGTATCAAGCGGGTCCTAGTTTATAACATAACATCACGACTATATGTCGCGAAGGATTAAGCAGAGGTGTAGTACACCCACATTGCGCCAGTTACGTATAAGTCCCATGTAATAGGGTGTAAAACTATTGACATTAACCTGGCACATATCTAAGTCTGAATCTAAATCTCATTATTTATATTTAAATATTTATCATTTATATCTATTTCTATATTTATCTCTTTATATATTTATCCATTTATCTATTTTATATCATCACTTCTAAAAATAGATTATAATAAAAGACACAAAAATAATCTTCCAGTATTTTATGGCTTAGATACTAACCTGTGCTTAGTAGCAGACCATCGCCCAGCCAGTCTTTCAGGAACTCGTAGGGAGCACTCTTCTTGATGTTCTTTGTATGAGATAGTACCGCCTGCAACAACACAGCTGTGTAAAATATACATCTCACAAGTAAAATTTAAAACTGTGAAAAGAACCCGTCCCCTTTTTTATTTCATACTACATAATTTATCCAGTAGTAGAAACGCTTTATACAATCTACTGAACACGTAATTATGACACGATATCTTACGAAAATATCCCGATGCAAACAGTAAATCGCCCATAAATTTTGAACGGTTGTACCGATTTTCATCAAACATAGCTGAGAACATTAACTTTAACTTTATCTCGATAAAGTCACCTTTCAAACAAACAAAACTAAATCAAAATCGTTACATCCCATTAGGAGCTATGATGCCACACGTTAAACTTATAATGACCCTCTTTTTCCATCGGGGTTTAAAAAGGTAACTAACAAGGTGTAACCAGAAACACAGGGAGGGAACGCCCTAGAAGAATATAGAAAGAAAGAACTAATGACATGACGTCACACAATAACCGCTGGGCAGTTGCCGGGACCAGACACAACACCCGTCTGGTCAGATGATCCTCCTGTGATGTTATAGCTAGACCGTTGAAATTTTCACAGATGATGTATTTCTGTAACTACATTACTTAAAAACAGAATAAAATAAATATTTAAGTGAGGCTGCCATACAACAAACGTGATATTTTTGCTGATTTTTTTTTTACGATTATGGTACGGAACCCTTCGTGCACGAATCCGACTCGCAATTAGCCGGTTTTCTTTTTTTTTAATATATATTATAATATAAATTTAAAACTCAACTGCAGAAGTAATAATCGAGCTCGTAAACAAAAGTCACGACCGCGTAACAGAAAAATGCCTGTGCAATAGATTTAATTTTCGAATCATATTTATAGGCTCTGAAAGTACGCCATGTTGAACAACTGTATTGAAAAACATTATTTAAACACCAATTAAGTACATTCTACTATATTTAATTAATTATTCATTGAATAATACATTGAATACCTATGAGATTGAACGTGGCTTCGGGCTAGTTAACATCCGCGGGCTCCAACGGAATTCTTCTCGTATAAACGCGCCCCAATATAGTATTTTTCTTTCGGATACTTTCATACATCTGGGGCCCTACCATGACGTGTCAAAAATGGTTATGGATCCACTGTGAGAGAGGCACGGAGCTTTACAAAACAACTCTTGTCCTTTTTGCACAGACGCACTATTCAAGTTTTGATACGTCATGGTTCGGCCCGAGAGGGTTTAGACAAGTGACAATATATCAACAAAAGCGCGCGTCCCAGCAATTGGTAAAATATCAAAAATATATAGGACTAGCTTCTACTAGCGGCTTAGCCCGTCTGTAAACAATTTATTTATTATTATTATTTTGACAATCTCGGGACCCTGCGGTCACGGTCTTTGAAAGGCGTGCTAGGGGCCGAAGCCAACTCTTAGAGGCCTTGTTAGGCATGTACCAGGAAATGTGACACCAATCAACGATTATCCCTGTATGCACTGCGCAAGGACACCCAAGGGTAATCCCCAGTTGGTGCAGGACTATTGCAAAATATGGAGAAAATTTTTTTGGGCTATGGATTTGGTAGGTTTAGTGGATCGATTGCCTTAAATTATAGGAGGACTACTGGCCCCTTTCTGACCACTGTTGAACTACACGGCTATAAAATGGCAGGGTGTGACTGGCACACTCAATTAATGAGCCCCCATAAAGGCTCACTTGCACTTTAGTGACGTGGCGCCAAGGGGGCAACATATACGGAGGTGCTTGAGGAGTGGTATACCACGGCTATCAGGACAATCCCGGCAGTACGGTCAAGATCCCTACAAGCATCTTACTGGGTTAACTTCCTTCGGAAAAAATTTAAAGATCAAAGGAACAACACATAAAAAACAAATGTAGATACGTTGCGCATCTTCGTATTGTTTCAGGCCTCTGTTTACACGATGCGAAAGTTTTCTGAAAGAAAACTTCAAAGTATCGTAGCAGGTGGCGTTTTGTAGTTTCTGTGTCAATAAAAGCTTTCTATTTCTTTCTTTATCCCCATGGTAAAAACGTGTATGTATATGTAAATCCGTGATATGACACTGCCATTGATATGAGATTGTAATTTACCTAACATCTGTCTGTATAACCTTTACAATAAAAAGATTTGAGAAATTGATTTGAGAAATATCATCACATAAACAAACACGGTGTGGGTTTGGGTAAATAATTGAGCATCCTTGGCCGGGATTATGTTTGTGAAATGTTTACCGGCTTAACGTAAGCCTATATCCATTATTCTGTTTCCGGGTTTAAGCTTTTTGGGCTCCAGGTCGGTCGGGTCGAAGGCCTTTGAAACTTCATCGAAAATTAATGCCAACAATCATTTTCCCCACCCTGAACGGTAAATAAACCTGGAGGATCTGACCCTGATATGTATGATTAGAACCAAAAACCTTAATTGCGTAAAAAATAAGATAGAAAATTATACCAATTAGCATGTTTCAAAAAATAATCGGTACAGTGTTAAAATATTCCGGTAGCAAGTACAAATAAATAAATTATATATATTCAGATATCGTACCCTTCTTGATAACAAGAAACGGAGAATTCCTAATATGCGTAAAAATATCGATATTTATCGCATTTCTCACCCGAACCTGCCCAAAAATTTATTGGGGGTGTTAAAAAAAAAATACAGAAAAATCCGACTGATAAAAAGCCAGCTAAAAAGACGTAAACAAGAAAAAAAATATGCTGTGCTGTCGGAGCATACTCATTTGGCTTTTTAAGCAGTCAGGTTTTTTGTTATTTTTTATTTACAACTTCATAGTTATTTTATTTAGAATTAGGTACATTTAAACATATAAGTATTTTATATTTTTGTAACCCCTTATTTTGATACCCCGTACGATGGGTTTAGAAAAATTGGGCCCCCATAATATGGCGCCTAGAATCCGCCATTTTTCTATTTTGCAATTTCAATGTAGCCAGTCACACTCGCAGGGTTAAGACAAATCGATTGACGTAAGAATCATCAAAAACGGCCAACGCGTTTGGTCTCTAGAACGCCATATAGGAACAAACATACATACATAGACTGATAAACACATTACCCTCCTTCGGCAGTCGGGTAAAAAAGACTCATTTACTTTTATTTATTTCATCAGCCTTTAGCTTACACGGCAAAGTTGACATTCCATTGCTTTTTGCATTCATTTTAACAAATTAATTTCAAGGGACCTTTTTAATTCAAATGATCTCTTAAAAACCCACTTAAAATACACGACGCAAAGTCGATGCTTAAGTTTGTAATTATCTCGAATTATATTTATTTATAATCAAATATAAAGTATACTAAATGGTATCGAATTACTAAATTGCGAAAGTTTATGACTTAAACAACAAATTTTGCTTCAACCTTTATTGCTGATTTCATACTTTTGAAACAAAAACTTCACACATTCTTAAGCTGTCAAACACTCACTGAACTATTCCCAAAACATTTTCATTCACTTACTCCAAGCCCTGTCGCCCGCTCCAGTTCAAGCTGAGTGAATGAAAAAGTTTTAGAACACAGGTAACGTTTTAAAAGCTTATAAATGGCCTTCATTTTTATCTGTCTGCACTCTACTTGGAATCTGGTGTGACGAGATTTTGTCCCAGTTTTCTTCTATCTGAACTGATTGAAGTTCACGTTACATAACACGTCATGCCTGTAGGTCGTTATTAGTGATCGAAGAGTACGCACATACATCGTTATGTTTAAGTCCCATGTAAACGCTTTTATTATTTATTTGACTCTAGGTAAAACTATTAGCAGGCCAGAAGCATGAAGAAGTATTTGCGGGCTTAGAATCATAAGCGGTAGAAACTAACGGAGTACCAGGAGTACTCAGAAACTAAAGATAAAGATAAAGATAATTTATTTGCCATAACATGTGTTTACATACCTTATGCATGCAAGATGTTGACTTAATTTGTAGCACATACATGTTTTGCCTATCGAGGCGTACAAATATAAAGTTTACAAAATTATTTATATTAATTAAATTGTTATAAAGAACATTTAGATTATAAATTTTAAACAAAAACAATAAATTGATCGTAAGTGAATGTCAGAAAAACTAAAAAAAAATAAAAAACTAACAATAGATCGTCATCCTTATCAAATCATAAAAATATCATAAATAATCAAGTTCAAATTAAAAAAAAAAAAATGTCAGAGGTATAATCAAATCATAAAATGTCATAGAGAATTGTGGTGAGTTAATTAAAATAATGTCAAAGAAAAATATAATAAAATCATAAAATGTCTTGCAAAATCAAGATTAATAATATAAAAAAAATGTCGCAAAAGTACAATAAGATCATAAAAATCAGGGTTGATAAATAAAAAAAAAACCCAAAAGAATAAAATGTCAAAAAAGAACAATCAAATCATAAAGTAATGTCAAAGAAAAATACAATAAATCATAAAATGTCTTGCAATACCAAGATTAGAGTAATATCAAAAAATTCGTAAAAGTACAGTAAGATCATAAAATGTCATAAAAATCAGTGTTGATAAAAAAAACCCAAAAGAATAAAATGTCAAAAAAGTACTATCAAATCATAAAACAATGTCAAAGAAAAATACAATAAAATCATAAAATGTCTTGCACAATCAAGATTAATAAAATCAAATGATGTCAACAAATTACAGTAAAATCATAAAATGTCATAAATATCAATGAAATATAAGAAAAATGCTGTCAGGTACAAACTAAACAAAACAAAATGCAAATTAGTATGAATGTTATATCAATTAAATAATATGATGACTTAAAAGAAGAAAAAAAAAAGCAAATAATAAAAGAAAATAATGTCATTATAATAAAATATTATCATTCAAGAAATCACGTATATGGTAATAAGTTTTGTCTGTTAATAAATCTCGCATCTTTTTTTTAAATAGGTTTGCTGGCAAAGCTTTAAATGATTGCGGTATTTTATTGTACATTTTAGGCGCCATACAAAAGACACTCTTTGACATTAAAGCTGTTTTTGATGTGTGCAAGCAAAGTTGGCTATTGTCACGTCTATTACGGGGGAGGGTGTCAGCTAGTCGTGGGAATAGTTCCGGATTTAGTTTTACAAATGTTACTAATTCGAAAATGTAAAGTGAAGGTAAGGTTAATAATTTGTATTTCATAAAATATGGCTTACAGCTGTCTATGGTACTTAAATTGAACATAGCTCTAATACATCTTTTTTGAGCCTTAAACGCTATTTCTTTGTCAGTCGAGTTTCCCCAAAATATTATACCATAGCGTAGCAACGATACAACTAGCCCATGATATGCAGTTACCAATGCCTCTGTGTTAAGTTCTGGGGCAAGTTTATATAAGGC
This sequence comes from Orthosia gothica, assembly GCA_949775005.1. NCBI lineage: Eukaryota > Metazoa > Arthropoda > Insecta > Lepidoptera > Noctuidae > Orthosia > Orthosia gothica. The sequence continues at coordinate 33,065,647 of OX459038.1, read as the reverse complement.
ATACGCAGAGGAGCTCAGCCTTTTACTTAAGTATTCGATGTGTTCCTTCCAGTCCAACTTTGCGTCTATCATAATTCCCAAAAATTTTGTGTTGTCAACTTTCTTAAGTAATGTGTCATTGTACATAGCTTTGATGTCATTTACCGCCTGGACTCGCTGCCTAAAATGCATAATGGTTGTCTTATCTAAATTTATTTTAAGGTTGTTTCTATCTAACCATGATATTATTGATGTCAAAGATTGATTTATGTCATTTTCATATATGTCATTATTATTGCATGCTATAGTCATTGTACTGTCGTCGGCAAAGAGTGTCATGGGGTGGTCAGTTGCACTAGGCAGGTCATTAATGTAAATAATAAAAAGCAAAACTGCCATTACGCTACCTTGGGGAACACCGTACATAGGTGTGCGTTCGTTTGACCTGTAAATTTCTTCTCTCTTCGTTTTAATATTAATTCTAGTTATTTCTGTGTATTGCTTTCTATTAGTCAGGTATGATTCAATAAGGTGCAGTATGTTTCCTCTTATGCCATAGGCTTCTAGTTTCTGTAATAGTACGCTATGATCAACGTAGTCAAAAGCTTGCGTCATATCGCAATAAATAGCGCATACCGGGATTCTCTTGTCCATATTATTTATGACGGTATGTAAAAACTCGTAAATTGCCATATTTGTGGACCTATTTTGCCTAAACCCCTTTTGCTCGTTACTAAATATACCAGGCCCCTCAGAAAGTATTGCGAAAAAAAGTTTTTATATATGGGAGACTGGCCAGTTATAATGTTTTTCGAAAATATGATTATTTATAAGTAAAAATAAGTAAGTTCCAATTTCAAAATTTCCCTCCACATTTTTTGCGAGTTAATTCAAAGTATTGTGTCTCACTGAAATATGGATCTGCGCCGGGAACATTTTAGAGCTATGATTTTATACGATTTCAAGTGTCGCCTGAAACCGGATGAATCGTACGATAGACTTCAAATGGCATTCATGGATGAAGGCCCTTCCAAGGCAACCGTGTATCGTTGGTATAACGAATTCAAGCGCGGTCGACCAACTTTGGGGGATGACGAAAGAAGCGGTCGCCCTTTGACGGCTGTTACCGAAGAAAACGTGCTAGCAGTGAAAAATTTAATCCAAGACAATAGGCGAATTACATATCAGGAGATTCAACACATATTGAAGATTGGATCGGGAAGCGTTCACGAGATTCTACACAGCCATCTTCGCGTGAGGAGGATAGTATCACGCTGGGTGCCGCACAACCTCACCGATGCTCAGAAGCAGGCCTGGGTGGAATGGTGCCGTGATATGCTTAACAAATTTGAAGCAGGCTCGTCTCGGCGTGTTTACGACATCGTTACAGGTGATGAGTCCTGGATTTATCAATACGACCCAGAAACCAAGCGCCAGTCGACTGTTTGGGTGTTTCAAAATGAGCCAACGCCTACCAAAGTGAAGCGATCTAGAAGCGGGGGTAAGATTTTGATCGCTAGCTTTTTTAATTTGACTGGCCACTTGGTATCAATTCCCTTACGGGATCAAAGAAGCATTAATGCCGAATGGTATACTACCAAATGTTTGCCAGAAGTTTTCTCTGTTATAAGCAACAAGCGACCAAACACAGGGCTCCGCGGGCTACTGCTCCACCACGACAATGCACCTGCGCACACCGCACTCAAAACGAGGGACTTCCTGGACAGCACGCCAGTCAAACTCCTGGGTCACCCTCCTTACAGCCCTGATCTAGCACCGTGTGACTTCTTTTTATTCCCAAAAATAAAAAATCAGCTCAAAGGGATACAATTTTCGTCGCCGGAAGATGCGCTGGCTGCGTTCGAGCAGGCTGTAAACGAGGTGTCTGCGGCGGACTGGAAAAAGTGTTTTGAAAACTGGTTTAGGCGCATGAATCTTTGTATAGAGGCTGGTGGAAAGTACTTTGAAAAGATTTAATAAAAATATATGTACGTATAGAACAATTTTTTTTAGTTTCGCAAAACTTTCTGAGTGTCCCACGTATGTTTGTTTTCAAAATATGAATAAAATTCTTTATAAATATATTTTTCAAAAATTTTAGATAATATTGAGATTAAGGCAATTGGTCTGTAGTTAGCCATGTGCTCTCTACTGTTTTTCTTAAATAATAGTTTTACTACAGATACTTTTAGAGCATCCGGATAAACACCTGAATATATAGATAAATTTATAAGGTGGCTTATATGTGTACAAATTGTCTCAGAAACATACTTTACCACCTTAGTAGAAATACCGTCGTAACCTGTACTATTTGTAGATTTTAGACCTTTCACAATATTTATTATGTCTGTAGGTATACTGGGCGCAACAAAGATTGAGTCTTTCCGTTTTATCACATTTGCGGTTACGTTATTTCCCGAGCCCTGAATTGGTTGTATTTTTTCTATAAAGAAATTGTTAAATGCATTAGCGATTTCAAGAGGGTCATTTATTATTTTGTCATTTACATTTATATGACTAATGGATTCTTTAGGTAAAGAGGGTTTTGATTTATTTATTATGTTCCATGTCGTTTTGGATTTATTTGTAGAAGTTTTAGTTGAGTAATTATTTTGAGCACGTCGAGTCAATTTCATTACCTTTTTAAATCTTTTTGTGTAGTTAATATAATTTTTCTTATTCGTAATATTTGGTTTTAATCTGAAACGCCAGAGCAATTGTCGTTTCTTTTTGCTGCATAGTTTAATTCCGTTTGAAATCCATTTTGTTTTTTTTGTAACATTTATAGTTGTCAGCTTATATGGGAAACAAAGGTCATAAAAAAGTTTAAATATGTCAATAAAAATGTCAAATGCGATATTTGAATCATTTGTTTCATAAATTTCTGAAAAAGTCAATTGTTTCAAACAATCCTTAAACCTAACCATATTCTCTAGACTCAAATCCCGTCGTTTTACGCGCCAGTATTTTAAAATACAGGTTTTTTTTACCGGGCATTTCATAATTTGCGCTGTGTGATCTGATAGAGCAAATTCAATAACGTCAGTTTTACATTTAGTTTTAAAATTATGTGCGAAATTATCTATGCATGTATGGCTTTGAAGTCTAGTAGGTTGGTGTAACGCTAATTTAAGATTGAAATTTAGCAACAGACACTCGAATTCCAACACAACGCTATTCTTTTTCATTACGTCTATATTAAAGTCTCCCGCTATTATAATATGGTCATACTTTTTCTTACAAATGGACCTCAATATTCTTTCTATTGTTTCATAAAATACTCTTAGGTTGTTCAGTTTCGGTACTCTGTAGACACATAGAATGATAACATTATATTTAATGAGTTCCACACCACAACATTCAACTATACCAGTTAATGATAGCTGAGCTATTTGTGGCACATCTCTCCATTGGTGGCCATTTTTAATTAAAATACAAGCCCCACCTCGTTTACTTTCTTTTCTACAGAAAAATGATGCTAAATTGTAATTGGGGATATTTAAATGGCGTTCGTAACCTTCCATCATGAAATGTTCTGTTACACACAGCGCATCAACACCAATGTCTTTTTCCGCTAGTTCCTCTAAGCAAACAATTAGGGAATCAGCCTTATTTAAAAGCCCCGCTATGTTTTGATGCATAATGTAAAGGCTTTTAGTTACGAAAAAACTGCTTTTCGGCTTCCAATATATGTGTTGGATCGTGAGATGTTAACGTTATGAGGTTCTTATTTACAGACTTAGTGTGGAAGCACTGTATGTCATTAATTAAGGCTAAAAGACTAGCAAAGATGGAACGGAATCCAAAATTGTTTATTTGACCTGACAGCTTGAAGAATGTATTATAGTCATAGTCTATAACTGCATTTGAATCTAACACCCAGGCATATTTGTATGTCCAGATATCTTGACATAGTGACTTGTTGAAATTCATAATTCGCCAATTATACATGTTCGCATTCATGTTATATTTATATGTAGGTAAACAAATAACAATGTTCGTATGAGTTATTTTACTAAGAATGTTACGTAAGTTTAATATTAGTTCAGAGTAATTTTTACTGATTTTAAAGTCTTGTTCACCAATCAAAACAACACAGAAATCATTCATCGTATAATCCTTGAGTTTTGAATCAATCCCTTTCAGAAGATCAGTTGTAGCTCCGTCTGTTGTTAAATAGTGGCAAAAGTTGTATTGTTTCTCAACAGTTTCTTCTATTATGGAGAGGACCTTGTTTTGTCTGTTTGTACTCAAAATGCACATTTTGTTTTGTTTATAATGTTGCAGATGGTGTTTCTCAGTCTGTGTTTTATTTATGGTTCCTATACTCTTCCTTATTTCATTAGACTTTGGATTCATTTTTGGGGTTGTATTTGAATTATGTAGTGTTTTTGTGCATGTTGTATGGAATACAGCTTGTTTCTTTTGCGATTTTGGTGTGTGTTTCGAAATCATGGTTTTCTTTTTGCTAGGTGTCATAGTCTCGCTTGTTAGCTTTTTAGTCGCTTTTTTGACCAACTCATGCTTAGTGTTAAGTTTTGTAACTGAATTTTTTAGTTCCATGTTTTCTAGCGACAATCCATTAATCTCATCATGAGCTGAAAATAGTTCTAGCTTTAATTTGTCTATCTCACTTCTAAACTCCTGTATCTGTGAGTCACTTTCGCCTATAGATATGTTTGGAAGACTATTAGAGCTGCCATCTATCGTCAGGTTGATGGAACTACTACTATGGTCCAAAGTCTCATCAGCTGTTTTCGAAACATCTGTCATTGATTGGGTGCGATGTTTCGTCCGAAATGTTATGTTTTGAAATGAATCCATAGTATGTATTATATATTTTAAAGAAACTTGCCAAAAGTCCTGCGCGCCGAGCTGGGATTTGAACTCGCATCAACCGAAGCAGCGTTAAAAAAGCAACGTTCTTATCCACGAGGCCAACTGGTTATTCACAGTGGTATCGCTCGGTATTCTTTTTACATCTCATGATTCCAGCCTCGGTAATAGTTCCTCGTGATTATAATCTCCTGGTACTTTAGTTAGTCTTTACCGGTAATGATTCCAGCCCCGCAAATACTAAGACTTCTTCATGATTCTGTCCTAATGGTAGTTTGGGTCTTATAATGTTCAACATCTAACCAAAAAAGCAAGAGGAAGTTAAATTATTATCATGTTATTAAACTCCCTACTGATTTTAATCGAATTTTTAAGGTCTAGTCCTAAAAAAATAAACGTCCCAGTTCGGTACTGATGCGTAAATGCCGAATGTGGAATAAAAATGTATATAATAAATTATTCCAATAATGGCACCTGCGAAAAATATCGATATGTGCCGCTTGTGGCATACCTCAGGTGCCCTTAAAACGGGTGCCCAATGTGGAATACGTCCTTCTATCTCTGTCTATACTCTACTTGGAGTCTGGTGTGATGAGATTTTTTCTTGTGTCTGAACTGATTGAGCTTTACGTAACGTCCGCACGCTTGTAGTTCTTTATTAGTGATCGAAGAGTACGCACATATGTATATCGTCATGTTAAGGTCCTATGTAATAAGGGATGAACTTAGAGCCATCAACCGGGCACGAGTCACAGACTCCAGGCTGCTACTTGGCAATTCCGGATGGAAAACCCAATACCCGACACGAGTATAGAACCCAAGATCTTTTCTCAGCAGTAGTGCTTGCGACCACTATACGAACGAGGGAGTCTAGCTACTATCCAGGCGCAGAAAGTTTTCCGATGACGTCACTCTGACGTTCGACGAACGGACAAGGCGAACGCGTGGCGTCTTGTGGGTAGGCCGTGTAGGAGTGGAAGTCATCGCAAACTTCGTGCGCCCGGATAGTACATGCTTATTTATTAGGTCTGGTGTACCTTGATATCTACTAAGCTAAGGTTATTAAGGCTGCTATCCACGATAACTCTGCTCATAGAGGTAACTAGGTACCGTCACGTATTACATATGAATGTGGGTGGGTTAAGGGTCGGTTCATATCTGACGGATGATGCGTCGAGCGTAGTCAGTTAGCACAGTAAACGCACTAACGCATCATCGGTTGAGTGTGAACGGTCGAGTGTTTTTCTATACATTTTTCAGTTCTGGCGGATAATACGCGACGCATATTCCGTTAGATATGAACCGACCCTTAGCTATGTAAATTGTAATTATCTCTGCCTTTTACCAACGTTATTAAATAAAGTCGCTTTTCGTGTCTGTCTGAGCCCCGTTGCTTGTCTTCCTACGCAAAAGATTTTCATGAAGAAAAGGATAATTTATAGAAAACTAGCGACCAGCCCCGGCTATGCACGGGACAAATTATTATTTACACACCTAATTTATCTCGTTTATCGCTCTTTCGATAAGTGCATCCCTATCAAAATCCTACGAGTAGTTAAGAAGATCATAATCATAAGCATTTATTGCATTGTTTTTGGCATCGACTTCCGTAAAGATATTTACTATTCGCTTTGAAGTGTTTTGTATTGGAAGTTGGTTTAGTTTTTTTGTAAAAAAGTTTTTTAGTTTTCGTATCTTATAATACCATAAAAATCATTCATAGCCAGAGGGTTTCTCATAAGAATTCCAAGACGACGCCTAAACGCGACTGGTATACTTTGTTTTATTACGGATTAAAGGTTCCTACCTTCCGGCATCATCACCAGAGCAGTTCGATGATACGATCTTAAAATTAAATTTGCTTAATCACAGGCTACTATTCGGGATATCTTATATCAAAACATACTTTACATTAAGAAGTTCCAGTGGCCATCTCTGGTCTTCATCATCAGTTCCACTTCACCAAATGATACTTTCTGAATGCGAATGTTTGCCATGTTGATGAAAATACCAAAATCGCTATTCATATGCCTATAATAAAATTTGAGGAGTTCGGTCGATTTCTATACGATCCCCTCATCAGATCCTGACTTGGAGACAACGGGACCACCTCGAGAGTATCTCTATACTCTATACTCTAAGCCTGTGTTTTATTCGACACAGGCTTGGTAACCCTAGCTCTTTTGTTCTTCGAAGAAATATCAGTATAAATTATTACATTAAAAACTGCTTTGAATATAATTCATTTTAAACTCTTCTCTTTTCAAAATCCGGAATCTTATGGTGCCATGTTGGTATACTGCAGACGTATAAAAAAAAAATATTATAGAATATTAATATAATAATAATATTAATAATTTGAATTTAGAATTCGATTTATTAATATTAGAGAGAACAAACTATGTATTCCATGACAAAGTTCAAACTTAATTGCAACCCATACTTTTTGGGCCGTTTTCAATACAAACGGTCAATTAAAAATCAACTTAAATATTCAAAATTAAAGTCGATACTTGAGTTGGTGGCTCTACGTACCTCAACATCAGATGGTCCAGAAATGTGTAGGACTCTCAAGCCAATCACTTTGAACACGTAGCGATCGCCATACTTCTTCGTGTAGTCCACTAGGATATCCAGTAGCTTATCTGAAATAGGAAAAGAAGTTCAATATGTGAGAAATAGGAATCATTATAAAATACTTTTTGGGTAGTCATATATAATAGCTGTATTTTAGGCAAAATCATGAGACTACAAGCCGTACGGCGATGCGCCATTGCTACATGGTGGACATTCGCACATAAATGTTTTTAATTATTGTTTTTCTTACTGTGAAGAATATTAATTCAATTTAACCGTAAAACTAAATGGAAAGAATAAACACTGAAGAAAAATTTAAAATACAATAAAATTTTCTTTTATCACAGTTTGTTAACATAATAAGGTTTTTGTGAATAATGCTTTGTGCACTGAACTACTTTGTAACGCGGTGCCTACATGCCAATTAATATTCAAAGAGAAACTAATATTTGTTTAGGCTTTTGAAAGAAAACTAACGAATTGTAAAATCTGTAAATAATAATTATCTCAGTGTATTCAGAATGTAATCTCAGGCCTCATTTATATAGCTTAATTTGAAATAAGAATGTCGTGTGCAAGAGTTATTTTTAATAATTTAGTTTTTTTATTTACATATTAATATTTTTTTGTTTGTTTATGTTATGTTGATAATATTCTCTAAAATCCTGCTTCGATTTTCAAAAATATTTCAAAGATAGAAAGATACACTGTTGCTTAGTGCCCGAGCCTACTTTTTATCCCGCAAAAATGCACGGTCCCTGCGCGGCCATGGAAACAAATTAATAGATTAAAACTAGTTTTAGAAGGAAGACATTGCTTACCAGGTGGCGACTGAAACAGCTCCCAAGAGTTCCCTATGATAGGTTTCCGAGGAGGTCCAGGCAGCTTGTCCAGAGGGTTCTCATCCTCTTTGAAGAATAGCAGCCATACCACCAGGGCCACGACCCCCACTATTAGTAGTTCAAACAACATGTTGCTTTAATGAAGAATACCTGTGGACAATGAAAAATAGTTCGTAAGTTATAAGCCAAACGATAGGAATTTAGAAGGACTGAGCATCTAGTGGAAAGGAGGAAGGCCTTGCTCATGAGTGGGATAATAAAGGCTAATAAACAAATAAGTTTAGTCGTGCGCATAGAGAAAGTAAAACTAACGTTATGTCGTGCGGTAGCTGAATTAATAAATGTTTTAGTTTTGTGTTTTTTACTTGCACGGTAGATGAGGAATAGTTTAATTGTAAGATGAAGTTCACAGATATAGCGGAGAGCATAGACTACTATACGGTGGAGTGAATACAGCTTGAAGTATGAAGAAGGAGTGGACAGACAGAAGGCACAGTTGAAACAATGTAAATTTAGAATTCAGATTATAGCGTGTTGGTTGACGTGTTCCACATAGGGCACCTGTTTTAACGGCACCTGAATTTATGGCACCTGAGGTATTCCACGTACGGCACCTATCGATATTTTGCGCAGTCGCAAATCAAATGTATAATTAAATAAATACAAAAATAAAAATGTATAATGTAATAATTTGAAAAAAAATATTAAAAAAAAATATTCCACATGTGGCACCTACGGATCAGTAGGTACTAGTGTTAAGACATATTTTTTTTAGGACGTTAAATTTTAAATTACAATAAAATCAGTAGATAGTTTAATAACATGACAAAAATATAACTTCCACTTTTGCTTTTTTAGTTAGACTCAACTTCTAACAAAAAAATCAATTATAAGCATTTATACCTAAACTAACAGGACTAAAAATCGATGACTTGACTTCCTAAAAAAATAAACGTCCCTAGTACCTACTGATCCGTAGGTGCCAAATGTGGAATAAAATTTTAAATATTAAATTATTCAACATTTGGCACTTGCCAAATGTGGCCAATGTAGAATACGTCTGATGGTTAAGGTAAGAGTATAATAAACCTTAATAGTAAATTGAACAATGTAGGACAACATAAAAAAAAATTGAACAATATAAAACAATATAAATAAATAATAGTCCCGATCAATTAATTGCACCGAGCACGCGCACGTGCATAGTCCAAATTGTCACGGTTCGCCAGTTTCAATAAGTAGACGGTGCCATGACACTAACTACGAGTAATACTCTTGTTTTGTATAGTAAGTATTGACATTAACGTTTCTCGTTCTCTAGCACTTCTGTAAACAAGACACTTGAGATCGAAATATAAGGTGCTCCAAAATAGTACAAACCTAATAATATGCTACCAAATAAAGTTTTTCAAATGTCCAGCGTAACCTAGGGTTCAGGCCCCACGACCAGCTTACTTGCTAAAGCTATAAGAACCATAGAAATATAAAAGGGGAATTTTTAACTGCACCTCTATTTAGAAATTTAAGCAAACAAAATATCTCCACTAATAACCTACTGCAAAACAATATTACTCACCGTAAAACAAAAATACTGATTTGCACACAAATTATTCAATTAAATATAAAATAAATGTGAATTAGTCCAAGAGCGAGCGAAGCGAGCTCGGGAGCTTAGGGCACCCCGACACGGATAGGTTAGGTTCGAAGGAGATGACGGGAGCTGAAGTGAGCGAGCAAAGCGAGCGAACTCAGCTCCCGTCATCTCCTTCATGTTAGGTTACTTTAGACCCTGCAGACAGAAATAGGAGCCCTGCGCAGCGGGGCTCCGTCGACTTTGTTTCGTTTCCCCCCCTCCCTTAAAACTTAAATATTTTGTTGCACTCGAAGAATTATTAGATTTACTTTTAGTTAACAGATAGTTATTCAGTAAAACAGTTAAGCTTTAAAGATCTAGCAGTATAGTATAATTCATTTATTTGATGAGCAAATTTAGTGTGCAATTCAGTATTTTTGGTAGTAATTTCGAATATTTTGATTGAAAAAAGGGGAATTACAGTTAAAGTATTAAATACCACCCAATATAAAATAATAAGAACAGACCATATGAATACTAAAAACGAATACTTAAACTTTTTTCTTATAAATATCGAGCAAACTTATTTATTTATTCAGACTTCATACAGATAGGTATAAAGACGGACTAGATGCTAGCATTCTTTACCAGTTAACCAAAAAGATTAAGACCTAACACCTAAATTGGATATACCGATTTGTATGTACCTACAGCCTCTTGTGTCAATAATCGAGTCAAGCAGATATTTTATGAGGCGGACATAAGCCAGTTGATCCTTTTATATTTGCTTACTCCAATCCTTCTATCGCAGAAAGCCACGCCAAGGGTAAACCAGAATGTCGTAAATATTCGACTGAATTATTGATGATATCATTATACTCTGTTCATGAAATATGATTGATATGACACACAAAAGTAATATTTTACGTTGTGTACTATATTGTAATGTCACGTCTGTTTTCCTGAAAGGTTAGGTTGACGACTACCACATTTTTTCAGAATGTTCAAGTTGCAAGTAATACGTGGCGAGCCTATTCATATCAATTGGAAATCCAGATCGAGGACTTCTACTGAAAAATTCCTTATGAGAAGACGTAATTACACTTTTCCCGGTTTGGGAATCGAAGCCAGGAACCCAGGACCAGGAACCCGAGCTTGAAGCAGTAGCGTTTGGTGGGCTAGGATAGGTAGGAGTGATCTATAGTACTCGTGTAGGTTGTATAACAATCTATAGTAGTGACGTTATAGCGTGACTATAGGGTTAAGTTTCGGCTGTCATAGCTACAAATAAATAATCAGAGTTGTTTGTAACCTGCTCACTATTTCTATGAGTAAACGGTGAAACTCACTAGCGGGCTTAGTTTCTATAAAAAGTTTAGGCAATACTGTCTCGAGCAGTAACCAACGAGGTGCCTCCGTGTTCTGTGCGTATAGTCCTCGCCAAGCTTCTTGTCCGCTTTGAAGTTGCCTTTCCGATGCGCAAGGCAAGGATCGGGGCTGTTTTTGTATTAGTTTTACTACTGCGCAGCAATTGTAGCCAACTTTAGGGCGGCCAAGAAGTTTGGCGAGTACTATAATATGCAGACATTACACCACCACACATGATTAGACACTTATCTGATAATATCGATTGATATAATGTTATGGTAACCCAAATCCAAGCTTGTATTCCTTATTAGGGTACCCTTATATAGAAGGAATATAACCTCTGGCTATAGAGGTGTATCAATTACTTCCACATTTCGTGTTTGTTTAGATTAGCCCAAGTGGCGGCCTTAGGGGTAGCGAGCAGGGCAATCGCCGGCGCCTCGCTCTTACTTCCCGAGCAACAACTCAAAAACATTGCAATTTAAGCTTTTTATTTTGTCCTTAGCAAACAGTTATTTGTAACAATTAAATAAAATTTTATAAATATTTCATTATGAATAATAAGTGCCAAGATTTGCGTTTCTCGTCTATCATCACTTCGTCACATACATTGCCTTTTGCAATTTATGCCAGGAGCCTCGCAGCGATTAAGGCCGCCCCTGATTAACACTATTGACATATTTATATTACACTCTATTTCCTTATTGACACAGGGAAAAGGTGAAAATGATTCGTAAATTGTGGTCGTGACCTAATATTCCGTGGGCATTAACACGTTTTCTCCACAATGACACCGATACCTAAGAGTTAGACGTAGGAGGTTCACACCTACGATACGAGTCGGTTTATAAATAAATAGGATAGCCAAACCCAATCACGTGTACACTATAGGCCTTATTTATGAGGCAGATTCTGTGGAGAATTTGAATATTTAAGCATTTCCTAATCTGTGTATTTTTATAGATATTGAAATATTTGTATACCCATAGGGTTGCGAGTATGTTTCTGCATAAATAAATCGACTAAATACTAAAGGTGATACTAATGGCGAGTCTATGCTTCAACATCAAATATACTTTCTTGATCTAACTAACGCTTTTAATGCGGCAAAACATACATAAGTGCTTTTAACCCCCGACGGAAAAAGGAGGTGTTATAAGTTTGACGTGTGTACCTGTGTGTTTGTGTATTTGTGTATCTGAAAAGAAAGATATCAAAATCGGTTCATCGGTTTAGGAGCAGCCTAAAACGATGAACCGATTATGATTTCTTCTTTTGCTTGTAAGGTAACTTTCCCGAGAGTGTTCTTATCTATGTTTGATGAAAATCGGTTCAGCCGGTCAGAAGTTATGGGCTTTTTACTGTTTGAATCGCGGTGTTTTCGCAAGATATCGTGTTATAAATATGTGTTCAATTGATTTTCGATCGAAGCGTGTCTACTACTAGATAAATTATGTAGCATGAAGTAAAAACGTGGCGGAGGTTTTTAATTTTACCAGTTACCAAAAACGGTGAATATCAATAAACCAGTCCAAATTAATCATAGTTCTTGAACTTGGCCTCGTAGACCCAACTGCCAAAGGTTATTTAAGTACCTACATGTTGTCAAACGACTTAAAAAAGGAAGAGGTTCTCAATTCGATGTATGTTTTAGTATGTTTGTTACACGATTACTCCGGCAATTATGGACCGATTTTGATGATTCTTTTTTGAAAGCTTTTATTTAACTTGCAATGTATATATGTAAGTGTGTTCGGGTCAAATCTTGCAACTGATATAAAAGCTGTTGTCCTCCACCGATTAAGATAAAATTTTGCATACACGTTTAGTTTGGATGACAATGCATGGTGAGCTAAGTGACGTCATTCTAAATTCAATATGGCGGACGGCCCAAGATGGCGGATTAGTAATTTTTTGTGCACTGCTATAATAAAATAAAATAAAAATAAAAATCGTTTAATTCAGACTATATAGATGTCCATATTTTGTTAGTATTACATTATCTTAAAACTATGTTAGTCATGAGGATACAAGTAGGTAGGTAGGTACTACAAATGATTAAATGTAAATTAAAATTGTATTGGAATAAATTAGAATGAAATTGAAATAAATAATTTAAAATTAAATTGAAATAAATAATTTAAAATTGTATTCGAATAAATTAGAATGAAATTGAAATAAATAATTTAAAATTAAATTGAAATAAATAATTTAAAATTTCCATTTTAGGTAATTTTAAATTATTTAAATTTAAAATGACCTAAAATGGAAATTTAATAGATTAAATTATTAAATGAAAACATAAATAATCAATCCCTTAGCTATGATATGGGTATTAAATGAAAGGGTGTGCTGAGAAAAATACAAAAAAGCTTGTATTAAAAAAAAAAATTAAGTTTTCTTTCCTTCGAGCGGTTACGCACTGCATCCGATCTGAATCCGAGAAATTTCGGTCCGAAGTAGCCGTAGTACCTACTTCTAGTAGGGGAACCTCCCCAACCAGAATGTACAAAGTATGAAATAAGTTTATTTCTAATTCGGAAGGAACTCGTATCACGGATTCTGATAAAGATCGGATGCAGTGCAGATAATGTACCTATGTAGGTACTTCCAGAGATTACCTTTTGCAAACTTGTAAACAAACAAGCAATTTTAACTCTCTGTGTTAATATTATATATAACCGACTATTGTTATGAGCAAGTTTTATCACGTTTTATCAAGTTTTATCAAGATACTCGATATATCACATTATTAAACTGTAATCAATCTAAAAGTAAAAGTATATGTATGGATCATTTATCTATTAAATTCATATAATCATTGGATCATTTATCTATTATATTTATCTATAAATGATCCATACATACCAAGTTGTTTACAACCTAACAAAAACACTACCACAATTTAAATCATTATCCCTTATCCTATATATTTTACGTCGGCACAGTATGTATTATTCTTCCATAGATCGCTTTCAGCCATCATCTCACTGTAGTCACTCCATTCTAGCCGATGTGGCTACATCCATCATTTATTTGGCCTTGTCCTTATTTATCCACAGTCATATTAAAAAAATACTTTTGGCTTGTTTTACAACAATGTCTTTGTCAATCATTTATTTTGTCTTGTTATTTGTTCTGTGAGACCAAAATTAACATCTTTCTTTAAAACAAATAAACGTCCTTACACTAGTACCTACTGATCCGTAGGTGCCAAATGGGGAATACAATTTTAAATAATAAATTATTCCGCTAATGGCACCTTGCGAAAAATATCGATAAGTGCCGTATTTGGAATACCTCAGGTGCTGTTGAGCCAGGTGCCGTTAAAACGGGTGCCCAATGTGAAATACTTCTTTTTAGGGTTCCGTAGCCAAATGGCAAAAACGGAACCCTTATAGATTCGTCATGTCTGTCTGTCTGTCTGTCTGTCCGTCCGTATGTCACAGCCACTTTATTCCAAAACTATAAGAACTATGCTGTTGAAACTTGGTAAGTAGGTGTATTCTGTGAACCGCATTAAGATTTTCACACAAAAATTAAAATAAAACAAAAAATTTTGGGGGTTCCCATACTTGAAACTAAAACCAAAAATATTTTTTTTCATCAGACCCATACGTGTGGGTTATCTATGGATAGGTCTTCAAAAATGATATTGAGGTTTCTAATATCATTTTTTTTTAAACTTTGCGCGAGAGACTCTGCCAAAGTGGTAAAATGTGTGTCCCCCCCCCCTGTAACTTCTAAAATAAGAGAATGATAAAACTAAAAAAAATATATGATGTACATTACTATGTAAACTAGTAGCGAAAATTGGTTTGAATGAGATCTAGCAAGTAGTTTTTTTTTAATACGTCATAAATCGTAAACCGCAATTTACCAAGTACGGAACCCTTCGTGCGCGAGTCCGACTCGCACTTGCCCGTTTTTTTTACCTAAAGTTCTTTCAAACAACTCATTAAAATTTATTTCACTCGCTAATTTATTTTTTTGTAAAAATTGCCTTCAACAAATATACGTGGGACACTCAGAAAGTTTTGCGAAACTAAAAAAAATTGTTCTATACGTACATATATTTTTATTAAATCTTTTCAAAGTACTTTCCACCAGCCTCTATACAAAGATTCATGTGCCTAAACCAGTTTTCAAAACACTTTTTCCAGTCCGCCGCAGACACCTCGTTTACAGCCTGCTCGAACGCAGCCAGCGCATCTTCCGGCGACGAAAATTGTATCCCTTTGAGCTGATTTTTTATTTTTGGGAATAAAAAGAAGTCACACGGTGCTAGATCAGGGCTGTAAGGAGGGTGACCCAGGAGTTTGACTGGCGCGCTGTCCAGGAAGTCCCTCGTTTTGAGTGCGGTGTGCGCAGGTGCATTGTCGTGGTGGAGCAGTAGCCCGCGGAGCCCTGTGTTTGGTCGCTTGTTGCTTATAACAGAGAAAACTTCTGGCAAACATTTGGTAGTATACCATTCGGCATTAATGCTTCTTTGATCCCGTAAGGGAATTGATACCAAGTGGCCAGTCAAATTAAAAAAGCTAGCGATCAAAATCTTACCCCCGCTTCTAGATCGCTTCACTTTGGTAGGCGTTGGCTCATTTTGAAACACCCAAACAGTCGACTGGCGCTTGGTTTCTGGGTCGTATTGATAAATCCAGGACTCATCACCTGTAACGATGTCGTAAACACGCCGAGAC
Organism: Orthosia gothica; assembly: GCA_949775005.1. Classification (NCBI taxonomy): domain Eukaryota; kingdom Metazoa; phylum Arthropoda; class Insecta; order Lepidoptera; family Noctuidae; genus Orthosia; species Orthosia gothica. The sequence goes on along the minus strand of OX459038.1, from coordinate 33,049,775 downwards.
GAGCCTGCTTCAAATTTGTTAAGCATATCACGGCACCATTCCACCCGGGCCTGCTTCTGAGCATCGGTGAGGTTGTGCGGCACCCAGCGTGATACTATCCTCCTCACGCGAAGATGGCTGTGTAGAATCTCGTGAACGCTTCCCGATCCAATCTTCAATATGTGTTGAATCTCCTGATATGTAATTCGTCTATTGTCTTGGATTAAATTTTTCACTGCTAGCACGTTTTCTTCGGTAACAGCCGTCAAAGGGCGACCGCTTCTTTCGTCATCCCCCAAAGTTGGTCGACCGCGCTTGAATTCGTTATACCAACGATACACGGTTGCCTTGGAAGGGCCTTCATCCATGAATGCCATTTGAAGTCTATCGTACGATTCATCCGGTTTCAGGCGACACTTGAAATCGTATAAAATCATAGCTCTAAAATGTTCCCGGCGCAGATCCATATTTCAGTGAGACACAATACTTTGAATTAACTCGCAAAAAATGTGGAGGGAAATTTTGAAATTGGAACTTACTTATTTTTACTTATAAATAATCATATTTTCGAAAAACATTATAACTGGCCAGTCTCCCATATATTAAAACTTTTTTTCGCAATACTTTCTGAGGGGCCTGGTACATATAAACAAAAAAAACACATATCACTTTAAATAAAACCAGTTGAGGTAATAGAATTTATTTTTTACCCGACTGCCGAAGGAGGGTAATGTGTTTATTAGTCTATGTATGTATGTATGTTTGTTCCTATATGGCGTTCTAGAGACCAAACGCGTTGGCCGATTTTTATGATTATTACGTCAATCGAAAACTCGCGGTTGGATAAAAAAACATCTGGTTTTGTTCAGCCAGCTTGCGAATATGTATCCTCCGACTGCACAGCATGATTTTCTTCTTGTATACGTATTTTGTCTTATTAGTTCGCTTTTAAAGCTGTCGGGGTTTTTTTTTAAGACATAATTCCAGTCCATTGTTTTACATTCATACATTAAATTAAAAACAAATTAAAACTCAAAATAATTTGATGAATAATTAAATTTAAATACTATTTCATTCAAAAATCATTAAAAATAATAATTAAAACGATTCCAAAATAATGTTTTGTGGTAAAGATAAAGATAATTTATTTGCCATAACATGTGTTTATAGGTCTACCAGAATCTCATGGCATTTTTTATTTTTTTTTAATTGTGATTTTCATATGGCAATGTCAAGTGTCACCTGTCTAATCAAAGTACTTGATGTGTCAGCCGCTGCTGAATTTTTTTGATATTATCTTGAAAATTCGTTATCTTTGTGAAAATGTCCAAAAACCCATTTCGATCTTAAACGAGACATATTGTTTTCAATGTGTATCATAAAATAAGGGCAGAAGAAGGCGTAAATCAAACTCAATCTTTGATTTTAAAGTGCGTCGTAGAGTGGACCGGTAAGTTGGACTGACTTGTTTTGATACTTTTAGTTTATTTTATATTTTTCTTACTTAATTTTTATTTCTTTCCATTACTATTAAATGGTAAATCGTAGGTCAGGGCACATCGATTGATGGCCGGAAGGAAATGGCAACAGTAATGTAACTGTTACTAATTCTTCGACAAGATATTGATTTTAACGGAGATCTTGACGTAAAAAAATAATAAGTAATAATCTGCGCCCTGCAGTGGGACATGTATATAGACGAGAGTTTTTACCGGGATTTTATCGAGTGAAGTTCAGTGGCTGTAAATATTATTTGCAAATTGATTCCTAGTGGATATTGTGATATATTTTTGGTGTAGTTTTGTGTGTCAACTGTCTACGCAACTGGACAATTTGTAAAATCATTGACAGAAGCGATCTCGGGATAGTGGAGCGGAGTATTTTATTGTAGTATTGACTGCCTCTGCAAAGCTTACTGGGAAGACTGACTCGATACAATTTGCTGCCAAATACTCCAAAAAACATTAGAATCTGTTACATTCGCATTCTAATGTATACTAAAGAATAAATATAAGATCCAAAGACGTGGCTAAAAGGTCCTAGCAACCAGGCCATAAAACTTACATAAAAAAAAGTTTATATAGACTGATGATGATGAATGACTATAAGTAACATGATGCATTTTATTATTTTTTACAGACTTTATACATAAAGAGATTGGTTTTGGATATGTTAAATTCCAATGAAAAAGAAGCATTTTGATGGAGAGTGATGATATAAAACTACAAAGATACAAGTTTTTGAAATGCCAGTAGAGTTCATGGAATCGTATTCTAGTTTTCTAGTTCTGAATGAGGTTTTAAGTTATTAGTATGATTTAAATGTTAAATAATAAATTAGTACATAAATTAATATTCAATTGATTTATTTTTCCTATGTTAAGAACCCGATGTATAACAACATTATTCATACACATACCTATAATACTCACAGTGGATCTTTGTGTTTCTGAATTGGTTGCAAGACTCCGCGCAGTAGCTATTTTTGTGTCAATGTTGAAGGTGAAGATAGCATTGTATACTGTCTCTTTCACTCGCTTATATATGTCACATAGTCTTATCTCGCTTACTCTATGCAGTATACTCGATGACAAACTGTTTCTTACGCAATGGTAGGCAGGGCCATCTTCAGAGACTCAAAAATCCGCTGTCCGCAATACTATAATATAGATACCACATGTTCATTAATTCTAAAGACATAAATAAAAATTAAACAGTATCAAGATCGTTTAATCCAATTTCCCCAGTATTGCACACAACAAATTTTTATTTCCACATTTGCCATGAGATTCTGGTAGACCTATACATACCATATGCATGCAAGATGTTGACTTAATTTGTAGCACATACCCGTAACACAGGTATTCAATACCTTCTTCGGGCACCAGTCTCTCACAAATGTTTTCTTTTTTTATTGTATTAGTTTAAGCACTTTCTGTACCTTCCTGCAACATTTTTGACGAGAAAATAAATAAAATTTATTAATTTTATACAGGTTTTGCCTATCGAGGCGTACAAATATAAAGTTTACAAAATTAATGTGTTAAATACAGAGCATGAGACTTTCCCGTCTCGATGTCTGGATGAGGAACATGTATCTAAATAAGTATTTGATAGTAGTCATTTTATTGCCCAAATTCCTGAAATAAGAAAGATGTACTTATATTGAAATTCTAATATCTTATCGATCGGAATAGCTAGCTGATGTTATGCTCAAATTATCAAACAAAAATATTAGCCAAGTGAGGATATTACTTAGGTACTTAATATTCAAGTATCGAAGCTTCAAAGACTGTATAGTTATTAAAGCTGCAACAGAAAACAAGTTATTTTACTTGTTTTAAAGTATTATCCTACAAAAATACAAAAATTAGTAGTAGTAGTTAATTAGTATTAATTATTGTTGTAGTACATATAAAAATTATTTGTTGCAGCCAAATACATAGTAGAATCCGCCACAATCACATTCGTCTTCTTAGCGTTTAAGGCGGTACCCCGAGCAAAACGCCGCGCAAGCCGTTTTTACCCGACTGCCGAAGGAGGGTAATGTGTTTATCAGTCTATGTATGTATGTATGTATGTATGTTTGTTCCTATGTGGCGTTCCAGAGACCAAACGCGTTGGCCGATTTTGATGATTCATACGTCAATCGATTCGTCTTAACCCTGCGAGTGTCATAGGCTACGTTAAAATTGGACAATAGAAAAATGGCGGATTTTGGGCGCCATATTGTGGGGTCCCAATTTTTTTTTTCTTCCAAACCCAGTGTGTGGGGTATCAAAATAAAGGGTTTTAAGAGGTGATTTCAAAAATATATAACACTTATATGTTTAAATGTATCTAATTCGAAAAAAACTTTTAAATAAAAAAAGTTAAATCAAAAAATCAAAAAACCCGACTGCTTCAAAAGCGAACTAAAAAGACGTAAACAAGGAAAAAATCATGCTGTGCAGGCGGAGGATACACCAGATTTTGGTCAGCCAGCCCGCGAATATGTATCCTCCGACTGCACAGCATGATTTTTTCCTTGTTTACGTCTTTTTAGTTCGCTTTTGAAGCAGTCGGGTTTTTTGATTTTTTGATTTAACTTTTTTTTTTGTGCTGATTTTAGGAGCTATCTACTCGTTATTTAAAAAGAAATATCAATTAATAAAAATACATTAAAATTCTACATAATATTGATTCTAAAATGGTAGATTTAGTTTTTTTTTAAATGTTGTATATATTTCACTTTTTTGCCTTCCAAAAAAACATAAAAATGAGAAATAATTGTTGATATTATGCATCTCCTCGTAAAGTGTTCATTAATTATTTTTTGTACTAAGACTAATGGATAGACAATTTAATAACGAACATTTTTGTAGATTTATTTTTTTCAAAAGACCCAAATTCGATTTTATAAAGATTTTATTCTAAAATCTGGGCGTATTTACTACTGTAATTCATGCGCCACCAGTGCCGCTAGACCAATAGGAATGCTCGAATCTCATGCCGATTTTTTGGTCAGGGTACCGTCTTAATATGTTATCCAGTATAATAAACTACGGTGGCTACGGTAACACCATTCGCAAGCTAAAGTCGGCGTTAGATAACAATAAAATTAAACTCATTGATCCGACTTGTACCAAAAACTATAATTATTTAACTTGAAAACATGATAATTTTGGTCTCAAATGAAAGGTTTAGGCGTAGAACCATTTTATACGTTTAAATAATGTAAATCAGTCAACGCGTTTATGAGATATTAACTCATTACTGAATGCCAAGTGGAATGGTTAAGGACGCCCTTTACCGCGATACTTTTGTTTTGATCGCGTTAGCGACACTACCTTTTAATTTTTTCGTATCGTTTTGACATATTGGAATACATTGGTAGACAGGTGTAAATGTCTTCTGGCTGTGACTTTAGCCATAAGTTCGCCACTTTACACAGCGGTTCACAAAACGGCGGATCGACGTTCAGCTGGATTGTAATACAGCTGAATGCTGAATGAACATAGACCGCATTATATCAGCGCTACTCGTTCTTCAATTGGCTATCCCTAATGTAATGCAGCGTGTTGGTTTAAATCGCTGCACGGCTTTTGATGATACTTGGGCATTGTTACACGGATATATTAGGACATTAGACGGCCGAAGGCTTGCGACCACCCACCGAGCAAAGACGTACCGCCAAGTGGCCTAGCAGTGTTCCGGTACGAAGCTCGGTGTAGCCACAAGAGGAGTTGGGTCGAGATAGTTGTTCCACTGCAGGCAGACCAGCCTGACTCGCGGCCTATCGGGAGTCTATTCGCGGAGGGTAGCGGGATCCTTGGCACGGTGCGCCCCTGGCCGAACGCAGGTAGTTGGGGGCCCAAGTAGTGTGCTAGCCACACACGAAAGGCTGCCCCGCCAACTGTCGAAAAATCCCGGGATGCGCCATCGTGCTGGTTGGCGACCAGACGAGAGTGCCCGATGGACATTCCCGGGGGGGCTCGGGCGTCCCCGCAGTCTCCAGACTAGTCCCCCAATGATGGCGTCCTGTCTGCGCGTGTCTGAAGGTTGCCAGCGTGGAACCTCATCTCACTTCCTTCTCCTCACCTTCCTTCACTCACAGCAATAATGCCAAGGAACAAAAAGAGAAAAGCTGAACAGCGGCATCACTCACTCTCATATAAGGTGCACCTCAGCAACATCCGAGGTCTGCACTCGAACCTTGTCGCAGTCCATCACCACCTTGAGACTGAGAAACCAGCACTTTTGTTCCTTACGGAGACGCAGATCGGATGTCCGTCGGACGTGGCGTACCTTTCTTACCCAGGATTTACCCTGGAGCACAAATTCAAGCCACGTGCGGGTGTATGCATGTAAGCCCGTGACGACATCTGCTATCGGCGTCTCCGTGACCTTGAAGACTCTAACTACTCAGTGCTATGGGCCCTGGTGGACACAGGTCTGGATAAGATCATCTATGCCTGTGCACACCGATCGCATCGCGGTGATCTGGAGACAACCAGGCTCACACAGTACCTGAGTGAGGCGGCAGATGTGGCTCAGCTACGGTACCCCTCCGCCCAACTAGTGTTACTAGGGGACTTTAATGCCCACCACCAGGAGTGGCTCTTCCCATACCAGTTCACTGACCATGCTGGACAAGAGATACGCAATCTTTCGATTGCGCTTAATCTCACCCAGCTGGTGCAGGGGGCTACGAGGGTGCCGGATGTTGATTCGCATACGGCGAATTGCTTGGACCTTCTGCTGACAACAGATCCAGACCGATACTCAGTGTCGATACCATTACCTTTGGGTAGTTCCGACCACTGTCTGGTGAAGTCTGTATCCGTCTACTCCCCGCCCGATCCCAGTCCGAGAGGCACCCGGCGGGTTTGGCGGTACAGGCCAGCAGATTGGGATGGTATGCGATCTTTCTTCGCATGCTATCCTTGGCGGCCCACTTGCTTCTCTTCGGATGACCCATCGTCATGTGCTGACGCAGTGACGGATGTGTTGCGTCAGGGGATCGCCCCCCACACATCAGGACCCGAGGTGGCGGCGCGTAGTGTTCCACGCGCGCCCCTCTTAGACGTCACGGGGGGAGTCAAACACCTCACTCCCCTCCAACCCGAGACCGTGGCCCACAGAAGCAGGCCGGCACTAGCCGGGGGTTGCGGAAGTATAATTGTTCCCGCGACCCCTAGCGTAGGTGTGAGATGGAACACCTGTGTGGTTTTTAGTCAGTAGGAGTCTGACAGACCCCTCCGCCCCAGGGCGGAGGACATCCGATGAGGATTTTCCACCATGGCAAAAAAGGGGCATGGAATACTACATTCCGTTCTCTGACGTAACGGTGTCCAGCGTTGACCGACCATGGTTTGGTGCCGAGTGTGACCGCGCAAACGCGGTTAAATACAAGGCGTACCTAGCATGGGTCGACGTTCGTGTGCGCAAGGTGGGTGACGTGAGTCAAAAGAAGAGAGCTTTCAACAGGGCTGCCGAGTCCTGCAAAAAGTCGATGCGAAGGGCACGTTTTGACCATATTAGCAGAATCGGGAACAAACTAGCTTCATACCCTGCTGGTAGCAAAGCGTTTTGGTCCCTGGCTAAGTCGCTTGAATCAAACTTCTGTCGTCCCTCACTACCACCACTGCAGAAACCCGACGGGTCACTGGCCCACTCCGCTGAAGACAAGGCAAACTTGTTTGCCTCCCTTTTTGCGGAATCTTCACGTCTGAACTCTGATGGCGCGCGGCCCCCTCCGTCTCCTGTTGGATGTGGGACGAGTATGTCAGATATTCGCATCCATAAGAGAGAAGTCTTTAGGGTGTTGCGTAACCTTGACGTGAACAAAGCTAGTGGCCCCGACGGGATACCGGCAATTGTACTAAAAACTTGTGCGCCTGAATTGTCTCCGATCCTGGCACGCCTATATCGCCTTTCGATAGTGACTGGAAAGGTGCCGAAAGCTTGGAAGCAAGCTAACGTTCAGCCCGTGCTCAAAAAGGGTAGTCGGGCTGACCCGACCAAGTACAGACCCATCTCGGTAACGTCCATCCTGTGTAAGAGTATGGAACGTGTGCTAAAATTTATAATCCTATTATATTTTTTTACATAAGTAATAATATTAAAGGTAATTTTTATTCTTTCACTTTGAATAGTATAATAATATTTACTAATGATAATGTACTTTAACATGAATAATGATAGAATATATCTTAAATGACTATTAAATATTGTACGCCCTGTGGGTATGTTGCAGCGATCTATATATATATTATGATAATAACTGCTTTTACACCTGTGACAAACAATAAAGGAATTTGAATTTGAAATTCTCATAAAAAAGTCGTCCTAAAATAACCCCATTATTCAACATCTCTGATCGGTAGGTATCGATTAACCTTGGCTAAATCAACGTTAGTCCGACGACCGACGAACTTCATTACCAAAATCTGGCTTCTGTGATTACATGAAAACTAATAGAATATACTGTAAGTAGGTAAAATTGTTTGTATATTCGTAAAAGTTAATATCTCTGGAAGTATTGGCCAGATCTCAAAAGTTTTTACCCGACTGCTGAAGGAGGGTAATGTGTTTATCAGTCTATGTATATATGTATGTTTGTTCCTATCTGGCGTTCCAGAGACCGAACGCGTTGGCCGATTTTGATGATTGACCTTGCGAGTGTCATTTTGGCGTATATTAGATATTATATTCTATTTTAATTAAAGGCGGATTTTGGACGCCATATTGCGGGGACCCAATTTTATTTTTTTATCCAAAATATATGTTTAAATGTAACTAATTCGAAAAAAATATATAAGTAAAAAGTTATAAATAAAAAAAGTTAATACAAAAAATCAAAAACACGACTGCTTAAAGACGTAAACAAGAAGAAAAACATGCTGTGCTTTCGGAGGATACATCTGGTTTTGGTCAGCCAGCTCACGAGTATGTATTGTCGGTATCTTTTTTAATTTTTTTCACTGCTTATAGAATGTCACACTATTGCTGCGTGTCATACAAGTTGACCGAAAAAATAAATTGTTCCGGTGGTATAGACCACAGGAGCGAAGCAACGGGTAAAAGCTAGAGGTAAATAGTTGTCAAACCTGTGATGTTATAATCTGTAGGTATGTCCGGATGTCTGTTAATCACGCTTCAGCCGTGAAACGGATTTGGACGAAAAAACCTCGAGCAGACCATAGCCTAGATTAGGACATATTATTATGATACTTTTCCGATCCCGAAAGCACGGTCCTGTTGCAAAGAATGACAAAAAGAATTGACCCCAAATAATGAATGTATTGATATTGTATGTATGTATCGTATGTTATTAAGTCTAAGCAGTCTACGTGTTATGATTGATATTTTGTTCACTGACAGCCCTAAATTCTTCTCCTACCGTTCAGTCCATCCAAAAATATTTGGCAGTCTGTAAGAGATTGCCTGGTGCTATAAGACCGCCCATTGTACACTTGTGTTATTGAGCGTTTGTCCTGTACGTTTTTTGTGGTGTAAAATACAGTAAATAATGAAATAAGGCTAGCCAAAGATATAATGCGTTCCCGAGGATTAATTTTCACCTTACCCGCAGACAAAGTCGCTGGAAATTGCTAGTAGTAGGTAAATACTCATAGTTGTCGAACTTGTGATTACGTGATATTAACTAAGGTTGGTATTAATTGGGCCTCATTTCAGGCAACTTGCTGTTCATAATGTTCAAGCGATCAAAGATATTATAATACTAGCGTAAAGTGATTAACTGAACATGTATTTAATTTAATATGTAACATTTTCAGTGTGAAGGAATTAATGTTAATTTATCCTCTTGTTTGTTTCATTGTTAATATGTGTCATCCTTAATACAATTTTTTTTCAGACAGATAAACATACATATCATTATACCTGTTCCAAAGACAGACAATATAATACTAGCATACGGATGCCTCATCCCATACAAAGAAACCGTGCCGACGTAACTAGCGTTTTTCGTCTGATTATACTGATTATTTTTGTAATTCAATACACCGAACGTGTTCGGTTCCTTTTCCTTTCATATAGATGGTGTTAGCAGCGACTTGCAAGTAAAAGGGTTTTCTCGGTTCATGACTATTTTTATCTTTAAAGACGATTCGTTTTATAGTATTTTTTGCACGTTTTTACAGTTTAATTGTACCAAAAATCGAATAGCATGACTCAGAAATTTAAAAACGCACCATCTACTGACATCAATTTTAAATGATCCGTTCAAATAAACTTTTGAAATGTGAATTAAGAGCCCAATATAACATAATTTTGTGCTTTGTGCTTAAGAGAGTTGATTAAACAAGAACATCAATTTTTATGTTCAATTCCAGAAAATGTTAATGTTACACACAATTCAATAACAAATCGATGCATATCGCGCCATCTAGTGATATTAATTTGAACCGTATTTTCTTAGTTAGCGCTGGGAACCCGTGCCCATACATACTTTTACTAACAAGCTTACTAACACAGCAAGTTAATTAAAGCTTGGTATAAAATCTTACTTTCGGGCATTTAAACAATATGAAATCCGTTAAAAAGATTTGTATTTCACATTATCTACGGATGAGAGATAAATACATAGATAGATTATTGATAGATTGATACGGCATTTGTTGTTAGTTTTGACACACTCTGAGAGACAGATGTTATCATGCACTTATCAGCTGTGTGTGGTATCGTAACCGACTGGCACCTACTTGATAATTATATTGATCAGTCATCGATAAAAATATACAATGGGAAGCAAGCAAAGACAGCGGATACTTCGTTAACCTGCCGGCAACGTGAATTCACGAGAGATACAATGGCTTTTTGATTGTTTCGGTAATTACGGCATTCACCCGCTAAAGATCATAAATTCGTAAGCCCAGTTTCAGCCTAAGGCTATCTATAAGTAGTTAATATTAATTTTGTTGTTCCAGAAGAGCCACACTGCAATCAGATCTACAAGTTTACTTAGAAATGGGTAATAGCTCTCGATGAGGTTGCACTCTAACAGTGGATTGTAAACAAAGATTTCACGCCATTTAACACAATCCAGCTGCTACCAGCCACCTTGTGTAAAGATTGTATGACATACAGATAGTTGTTCCTGCTCTGGGTGTTGTGTATGTGAGTATATATGTTTGTAAACGCACCCACGATATTGGAAGAAATGTGGAGCAACAAATAAAAAAATAAAAAATAGGTATTTATTTGTAGCTTCACTTATTAGCCTAAATGCATCCTACACTGCGATTGCCGTTGCGCAGTCCCTACTCAAGAACACGTCTACAATGCATTCCAGTTAAAAATGTATAATACCCACAGACACACATCTAACTATGTCTGTGATAATACCTAATTTTATGAAACTGTAGAAACAGGCAACCCAGAATGGCAAGTCGGCCGCCCGTAGGAGGGCGTCCGCGGTATAGTAGAGTAACGGAGAGTTTGTCTTGTCAGTCTGTGAGTGTGTGAGATGTAAGCTACCCGTGAGGGAGCTCCGATCTAATGTTCGCGTACTTTTTAACATAAGACCTCTATGACACTACAATGTGATTTGGAAATGTTGTATCTGTGTGATTAATGTGATTATAGTGTGTTGTCCAAGCACCTGCGTTTTACTTACACCCGTTCCTCGCCCACAAGTGGCGCCCAACGTGTTCTTGTGGCCGGGGGGGGGCTCTACTATACCGCGGACGCCCTTCTACGGGCGGCTGCCTAACCATTCTGCGTTGCCTGTTAAGTTAAGTTAAGTTAATATGCCGCACGCTATAAAAACTTAATCGAACACTGCCAGAGTTTTCTCATCTGGTTAAACTTCCAAAATTATAACTAAATATACTTTATTTAAGACCTGTTTCAGGACCCCAAATAACCAAGTACCACAAGAGTTTTCTTCACTGATAAAACTTCCAAAAAATACCTCATAATTCAGCGAATACTTTTCATAACATTTGTTCTGTGTGTGTAATCTATGTGTGATGATCGAAATCATCGCGTTAAATGCCCGTGATATATTGTTTTCCAATGAATGTTGTGTTTTAGTAAAACAAACAACAATTTTAAGACAAAATTTCATTTACATATATCATTGCTATTCAATTATTCAATATTATTCATTCATAATAGAACGCCAACAATATTAATTGGTTGATTAGATACCAAATGAAACATTGAAAATGTCAGATTTAGAGAGAAATCAGGTTTAATTTGTGGATTGAATTTTCTGGATAGATTTCATATTTGCAGATGCAAATGAGTAATATTCACTACTTCTTTATTCACGTTTATTTATTTGCGTATCTACAACTCTATTGTCCTAGCTCTGTTCACCTTCCTGCAATGGAAGGAAGCGTTAATAATGTTTTCCTAACTCATCTACAATTCTTTGTGATTAATTTCATTGTGAGATCTTCATTGCATTAGGGTTTTTATGGTAGTGACCATCAGCACTGTTGATTCAGACTTTTGGGATTAGCAGTATTTGGGAATAAAGAGATATAATTATGTTTCGAACACATCACAAAGTCACATTTTATCGATATTTTGACTGTTGTTGTTATATTTTACATTACTATACACTATGCACACTATTTGTCTCTGCTCTGGAAGTTAAATCCCAAGCCCCATGACACAGACATATAGCTAGAACTTAAATTTAGGATAAGTAAACTTCACAGTTTAAGAAGCCTTAAGTTTAAGTATCGAACGCACAGACCACTGTAAATGATAAATGATTTTATTTCTGTAAGTTGGTTTGTACAAACACTTTTACATGTCGATCATATTTTTTAAAACTAGATGAGGTCGGCGTTTCCTATCTGACTACTCTGAGAAGAAAGGCCGAAACAAACTCAGAGGTCACAGTCTCTTTTAAAGTCTTGACAAAAACTTGGTTATATGTAGGGCAAAGACCTATTCACACACAGGGAAAGCACGAGCATTAATCTCCAAGCTTGCTCAATGTGATTTAAAATAGTGATTTTAAACATAAATTAACTATAAATTAAAGTCCTGGTTTCCTCACGATATTTTCCTTCACCGATGTCAGCGATGTCCAAGATTAAATGAGAAAGTACACATGAATTGAAAAATCACATTGGTTCTTGCCCGGATTTGAACCTACGCCCTTCAACACAAGAGGCTAGGTCTTATAGCCACTGGGCCTCAGCGACATTATACGCATAAATCGAGATACAACAAGGGTACTTCACGTCCAACACAAAATTTAGAAATCGGCTAACTTTATATTCTAGCTGTAGGTAATATTTAAGCCACTCTTGCCATTATTTTGGACTTGTGTTTGTCTGTGAACCTGATTACTATATTTCACATGGATTAATTATACATGGAACAATTTCCACCTATGTTTATCGAATTTGATAATAATCAGCTGGTAATTTATTCTATAATTTAAGTATCAAAGTAAATATCAATATTCATTAGTGTAAGTACCTAACTACTTAGGAACAAGCTGTGCTGTGCTACACGTTTCTTTAAATTGTTGTTTACAAACATATTATATAACACAATTGATTTAGCCTTCAGAGCGTTCGACCGTGATCTCCAATCGCAGACAAGTACAAAAAATCAAAGGCGAGGCACCCACGACGATCGTTTCGTCTTCGAGAAGCATGTTTCTAAAGACTATATAATTGTACATCTTGGGCCTTTTCTATAAAAAAAACCGGCCTAGTGCGCGTCGGACTTCGCACATTTAGGGTTCCGTACCAACTTAACACTATATTGGTATTGAAAATATACGTATTATTAATAAAAATTATCATCAAATTTCAAGATCACAGGTCAATGGAAAGATAAAATACAAGAACAAATTGTGTGACAGACGACGGACAGACAGATGGACACGTGTGTAACAGCAATAGGGTAAAACAATATTGGATAATATGAATTTATAATCTATATCGGACGCCTCGCGGTTTCACTCGCGTAGTTCCCGTTCCCGTATACAGGGATAAATAGAAGCCTAGGTCACCCGGGGATAGTGTAGCTTCCCAACGGTGAAAGAATTTTAGAAATCTGTCCAGTAGTGTTTAAGTTTATTCGTTACATACAAAAATACAAACCTTTCCTCTTTATATTATAATTATAGTATAAAAGTATAGATTATTTAGTATTTAAAAATGTTACAAATAGATTAGGCTGCTTATGAGTAAGTTTAAACTACTTATGTTATCCATACAAAATAAATGCAAAAGTAACCGTCTGTCTGTACTATGCATTAACACGACTAAACCGTTGAATACATTTTGGTAAAGAAATAGATTGGACATAGGTACAATACTTTTTATACCTGTTTAATATGTTCCCTTAGGATGGTTATCGAATATCACGTGGGAGAGGATGCTGGGTGCTAGTAATATTATAAGAACTGCCTTTCCAACTGTGACAATCATGAAATGAATTCATATTTTATCATCTGCGCACAATGGAATATTTGATTTGAGTAAGTTTAAATCTGCGCAAAGGTCAAAAACCCTTGATACATCTTAAAGACTTTATAAGTAGGATTAAAAAAATATCAATGAACATTTTTTATAAGTATTTATGAGATACTTTTTGAACTATCAATCGTAATTTCTTTTGAATGATCGAGCATACAAGTGAGGTATTGAAGAAAATTGGTATTAAATCACAAGAACCAATACAATACTTTATAATATTAATAATAAAAGAATTTTAATTTAACTCATCTTTGTTTTTCAAGAGACAAAATCAATAATATAAAAATATGAATTAAAAATTCTAAATTGATTGATTCATTTATAAAAATATTCCATTAACAAACTTTTAATAGTTTTAACGTAAGTTATTATTAAATCATTTTTAGGTATTATTTACATGCCCAGGTCAAGTTTCAGGTCACATAAGCACACTACCAAATGTAGCCGCCTAAACTTGAACGAATATCAAGTTAGGTACACTATGCAATAAATAAACAATAATTCATTATTCAAATTCAATAAGAAAGGCATTCGCAAAATCTAAATAAATTCACTCCTCGTTAGCACAGCTAGACAAGCATCAAATTACACTTTATAGAGTTCTAGAATCATTTGCGAGACACAAAAACAGCCACTTACTTCAATTACAGTTGAAGTTCGATCATTGAAGTCGTAAATTGAATTTAGCACTACACTTAATACGAGACTCAATTCGCGGATTTGAATTTCGAATTCACACTAACGAGCGCACGAGTGCGCTAACGCTGCTCAACTGAGTTGAATACGGATTGATAAACACTAATATATATATGTAGAATTTATGTTATCTGTAATGGGCCTACCTGGAACTCGTTTGTGTTTATGCCTGAATCTGACAGAAATAACACAGATGTTGTACAAACAGCATGACTTGGCAGTTTTTAATCGTACCAATAGTCTGCCCTACATGTGGGGTTGTGGACCTTTCGTGACGTCACTCTTAAGTTAACTAGTAGCAAAATTAACAAGTTATAGGAAATAAATAAATAAATAAATAAATTTACGTTTATTTCAGACTTTCTGTCCATAGGTACACTTAATAAAACATAGAATGGGACATACAAAAAACAATACAGACAATAAACAAAACAAAAATAAACAACACAAATTACAACGAATAAAAAAGTTACAACACATACAAATATACAAACAATAATCAGGGGCACATTAAAAATTTGACGTGGTGGAACTGTCCACTGCTCACAAGGCAGTGTGCAAGCGCATCCAGTGGCGTAGCAGTGGAGAGTCCCACCTGTCCGCGAACACACTAGGTAAGTTGTTGCTGCTGGACCTAACTCGACGCAGCAGCGACGCACATTGTTTTCTTATTATGGCATGAAAGCCATCCGTGTGCGCTTCTGCGAACATAGTTGACGCACTGCAGAATCGCGGCAGCCCCAGCAGCACCCTGAACGCGTTGTTGTATTGAACACGCAAGGCGTTGTATGTTCCCAGTGTGTAGTTAACCCACAGGCTGCACGTGTAAAGTGTTTGGCAGTAAGACTTAAAAAGTGTGACTTTAACTTGATTACTGCTACGTGCGAACCTGCGGGCCAACATGTTATACCGGACAGCCAACGCCCTACGTGCCCTTTCCACATCCGCGTTGTCCTTAAGGTCTTCGGAGACCCAGTGGCCCAGATACTTGAACTGTGACACTCTGTTTAAGACGGTTCCTGCTAAAGTGACTGAGGGTACAGTTTCGTAGCTTTTGCCACGCCCCTTAAACACTAACAGCTCGCTTTTCTTAGCATTGTATCTGAGCCCATGGGCCTCCGCATAAGACTCACAGACCCGTACCAACTTACGCAACCCTCCAATCGATGGACTCAGCAGCACCATGTCATCTGCGTAACTTATGTTGTTCACACAGATGCCGTCAATATGACATCCGACATTGGTACTACTGAGTTCACCGACAAGCCGGTTAATGTATAGGTTGAATAGCTTAGGGGAGGTTAGTCCACCCTGTCTCACCCCGCATTGCAACCTATACACGTCCGAGAACGAGTTTGCCCACCGTACACAATTTTTCTGGTTGCTGTACCAATACCTGAAAACAGAAATAACTTCTGGGTTGCAATCTGTCTCAGTTTCCAGCTTCTCCCATAGCTTATCATATGAAACTAGGTCGAAAGCTTTCGAAAGATCCAGAAAGCAAGCAAAGACAGGAGTTTTCCGATCACTGTAATATTGAACAGTCTGCTTGAGGCACAAGATGGCACTCTCCGTGGACAAACCGGATCTGAAGCCAAATTGCGCGTCATGGAGCTTGATATGCTTCGCCTGCTGTTGGTCAAGCAAACTGTCCAGTACTTTCGCTATAACAGTGGCTAACGAAATCGGTCTGTAATTCAATACATCGGAGGTATCTCCGGTTTTATTTTTAGATATTGGCACAACAACCGTGAACATCAATTTATCAGGTAGGTAAGAATGGCTAACACATAAATTAAAAAACATAGCCAACACCCGCGGTAAGTGAAAGCCTGCATTTTGCAAATGCTCGATGCTGAGGCTGTCGTGACCAGGAGATTTACCTCTTACCATGCCTTTGATAATTTTTGCCACATCTTTGGCTGAAAATCTGACTTTAAGATCTCCGGCTCCACAGTCAACATCAAGCATCCGCGATGCCGTACCCAATGGCGACTCAACCTTAAAAAGCTGTTGGAACAGATTTGCAATGTTCTGTGGTTCATGCACGCCAGCAACACTCACAGGATGACCAGGCTTCGGATTCAACTTGTTTGTTTTTTTCCAGAAACCTTTAAAATCCTTCTTAAAGTGGCGGTCTGCAATAATGTCCATTTTGATCTTTTGCTCGTTATCCTGACACCACTTCAATTGGGATTTAAAAAGCTTCCTGGATTCACACATGCTATCGTAAACATACCCAACAGAGGGCTTACCATGTTGTACCCACATCCAGTAACAATGCCTAGCCCTCACATGAGCGTCCCTGACATATCTGTTCCACCCAGCTATGTTTCCTTTCCTACGCTTCATTTTAACAATTACTTTACATTTAGCCGCATCAGACAGTATACAAACTATTTCATCATATAGTTTATCTAAACAATGTCTATGTTATAACACATGTTATTAGCGCAACTAGCCATTTCTGCCGGAAAATCAATATTCCTTAGTTTAGTATGACATAGCTCACTATATGCACGGATTTCATGTTGGTCCCTTTCGCCCCAGATCACATTATTTGTACAAATAGCAGTAGGCATTACTTTTGGTTTTATTAAACCTAAATCACACTCCAGTTGAACGGGATAGTGGTCAGACCAGTAAATGTCATAAAGAACCGACGCGCCAACAACAGCCAGGCGCGCGGCACTAGTCACAACACAGTGGTCAAGCCAGCGCCGCGACCCATGCGCGTCACTCACAAAAGTGTATGTATCCGACGGCAATAATTCCCTGTCGGACGGAAATGCTGGTATTGTTTTTTTTAACGCCATCTTTTTTATATTTATATTTGTTATAGGCTCGCGTTTGGCCACTATCTCGCCTGATGTTAAGTGATGATGTGGTCGAAGGTGAAGCACGCTTGCCTAGAAGTAACCTATTCACTCTTGACTTGAAGACCCCTAGGTTGTAGTTATCATTGCAGGAAACAAAGACGCGTAGGGAATTCCACTCCTTAGCTGTACGCACAATGAAACTATTTTCAAAACGCTTTGTGCGTGTTGATGAAGTTCTAGCCCAACCCACAAAAAATAAAAAGTAAACCTAACAAAATTGTTCAGGGTTGGGGTGAGATAAAGATAAACTAGGATTAAAGATTAGAAAGATAGGTATATTTCAGTAACTCAAATGGGATAACGATTAAAACTAATGAGGTGAATGAGATGAGATTGAGTCGCGCCCGATATGCTATCCAAAGGCGTACTGACTATTTTACTTAGGTAATACATAAAATATTCAAGGCATAGAGCGCGGTGTCGCAATTACGCTGACATGTTTATTATTGTTTAGTGATTGACCTGAACATAAATATCTGAGAAATATGTAAATCCATGTTTTGCGTATGGTCCCAGCTACTTACATTGGGACCATCATCTTCCTGCCTTTATCCCATGTTACTTGTGATCGGCACAACACATTTTCTATTTCCATACCGTCCTGTCCCCCGCCACGCTATCACTGACTCCCTTTTATTTCGTATCACTCCTTTTTTTAGTAACATGCGTTTCATCCCTCCTCATCACATGACCATACCAGGATAAACGGTCTCCTTTCAACTTTTCTGTCACTGGCGCCACTTTCAAACTTCCTCTGATATACTCATTTCTTACTTTATCCATTCTCGTCACTTCGCCAACCAATTCAACATTCTCATCTTACATCTTACTAATATTATAAATGTGAAAGTTTGGATGGATGTGTATGAGGATGTATGTTTGTTACTCTGAATCTGGGTAATGCATCGACTGTACATCCCTCGCATCAACTGTAAATACTTCCCACGCACACCACCAAAACACCTCTGGAGGCTCTCGGTCGTATGCCTTTCGAAGTCAACGAACACCATGTTTGCCCAGTTTTTTTGTGCACCTCTGTATTTATCGCACAACTGGTGGATAGCGAAAATGGCATACGTTGTACCCCGACCAGGCATAAACCGAATTGGTTCTGCGATATTTCACTCTGCTCTCTCAGCCGCCTTTCAATAACTTTCTCCCAAGCTTTCATACTAATGTGACACCTACACAACATACACAACCTACACTACCTTCACACTTCTTCACTAGCAATTTCTTACTGTATCGTGGGTGCGGTTACAAATATATAAACTCACATACACAACACCCAGAGCCGGAACAACTATCAGTAGGTCATACAAATATTTGTTCCGTGCGGGATTCGAACCCGCGATACGCAGCGCAGCAGTCAATCGCTCAACCACTGCGCCAACCGTGCGCCCAACGTACGTGAAGACAGCACAATATAAATCGCAAACATTTGCACCATCAAGCAAACATGCATGCAAGTCACTATCGTGTAGACCATGCAATTTTTGCGCCACTTTCTGCATAACCTGTTTGCACATGCAAAGATTGACCGTGTAACCAAACCATATGGGTCATCCATGTAGTAGACAAAATGGTAAATCTAATCTTATAAATTAGGTAGTTCTAATTTAAGACGCGGACTCATATAATAATATATTACGAAAATTTCAAATGATGTAATTAAATGGTCCTAAAGAAAACACGGTCAATGGAATAAATATGTAAAACTAGCTGTGCCCGCGGCTGCACTCCACACCTTCGCTCGTCACCTGCCTACCCTATCCTACGCCCTACAGAACCTACCTACCTACCCTACTTACCTACATACCTACCAAACTGCCCACAATATTATTTACTCTAGGGAGAAGAATATCAACTTCATACAAAAAAAACTAAAGACAGTTTTGCTGCGCGCCATTTAGTAGCACTCCAGAACAACACACCGAAACGAAAACATAAAAAATACCTATATTACCTATCCATACGTGGGACTCGAACCCGGAACCTTGGGCGTAGTAGGCCACCGCGATTATCATTAGGCTATTCAGACGGGCATAGCAGTACTGGCTGCAAAATTACGAACCACATTGCACACACGTCAACGTCATCATTGACGTATAATTTTGATTAGAGACCTAAAACCTCATAATCCGATTTTTTCGTCTAATGAAAGAAAGAAAGAACGAAAAATGAGTTTATTTGCATTAAAAACAAAAACACCTCAAAATTAAACAAAATATTTTAAAACTATTAATGCCAAAAGGGCCTCAGCTCAGCATAATGCCAAATGGTAACTCAGGGTATACCACCTGACGCTGCTTTTCAGCTGCAGCCCACGAGTGCCATATGCTCGAAAACACCGACAAACATTTATAATAAGTATATTTTTTTTTGTAAAAATCAACCTAAGATAAAATTTTGCGACTCATAATTATAATAAAACAACAAAAATAAAAGTTCTAAGTGCCCATTAACAAAAGAATGCACTGTATTAGGTCCTGAACTACTAGTTTTACTCTAGCCACACCTAAAATAGCCCTTTGTTGATATGTAGTTGAGCCGACGTATAGAGTTGACATGCTCTGCAGTATATAATAGTAGTCTATGTCCCCTGCCTACCCTACTTGACTTGCTACCTACCTACCGATTCTTTTTTCTATTGTCACTTCCACGGATAATCATAACACCGCCATTCAGAAAATGACGTCAAACAAAGGAAATGTACAACGCCATCAATCGAATATGAAGTTCAACTGTCCGAGCATCTGAATTGCGTGTGTTGTGATATTTTACTTCTTGAACACTTTCAATTCATCTCACTTTTGATAGAATGAACCGATTGCGATGAAACAAACTAAGTAATACTTTAAGATACGCACACTTTTTATGTATAAAAGTTATCATTGGTTTCGTACATTTAACGTGATGCGTGCACAAATAAACAGACAAAAATTTCAAATTTGCTGGAAATGGGTTCTGTTGTTTTCCTTTAACACCGTGGCTATTTTTTTATATTTTCTTTGTACAAAAACGACAATTCTACAGATGTATTATATGAATTGATGATGATGATATTAATATTACTAAAAGTGATGTGTAAGCAGAACTATATATTTTTATACACACTCCACAAAGTAGATGTCCTGAATCTGACGAAACTTACACGAATGTTACAAAAACAATGACTAAGATGTTTTTAATAGTACTTAACTAGTTAATTCCGTGATGACGCATAAGTTAATTATAACAGATGATGGTATGCTTCGATATGGTATGTTAGTTTTGTGAGAAAGATCTACCTCTAACGACTTACAAAAATTGATTTGCCTTCATTAGGAGTGTTCGAAAAATGTATGTATCCATGTTTTTCATATAGGGCCCGACCGATGTTATTAGGTAGGTACAAATACAATTCAGCTTTTCTCCTCCGGGATGGCAATGCCGAAGCTCATCAATGTGGAAAACCAATTATTACTGACCACTAAATGAGAATTCTTATTATAGAAATAAATATTTAAATTTCAAAGTGTAATGATATTTGTATACCGATTCCTTAAGCTACATATCTTAAGGAAATACCAGTTAAGTTTTTATACTTACCACGACCTACACAGAAATACCCGATTTAATATATGCATATATTATTAAACAGCCATACTAAACAGACGAACAAACTCTTGACCCTGAGAACTACGCAATCTATTTTTGCCGCGGCGTTATTGCGTGGATGAATCAATCAGGAGTAGTAGGTAATCTGCGTAATAAAAAACCGGTCAAGTGCGAGTCGGACTCGCGCACGAAGTTTTCCTGCGTACCATTATCTACCACAAAAAACGGCAAAAAATCACGTTCATTGTATGGGAGCCCCACTTAAATATTTATTTTATTCTGTTTTTAGTATTTGTTGTTATAGCGGAAATACATCATCTGTGAAAATTACAACTGTCTAGCTATCACGGTTCATGAGATACAGCCTGGTGACAGACGGACAGACAGACAGACAGAGGGACCGCGACATCTTAGTAATAGTGTCCCGTTTTTACCCTTTGGGTCCGGAACCCTAAAAATTAACATTTCTCCTGGTCACGCTATAACTTAAGAACGGCTTTACCGATTTCGCTAATTCTTTTTTTGTTGTGTTTGTTAGGAGATTAGGAGAAGGTTCTTAGAGAGAAAAAAATATTGAAGGTAGCTAGGGTAGGTATGTAGGTAGGGTAGGTATGTAGGTAGGTATGTAGGTAGGGTAGGTATGTAGGTAGGGTAGGTATGTAGGTAGGGTAGGTATGTAGGTAGGGTAGGTATGTAGGTAGGGTAGGTATGTAGGTAGGGTAGGTATGTAGGTAGGGTAGGTATGTAGGTAGGGTAGGTATGTAGGTAGGGTAGGTATGTAGGTAGGGTAGGTATGTAGGTAGGGTAGGTATGTAGGTAGGGTAGGTATGTAGGTAGGGTAGGTATGTAGGTAGGTATGTAGGTAGGGTAGGTATGTAGGTAGGGTAGGTATGTAGGTAGGGTAGGTATGTAGGTAGGGTAGGTATGTAGGTAGTGTAGGTATGTAGGTAGGGTAGAAATGTACGTAGGGTAGGTATGTAGGTTGTGTAGGTATGTTGAGTAGGTTGTGTAGTGAGTGATTCCGTGGGCACAGCTAGTAGATGCATAAAAATATAAATTCTTGTTCAGAATCTTCTTTAAAAGCCAGCCATTCCGACTGCCGAAAAGTTGAATGCATGAAAGGTCCACAGCTGGAGATCCCATGCTGGATTCCCAAGCGTCGCCACATCACCCGGTCATCCCACGGCCTTCACTAGGTCATAGGTTCATCTTGTGCGAGGCGCTCGTTCTGCGAGCAGTACGCTCCACTGTCACTTAACGTTTAGCAATTCTTTGATGAGCGTAAAACTTAATTCTATTTCCACTTTCTATCACGCTAGGAAACTCCGAGCATAATAGCAGTTAAAGTGATAGCACCCAAATAGCTGTGATCAGTTCAATAATGTCCCAAACTGGCTGCGAATCCAATAAATTATAACTTTGCCCTCTCGGATACCACATCGATAGCTCACATGGAAAAACTCTACGAACAGTGTGTGTAACAACAAAAAGGCCAGCATTACATCTATACAGTTTCTTTTCGATTTTGGGACTAGATTGTTTCTTTCAAGGTTCCTCACCCTGGCAACAGTGACAAAACAGCTCCTAAACCTAACATAGTTCCATTACACACATCAATGAATACAATTTCCAACTTTCAGGCGAACAGAAATGAAATTCTTCGCGACCTAGTTCGTAGCTTACAAGTAATAAAACCAGTTACAATTAATATACTTTATTTCTGAGAAAGTGCGAACTTAACAAGTACTCAAGTAGGCTGAACTTTGTAAATGTTAATAACTTGCGCGGCTCGTGTAACCCGCGAAATGCCGTAAAATAAGTAAAGAGACGGGAAAGAGATCATGATGTTTTGAATGTGTCTTATAAATAGTTCATAAACTTACAAAGTTTGCAATAAACCGGTGACTAGACTGATATTATGATGAAACAGAAAAAAATGGGTCGACGAAAGTAAACCAAAAAAAAGTGTCCAGAAAAATATAGTGCTCGAAAGCGTTACGTTACCAAGATATTTGGAAGCCAAGATCGTTATACAAAATATTAATATATGCCAAATATCTCATCAACGTGGCACTTTAGGGTATTAAGTTTTTTAATATTTTTTACTATTTTAGAACAACATTCCTAAGTTTCCTATTTCCAAACTTCTGGGCAGCAACACCCGCAATTTAAAAAAAAAAACAACTGGCGATGAATGACAGAAGCAATCTGGGTCAACGCCAAATATGACGCCGTCGCATTAAGGGTCCGGCGGTGCGTACGCCAGTCCAATGTTTCGCAGTTCACAGTCTTCCCGCATGAAATCCTGTAGCAGAAGCTTCTTGAGCGCCGTACGACGAACCTGTTAAGAAATTTGAATACATTTCCTTAGTTTTCTAATTTAGCATAGAAAATGAACGTTTAATGAAGGCCTTCACCAAATATCTACTGCTCCAAAGTTTATACAAAAATATATTCCTACCTACCTACTAAGGTCTATAGACGCAGTAAGATTGGATTCATTTATCGATATATCACGGGCCGCCCAAAAATAAACTTCGTTGCTACTTTGTTCCACTTATTTTTTTTCTTACTTTATTAGTGTCGACCAAGCCTAAAATCATTTTCTTATAGTAAACCGAGACCGACACCGACACCTGGCCCAACCTTATAAACACCAATATAGCCTACATATGGGTAGGTACTTTGGCATAATAAGTATATCTAGCTATGATAAGACTTGACGAACTTTGTTGGCATTGTCCTAGAGGAAAGTATTGAGGAAAATCTTCGGACCAGTGCGAGAAGACGACGGCACGTATTGTAAATAGGGATAAACCACGACCAAGAAAACTGATTCATAAAGAAACGATCGCAAAGACTCAGAGGGCAGGTCACCTGGAAAGAATGAGTCAAATTCAAATAATTTATTTCAATTGACGGGCTGACCCTGGTGCCTTGGAAGAACGGCAAGTGCTTAAGAGCGGACTCTAGTCAACAGGAATTTGAAAAATAGGTATTTGAAGAAACTATAGCCGTCGCGTCACCTCCAACCTCACCCCGTAAAGTGCGAAAGGGACAACTGCAGCTCAGGCTGATTTTACCTACAAAAACTTTGACTAAAAGACGTTTCGTATTCTGCTGTTTTCTTCATGAAAACTGGTCTGATCTAAAAAATTCTTACATTAAAATTTAGAGGAAAAGTTTATCTATGCTCCTATTATTTCCTTTTTTGTTAAAAACTTATAAATTTTGTCTGAAAGTCTTCTGAACATGGCGGTAAAAACGGGCATTTTTTTCGGATTTTTGGATTGTCATATTTCTTTTTGTGATTATGTTTTGGAAAAAAGGAAATGATACAGGCACGTATTAATTAGACCTAGATTTTATGGAAAAAAAACATTGCTCTAGACTAGAGGCATTATCCACGAAGAAAACAGCAGAATGTGTTTGTATGGAGAAAGTCTCACTAGAGTCCCCTCTTAATATGGGACGCAACTTGCGTCAGCACTGTTGCCGCCAGCCACTTTAGTCGCACCGTCCTCTCACCGTCAGCAGAAGATGCCGCTGAGGGAAAGAGGGTGAAGTACGCACCGTTGGTAAACCGTTACCATTTTGTGCCCATTGCCGTTGAGACCATGGGCGGTTGGGGCACTGAGGCCAAGAAGCTCATTAGCGAGATTGGGCGCAAGCTCCGTGACAAAACGGGTGACCCCCGCTCTGGCTCGTTCTTGGTTCAAAGGTTGGCCATTGCCATCCAACGCGGCAATGCAGCAAGCGTTATGGGCACCTTTGAGCCGGGAACAGTTAGGGGCGGGTTATTTGACAAGTCATGGGACGTGTCGTGGTAGTTATAAATCGTTGTATTGATAAGATTATTGAAACTGTTTGACATATTTGTGAATGTGTGTATTTGGTTGTTGATATAATATAATAAAATTTGTGGCATTAAACCATTTAAAGGTAATTTAGAAAATACAAACAAAACCAAAATCAAGCTACTTGAACATAAAGCGTCATTGGGTGTCTATGGAGAAGAACGTCCAAGAAACTCCACGGACACTGTTTTCCATTTTCATAAAATTATATTACAAGTATTTGGTTCATCATTTCAGCCGAAAGACGTCCACTGCTGGACATAGGCCTCCCCCAGGCGTCGCCACATTGACCGATCCCGTGCGTCTCGCATCCAGCGCCTTCCCGCAACCTTAACCAGGTCATCGGTCCACCTAGTGGGAGGCCTTCCAACGTATCGTCTTCCAGTTCGCGGTCGCCACTCCAGAACTTTTCGGCCCCATCGTCCATCCGTTCTGCGAGCAATGTGCCCTGCCCACTGCCACTTAAGTTTGGCAATTCTTCGGGCTATGTCGGTAACTTTGGTTCTCCTGCGGATATCATCATTTCTGACGTGATCACGCAAGAAAATTCCGAGCATAGCCCTCTCCATTGCCCTTTGGGTGACTTTAAGCTTTCTGATATGGCCCATTGTGAGCGACCACGTCTCGGTCCCATAGGTGATCACTGGCAACACACACTGGTCATAGACTTTTGTCTTGAGACTCTGCGGTAAATTGGACGAGAAGATACCACGCAACTTCCCGAACGCCGCCCAGCCGAGTCGGATTCGACGGTTGAACTCTTTCTCGAAGTTGGACCTACCCAACTGGACCGTTTGTCCCAGGTAAACATAATCGTCTACAACTTCAAGTGTAGAGTCTCCGATCTTGATAGGAGTGGGTGTTACATGGGCGTTCACCATGATCTTGGTTTTGTCCATGTTCATTTTAAGACCCACTCTTTCGGAAGCTCTACTAAGGTCATCGAGCATTTTACTGAGGCTCTCCATGGTCTCAGCCATGATCACTATGTCGTCGGCAAACCGAAGGTGAGTGATGTACTCGCCATTAACGTTGATGCCAAGCCCCTTCCAGTCCAGAACCTTGAAGACGTCCTCCAGCGCAGCAGTGAACAGTTTCGGAGAAATTACGTCTCCCTGTCTTACGCCGCGCTGGAGAAGGATAGGTTTCGAGGTCTGATCCTGAAGACGGACTGACATGGTGGCGTTTTTGTACAGACACTTCAACACCTCAATGTACCGGTAGTCGATCTGGCACCGTTGGAGAGACTGTAGTACAGCCCAAGTCTCGATCGAATCGAAGGCTTTCTCGTAGTCCACAAACGCTAAACAGAGAGGCAAGTTATACTCTTCGGTCTTCTGTATAACCTGCCGCAGCGTATGTATGTGGTCTACGGTGCTAAAGCCTTTTCGGAATCCGGCTTGTTCGGGAGGCTGGAAATCGTCAAACCTGCGCGCGAGACGATTCGTGATGACTCTTGAAAACAACTTGTAAACATGGCTAAGAAGCGAGATGGGCCTATAGTTCTTCAGCCGGGCATTGTCGCCCTTCTTGAAGAAGAGTACCACCACACCCCTGCACCATGCCTGTGGCGTTTTGCCCTCGAGTATGACGGAATCAAAAAGCTTCTGAAGGGCCTCGAGGACCGGTTTTCCACCCGCCTTCAGGAGTTCAGCCGTGATTCCGTCATCACCCGGCGCCTTGTTGTTTTTAAGCTGTTTCAGAGCCATCCTAATCTCGTACAGGCTGACGTCCGGGATATCTTCGGTATAGTGTCAGTATTTGGTTACATCAGTATTTTTGGCAAATAACAAATCTCACACAATAATGTGAGAACGATGTAAAAAGATATGCACGTACAAGCGGAAAGAGTCAAACCACTTCAAAATACAAAAATGTGTGTGTGTGTTTTATTGCTCGAGTTACTAGTGTTACTAGTAACTACGCAGAGATATTTGGAATAGGGCAATGATCGCTATTACCATGCAACAAGACACAACGACGTACAACTACGAGACAGCTAGGTACTTACTAATAAAAGTCTTTTAGGTCTGGTTTCAGAGATTCCCAGAATTCATACCAAGCTAAATTCTTCCTAAACTGCGTGTTCTTCAGAAACCCTTGAATATATCAACATATCAAACAATATGGTTCAATCAAAAATACCTATAGGATCCAAGGACTCCGATTGAACTCCCTCAGAAGTTAAGAGTTATGAATAGACCAAAGAAAATAAGTGATATGAAAGAAAAGGTAGACAGTGATAGCGTGAAGATTGAAAAGACGGAATCGACTAAGAACGTTACGGATATCCGGTAACTATCTGGTATCCGGCCTATCCGGTGCCCTAATTACTATCCGGCCTATCCGGTGCCCTAATTACTATCCGGCTGGATACCGGATAGCAAGTGCTTATCCGGCCGCATAAAGGATAAAAAAAAGAATTTAAGTTTACTTTATCTTTATCACTTAACAAATATAATCAATGATCACAAAATTTTCTTTCCACAACAAAAAAATAATTAGTACTGATACTGCACTAAGGGAAAATTATTGGGAATGAATACAAATTTATCTGCATTAAGAGGTAACAAGCGGTTTCGCTTGTCTTCATAAACACGGGAAGCTATAGATTTTTTTAAGAATTATAAAAATACTTCAAATAACAGCGCGGATTTTAATAAGATCAAACGATCGTTTTTGCAATCAATTCAACAAGTCAATGAAACAATTATTGCTAACTTCGCTACTGAGCGAGAATACCGATCATTCTAGCGCCAACCTACGAAAGCTTGCTTTTTGCGACGCACTAAAACGACAATTTCCTCAGTTTATCCAGCTATTCGGCTACAAGGCTGGCTGAATATCCGGTATCCGGCTAAACAGCTATCCGTTTCATCTCTAAATGATGATTCCCTTAGAATAGTAGGGCATCAAACTTTTCTTTAACCACTCATATGGCCGGAACGCAGATCTACGCGAGACCCAATGGCTTTTAAATTGTTTCAGTTAATGCAAGATAACTTTATTTTAACTCCCTTGGTTAAAATAAAGTTATATTACATTCAGACCCTTTTTGAGACAAATAATGAATCTAAGTAAAAGCGTGTCTAATCAACGAGACTAATTTCACCATTATCACCTAAATTGGGTCTTAGAGCCATCTCCCCCGATAACAAAGGCATGTCATTATTTTAGGCAGAATCTAGAGTAATTTGATAATAGATTTCGGGTCTAAGCTGCAATCTCGCCTTTGGCTATAATATACCTAAGACTCATTCAAGGATCGCGGGATTAAATCTGGCTGAGTAACCAAGGAAAACTCGTAAAATATGAAGTATTTTCATCAAAAAAAATTAACATTTGGAACAAAAACAATATTCGCCGCCTACACCGACGACTCTGCAAAACATTTTTCCTTCAATTGCTTTGAAAACATTCATTAGGAATAACTGACTACCTACGCCACATTTTCTACAAAAACATGGGTAGACTCGACAAAAAATCCGTAACTGCTGGAGGCTGCCTGATTTTCATTATACACTATACGTATCTTCAGTGTTTTTCACAAAGCAAAAAATATATCCTTTTTTCATCGTCTTTTTATTATCATCATAAATTTTCGGTAAATTTCTTATGAGACAGAAAAGCTCGAGTCATAGGCCGTCAGTTTCATAAACTTAATTAACCCGCGATTTGTGGTCCTTAGGAATTTGAAGTCGAGCTTTTGTCGAATTCTACCTAACCTGAAAACCTGTTCCTTAATGTTTAATTTGACTGCGCCGTAAGAGCTGGTTTTTGGCTTGAGTATTTTGTGTTAAGAAAACTCAAACTAGGCCTGATTCCTGACTTGAGTATACCTATATACTCAAGTCAGGAATCATCGGTCCTCTGGGCGCGGTCCTAATGAGAGCTATTAACTATAGCACATATCTACAGTTGTAGTTTAAGAATAGCTGCGCTGCAATTAGGTCTCCAAGGTTAGACAGAAATGGCACTACACACACACACACAAACCGATAATCGTGCAAATACGTGATCGTTGCGTTAATTTATATGGCAAACCAGAACGCATCGTCGCGCCAATAGCGGGCGCTTTCCGATTTTGAATGTACGCGACCATGGCATATTCGCGCGATGTATGTATTAGGACGACGCCTTAGGATAAGTTTTGCCCGACCTTGTTGAAAGGGCAAGTACGAAGTGTCGGCAGTTAACTGAATCGCGCGTCTACACGACCCACTGCCAAGTTAGTTTATTTAAATTAATGAGCTTGTTTTAGCGGTGACATTGACTCGAACAAGTAGAATAGTTGCTTAATTTTATCAGGGTTTGAGTTTATTTATTTATTTATTTAGGTTAACCAACAATTGTTTACACGATGTACATTTCAGACTTAATGACTAGAGTAACATTTACAAGTGCAACAATTAATTACAGGTTAACACCACATGCACAAAAAACGGTTTTACTTAACATACCTACTTATATATTATTGCCATTAGAGCTTATACAAAAAATAAATTAAAACAAAAACAAAGAAAAACTATCAACTCATTCATCCAATGAGTACAGTACAATATAATAAAGAAAAGACATTGGGATATAAAATTACTGAATAGAATTATAATTGATTAACAATATAAATATAATATAATAATAAATTGTGATTGATTTATTGGCTTATGAATAAATTTAGCGACCTTAAATTGATAACAAACTACAATTAAAAGATTAAAAAACAATTATAATTAAAAAAAAACCCAAGGAATAAACCAAGAAATCGAATACAGGTGCAAGTTAAAATTAAATTAAATTGCCATTGGATTATTTACAAAAACTCGTAGGAATTTGTTTATGCTATCATGATGCACATCTACTAAGTCACTGCGATCATTAAGGATTTTACACAATCTAGGTATCGGCGAATTCGCACCAAGCACATACTTTCGAAATGGCGGACACAGGGGTGTTATCTTATTCCTAGGATATCTTGAAGGCGCACGGAATCTAATAAGCTTTAGTAATCCAGGGCAGTCGATCTTATTACGCAACAGTTTGTAAAGAAACAAAACATCGTTTATATCTCTACGCATAGTCAACGACTGCATCTTAAAATGGCATAGACGGGCTTTATAAGAGGGCAGACGCTTGGATTTCCCTTCACTGAATGCTAGATGCCACACAAAACGTTTCTGAACCCTTTCCAGACGCAACATGTGAGTGGCATAGTGAGGTCTCCACACAACACTACAATATTCCATAACACTGCGTACGAAACTATTATATAACATTATCTTGGTGCCTCTCTTACGAAAGCCTTTGGTGTTACGAAGTAGGAACCCAAGCATTTTTGATGACTTTTTAATAATGCTATCAATATGAGGAACAAAAGTGACCTTCCTGTCAAAGTGTACCCCTAGATCCCTTATTTTTTCCATTTCTTGGACTCGCTCTTGGTCTATAAAGTACTCTGTATCAATACAACTAATTTTTCGCGTATATTTTACATGGTAACATTTCTTCGGATTTAGTTGCATTTTATTATTGCGGCACCATTTTATAACCTGGTTAAGATCGCGCTGCAGAAGTTCGCAGTCTCTTTTTGACTCTATTACTCGTGCAAATTTTAGGTCATCTGCATACAGAAAAGGTTCGGAAAAACGAAAACACTCAAGAAGGTCATTGATGAACATAATAAAAAGTATTGGAGCTAAGTGAGATCCTTGGGGGGCGCCCGAAGTTATTTTGTGTGTAGCCGATCGAAAACCATTTACAACGACAAAGAATTCGCGTTCAGCAAGATAGGACTTGAACCAACTTAACAAAGTCCCTGTTATACCATATGCTGCTAGCTTATATATCAGAATAGAGTGAGGCATTTTATCGAAAGCCTTACTGAAGTCGGTGTACACTACGTCAAATTGTTTGCCTCCATCTACAGCCTGTATTAGGGACTCTGTGAATGACACCAAATTTGTGCCTGTAGATCTGGATGCTACGAAGCCGTGTTGGTTATCATAAAGATACAATCCTAAATGTTGCTGCAAGTGTGGACACACTATAGATTCAAAAATCTTCGCGAATGTGGATAGGATTGAAATTGGCCTGTAGTTGCTTACGGTATCTTTTCCATCTGACTTATGCACTGGGACAACCTTGGCTTTTTTCCATTCTGATGGAAAAGTTCCAGTAGCCAGCGATGCATTATAAACTTTTAGTAAAGGAGACACTAAAGCTGTGGCACAGTTATAAATAAAAACAGGCGGAATGCCATCCGGGCCAGGTCCCTTACTAGTGTTTACTGTTGTTAGTTTTTTTAGTAAACAGTCGCGGTTTAGGTAATTATTAATATCAGGGTAATTAGCCTTATAAAAGTTAGGTCTTGAGTCCATATTATATGGTAAATGACAATTCTTTAGCAAAGACATAGTTAGTTCAAGGGGGGGATGCAATTTATCGACAGCTACCAGAGAATTGCTAGACTCACTCACCAAACAAGTTTGCTCTGTTGATAATACCAGATCCAGTATTCGGCCAGAGCAGTTCTTTACATGATTATATTGTGATAGTTGATTTACATTCATAAAATCCAAGAGGTCTTGACAAGCCTTAGGTAAGGAATCATTTACGGCAGTTTTATCCCAATTCAATTTGCTTCTTAGGTTAAAATCACCAATTATGTAACAGGGGATGTCCGTTGAGTCGAGCACTCTGTTGCAGCTGTCCACAAAATGATCCAACGTTATGAGACACACTGGTGGTGGCAGATAGGCGGCACAAAGAGCAACCTGGCGTGACTTGTAAGATGTCGATATGTCAAGCGTGACCCAGAGGTCTTCACAATTACTTTGCCAGCGTTTGATACGTGCGGCGTTAATTTTTTTATTAATTGCTATCAAGACTCCTCCCCCGTTTCTGCTTTGCCGAGACCCAGCTGTTTCTCTGTCCCGTCTATAAACCTCGTAACGATCATCAAACAATTCACTACTCAATACATTACTGTTTAGCCAAGTTTCTGTTAATACTATAACATCATAATTCATATTGCATAGATTACAGTAAAAAATATTCGTTTTAGTTCTTAAGCCTCTACAATTTTGGTAATAAATTGAAATGTCCTTGAATTCTATGCAGTTTAAACCTAATGCATGCATTAAATTACAATAGTAAAAAGAAATAACAACAAATTACATACGCATCAATTATCATTCAATCTTACTGAGACTACTCTTGTTCCTAATTTGTATATGATCTGCGCCATCAGTTTTCCTCACAAATATTCTGCCGTTTCTGACCCACACGTATTTATAATTCTTCTCCTTGGCTTTTGTCCTCGCAGCTGCATGAAGAGCTCTATTTGTCGGGGACAGGTGTTCAGTAACAAAAACTGGAGATATTGGTCCAGCATATCCGAGGTGTGAACAGTTCAGCTTTTCTTTAGGGTTCGCGCATCCTTGGTGAGGCCAATTGGACGATTATAGAGCGAGGGCGGTTACTTGATGGGTTAGCCTTAGCAATGCGAGTGCAATGCAGTACATCTCTCTCACTGATTTCGCAATCAACCACACTCGCAAGTTGAGTTACTATGTTGTAAACATTTTCATTTTTATTCTCCGGTACACATTGCAATTCTATGTTGTTCGATCTTGATTGTTGCTCCAGATTAGCTAGTCTGTCGCTGAGGTCTTCTACGGTGACCTTAAGATCTGTGTTTTCCAATTCCAATTTTGTAATAATTTCCTTAGACAGCTCATGCGCCTTCATAATGTCTTCAAATTTACTGTTCATGAAAGACATAGACTCAACAATATCAGCTATTTCTTTCTTAATTGGTGCCAGTACTTTGTTAATCGTGGTAATAATAGTGTTATTAAACTTCGCCGACATCTCACTTAATTCATGTTTAATAACTTCGCTTATAACCGAGCGCAGTTCGTCGTTATCATTGGGCGTGGAAGGAGGCGAAGGCGGTGAAGGCGGTTCAGTGGCTTGTCTTTTCGGGCCTCTGGTCGTAGACACGTTACGAGCTGGAGTTGTGTCGTCCCTGCCCACCTTTGTCTTTTTGCTCAAACATGAAGGACACTTCCAGGTTGCCTTCTTATTAGGAGATTTAGTAAGGGATATACAAGCATAATGATAACACTTTGGATTCCGCCTCTAAACCTGTTCCACATTCATTAGTGCAACAACCCCATTGTGCATTTCTGTCAGCCATGATAACTATTATTTTTTATTATAGTTAGCGATGCCGTGATAAGAAACAATAACAATAAAAATCCAAAATAAAATCCAAATTAAAAATTGTGTGTAGGTATTTCGACTTCTTAGAGGCAGTACACAATAGGCATCAAGTGCTGTCACGTGCCGTCGCCTGAGTCATTCTGCCGTCCTTTAACTAGAAAGCCGTTAACCCTCAAATGGTCAATTTTTACTTTTTAATAGAGAGTGACAGAGTTCAAAATTCTCTATCTTTCTGTATAAGAAACATGTCAGGAATGTAAATAGTTCCAAAGATATGAATTTTTTGTAGGCCGTTAAGTAACACAATTTAGGACGATTCCATCACTTGAAAGCGTCTTGAAACCCACACTTCTTCGCTAAATGTACTTTAAAGAACCTTAACTGCCCGATGTGATGGTTATTTTCTAGCCTTTTGCTTAACTACAAGTACGTTATCTGATTATTCTTGACTATAGAGACGCAAAAGGACTATAACTACTTTACAGTTAAGCATTTAAAGAACAGTTTCAATGAAAAACTTAACTTATTTGCGGTTATTCGCCCTTAACGCTTTTTTAGCTAAGCTGCTTGAAAATAATTCATGCCTGTTTGATGAAAACACCGGCAAGAAATTAGATTTTTCTTAGCTATTCTCAATTCTCAATTCTCAATTTTTTATTGCGTACCATAATGTATATACATAGTTGGCAGGAAAATAATTATATAAGTCACAATTATGGACCCTGCCGGGCACAGCATATATAAAGTAGGAGAGAGGAGGAAGGACACTGAGTGTTTAATGTGATAAATTAATTGTATTATTGGTGAGTTTAGGTATTAGTAAGTTATAGGTACTGTTTTATTAATATAGAATTTAAGTTAAGAATTATAATTATTGTTTTATTAATTATATACTCCGTATTATTTATATATTTAGAAACACTTGTACAAAACATTATTTTTTTAATTACAATTAATATTAGTTTTATTTAATCATTATTATTTATTTTATTTAATAATCAACATTTTTATTTATTACGTAATTAATATGTATTTTCATAAGGTAAGTTATTTATTTATAGGATACTCCATGATTATTTAAAAAAATAATGATAATATATATTGCATTTATGGGTCGGCAGGCGTCTTTAATAGTGAATATTTACGAGTATAGGTACAAATAGATAGTTATAAGTTCCTTATAATTTATCATTTAGGTATTCGTTTATGCTATAGTAGCATTTGCTTACAAGGAAGAGCTTTAATTTATTGATAAAGATATTATATGTGTTAGAATTCTTTATTATTTCGGGTAACTTATTATAGATTTTGATGGACATGACAAAGGTACCACTGGAATGCATGTTTAGTCGCGATTGTGGTAAGTTTAGTCTATTTTTATGTCTTAAATTAATTTTATAGTATAGTAATGAGACTTAGCTACAAAGCAGCTAAGTCTCATTACTTAACTAAAAGGCAGTTAGCTGACTCTCGCGCTGTGTGCATTGTCCTTAATCCCGTAGGAGTCAATCTTTCCACCCGGAGCACCGACTGCCACGGTCGTGTACAACCATCGCACATCGGCAGGATCAGGTGGTCAGCCAGTTCCCGAATATGTTTCCTCCGACTGCACAGCATGATTTTTTCTTGTTTACAGCTTATTAGTTCGATTCTTAATCAGTCGGGTTTTTATTTTTGAATTAACTTTTTTTATTCTAATCGGACTAGCCCGGAAATATAAGAAAGTTACTAATTTATTAAGCTAGATTAATATCTTTTTTTTTATTATTTTACTGTTTCTAATTTAAGCCATGAAAAAGATTCAAAAGATATAAACATTAGTAAAATAATGTATAAAATAAGTTACATAACTCTATCACCAGGATCCATCATCATTCTTTGTCAATAACGCTTAATTACTTTGTTATATCACCGTGTGTAAAGCCTTAATTTTGCTGAAGAGTATACAATTTAAAGTTTTTAAACGACAAGTTTCTAAAGAATCCTCAAATATCAATTAAATTTCGAGCGCATCCTCAAGAAATTGAAAAATAACAGAAATGAAATATAATTAAAACATTATCACCGATAAATAATACGCAAGCATAAAATGTTTTAATGGCAAAATTTACTTATTATTCGTGATGACAATGAACATCATCAAAAAACCAATAGAGTCACTAAGTAAATTTGTTTAGTATAATATTTTAATTTCACCAAACGCCTAGAAAGTTTGTGCACACTATTTCATCGTTCCCTATCCATTTGCATAAAATTTTAAGACATAATATAACATGGCATACTTTTGTTTACCCTAATTATAATTACGCTAAACAGCTTGCGCATAATTTCTCTCATCATAATGATGTTTAAGTATAACATTCTACAGCATAAATTTATTTACACATAACATTCTACAGCATTAATTTATTTACGCATAATGATATTAAAGCATATTTTATATGCATATAAAAAAGAGCATGCATAGAGAGAAACAGTGGGCAAATACAAATATATAAAAAGCGAATTGAAAAAAAAATTGATGATGGAGGCCCGCTATGCGGGGCTCCTATTTCTGTCTGCAGGGTCTAAAGTAACCTGACATGAATAAGATGAGGGGAGCTGAGTTCACTCGCTTTGCTCGCTCACTTCAGCTCCCGTCATCCTCTTCGAACCTAACCTATCCGTGTCGGGGTACTCTAAATTCCCGAGCTCACTTGGTCCGCTCTTGGACTAATTCGTTGAAATAATTACTTAATAAAATGTATAATGCATGGCAGTTATTAATAAATCATTTGCATGACACTCCATAATAAATACGTAAACACAGACAAGACTGCGTGAAGTCGGTTTTGCAGCGATTCGTTTCTGTCACTAAATTTTGTAGCACAACATATTGACTTTTTATGACACCATTTCAATTATAAATTGAAAATGCCACCACGTAACCGGCTATATATTTGTGACCAAATAATATTCCGTAAAATGTTGTTTCGGTGTGGTGAAAATATGACAAATAAAACATTAGACAAATGAAAAAATATAAAAAGAGGCTTCGGCCAAAGCAAAAAGTTATTTTGTAAATCGGCGAAATGTAGTTCCGTAAAATAATACATTATGCCACATGATACTTCGATGATCTGAAAATATGTCAAATAATGCATATGGCAAAAAAGACTTCGGTCAATAGTTTTCGGTAAAATGAAATTCGACCAAATAAACAAAATAATCGAAAAATAACAATCGGAATAGTAATCGGTTCCCCCAAAGAGTAAAATAATAATTGGGTCCCCTAAACGCGATACCAGCTTAGTACATGCAATGCTGGAGTTTTGCACAAAATGTTTGTTAACAAATGTGCTGCACACTATTTTGGTGGAATCGTACCTTAAGATCTTAATTAGTTATTAGTTGAATATTGCCTATTCAAATTATATTTCTTTTAAGTATCTTTTAAAAGCTGAAATAAAATTTTAATTTTTGAAGATGTCTATAATTTCTTAGATATTCCCATATGAATGCTAAACTATAAAGAAGTTAACCACAATCGAAATATTTGTAACCCCCTTTTAGATAAGCAAAGTAGTTAAGATTTTAGAAAAGTTCCGCATAACATTGGCAACAATTAGCTTAAAAGCATCTAAAGCCCCGTAACCGCTCATTAGGAAAGTTATTAAAATTGAAATCGAAGCAAATGTCATGGCTATAAAGCAGTTATGTCACTTAACAACTTTTTAGGTAAGTATTTATGAACAAAATGTAACAAACATTATTAAGGCTAAAATTTTTAATAAATTACTTCACTAAAAAGCCGCTAAGGTATGGTTAACGGCCTTGTAGTACAGTAATAAGATAAAAAAACTGGATATGATGCTAAACAAAATAAGAAAAAAATATTTTAAAAGTAATCAATAAGAGTTTCTGGACGGAAACGATTCTTTAAGATAAATATAATTAAATATCAATTGATGTGTCTTACAACCATTTACCTAAGTATCATAGTTTTTAAGAAACAACGATTCCCGCGTTTTTTGTCATTTACTCGGAAATTACTTTTTGGGCTTAACGGCCTTCTAGTTAAAGGACGGCAGCATTGGACGCCGCTGCAAGCGATATTGACGGTTCTGCGCACTGCCGAACCGTGCAAATTCCGTGAACTGCACGTAAAGTGTCTTGTCATTTACTCACCGGCTGATTCGTTAACTTTTGAATCTGGGAACTGTTTGCACTTAATAATGTTCAAATTATACACTTTACTTTAGTTTTCACCCATTAACCACACATCAGCAAAGGCATCGAGTCACTGTGTCACTACTATTTGCTAATTGTCCGCGAGTTGTCTTGTATAACTGATATTAAAACACAGAGTGAAAAACTACGTATGTTGTCCGTTTGAATGCCGGGGCAAAGATCGAAGAGTAGGATCGATTCGAAGAGAAGTTGTTAAAAAACAAATAATAATGTGTGACACATTTTTTATATTAACTAGAATAAGAAGTGGAATTCTCCGCCGGAGTCCGTGTTTTTTGATAGCTACTAAACAAATAGGTCTTTAAGTAAACAAATTATACGTGCTTCACCGTCGACCACATAAGCGCTTACCTTCAGGCGCAGATAATATATTAATAATTGCATACCTTCAGGTGCAGAGCAGTGGTGGCCCAGTGGTAACGGCTTGATTTACGTTTCGAAAAGGCTGATGATGATGATACCGTCAGGTGAGAAAGTTGTCAAAAAGTGTACGTCTGTATTTTTTATGTTTGTTAATCAAACCAGCCTTAACAGCTGAACGGCTTCGGATGACGGGAACGCCGGTTGGCTATGGCCGAAGGATTAATATACTGAGGTATTTTTATCAGTATACGAGATATATTTTATCTAATAGTGATACAAACGTCTCGCCCAGTGATCAATTTAGATATTCACGCGGCTCAAGCCTCGCCTGATGGTAAGTGATGATGTGGTCGACGCTGAATTACGCTTGCCTAGAAGTAACCTATTCACTCTTGACTTAAAGACCCCAAGGTTGTAGCTATCAGGAAACAGACTCCAGCAGGGAATTCCACTCCTTAGCTGTGCGTACAATGAAAGTATTCGCAAAACGCTTTGTACGTATGGGTGGGATGTCCACCATGTACCGGTGGCGCATTGCCGTATGTCTTGTTGTTCGTTGATGGAAAGGGCTAGGCGGTATCAAATTGTGCAGTTCCATCGCACACTCCGACAGATTGGCCACTTGGCGTCGATGTTCAAGGCTCTGGAGCTTTGAGGCGACCAGAGCATCGTTGCCGATAAATCTCTTGGCCCATTTGTCAATCGACTCAAGTGCATCAAGTTGATATTTAGCAGATCCGTCCCAGAGGTGAGTTCAGGTGAGAGCAGTACTCCATGCATGACCTAACTTGCGCTTTATACAATTTGAGCAACTGTTCAGCCGTCTCACCTTTGCAAGGATCCCCAACTTTTTGCAGCCAACTGAGCCTTTGCCTCAATGAACGGACCAAAATTGACGATCGATGTTACGATCACGTATCTCTCAGCAACCATGCTGTCGTCTGCGTACGCAATGGTTCCGGGTTTTAGCAGGTCATTTATTTGCAGCAAAAACAGCGTAGCCGAGTGCACCGACCCCTGAGGGACTCCGGCGTTAATACCTAACTGACCGGACGAGCAGCCATCGATAACCACTCGGATGGACCGATCCCTCAGGAAGTCAGCAATCCAGTCACACAGACAACTAGGCAGGCCGAACGAAGGAAGCTTACAAATAAGGCTCTCATGCCAGACCCTGTCGAAAGCCTTCGAGATGTCAAGGGAGACAGCAAGCGCTTCCCCGTGCCTCTCGATGGCCTCACTGAATGAACGTGAATGCCATACGCTAGAAGATCCCCAGTTCACCGATTTCGGCGGAAGCCATATTGGCGGTCACTGAGGATATCGTTGTCTTCTAGGTATGCCAGGAGCTTATTGTTCAGCACACGTTCCATACTCTTACAGAGGATAGACGTTACTGATATGGGTCTGTAGTTGGCCGGATCAGCCCGACCACCCTTTTTGGGCACGGGCTGAACGTTAGCTTGCTTCCAAGCCTTCGGCACCTTTCTCACTATCATGTTTAAGTCACAATAGCAGCTTTTGTGTTCTAAAATGTAATTAGATTTCATAGAGGAGATAACATTCGTAATGTAGTACCTACCTATTAATTATTATTCAAATAAATAGTTTTACATTTTGGTAAGTAGGTAGGTAAGGTATGGTAGGTAGCGTAGGTGGTTAGGTAGGTAGGGTAGAGTAAGTAGGGTAAGTAGGGTATATAGGATAGGGTAAGTATGTAGGGAAGGGTAGGGTAGATAGGTATGTAGGATAGGGTGAGTAGGTTGATCGGTAGGGCAGGCGAGTAGGTTGGTAGGTAAGGTAAGTGGGTAGGTAGTTGGGTAAGTAGGTGGGTAGGCAGGTGGGTAGGTAGGTAGGTTTTAGGTAGGTAGATAGCCAGTTGACGGGAGCGAAGCCGCGGGGTCAGCTAGTATAAAATAAAAACCAAAATCCTTTGTTTTCATAAGGACAGATTCTCATAAATACAGATTAGCAGAAGGACAGATTCTCATAAGGACAGTTTGACCTAAATTAATCTCGTCATTTCATCGTTTTAGCCAAAAGACGTCCACTGCTCACAAAACGTTTTGGGAACACTTTTATTATGCGTACAGCTAAGGAGTGGAATTCCCTGCCGGAGTCTGTGTTTCCCGATAGCTACAATCTAGGGGTCTTTAAGTCAAGAGTGAATAGGTTATTTCTAGGCAAGCGTGTTTCACCGTCGACCACATCCATCATCGCTTACCATCAGGTGAGATTGTGGTCAAGCGCGAGCCTATAGGTTATAAAAAAAACTGCTGGACATAGGCCGCCCCCAAGCGTCGCCACACTGATTGGTCTTGTGCCTCTCGCATCTACCATACTCCCGCAACCTTGACCAGGTCGTCGCCCCACCTAGTGGGTGGTCTTCCAACCCAACTTCCTCCAGTTCGCGGTCGCCACTCAAGAACTTTTCGGCCCCAAAGGCTATCCGTTCTGCGAGCAATGTTCCCACCCACTGCCACAAGTTTGGCAATTCTTGGGAATATGTCGGTAACCTTGGTTCTCTTGCGGATGTCTTCATTTCTGATTCGATCATGCGAGGAATCTTCGAGCATAACTCCCTCCAATGCCCTTTGGTTGACTTGTAAACCTTCTGATGAGCTTCGGTTCTATACGTCATCACTGGCTACACACATTGGCCATAGAATTAAACTCGTGAACGAGGCAAAATAAAAATGAGTTGATTATTTAAAGAGACTGATGCTTTTTTTGCCTCTTAAAAAAGGGTACCTAAGAATTTAAGTTTATAGTGAGAACTGACCATTTTTTACCAATTTTTTTACACAAGTACTAAAAATAAGCGCACATTGGTCACAATTATGTGTGATTGACCTTTCTTTACATTTTGCTTATTACAACTGCACAAAACAAAATCATTATTTTCATATTAGGTTGGAGACGTCGCGGCGCGTCGCTGTCGGTGGAGAGGAGCAAAAAAATAAAATACAATGATTTACGAAATTGTAGAGTTAAATTGCAAGATTGAATTATTGTGCCAACGATAATTTTAATCTTTGTTTTATTTTTGTCATTTTTTATTGAATTAATTGACATTCTGTTTTAGTTAATTCTCGTATAATTTTTCATTTTGTAAATGCTTATTTGATTTGCAATGCATTACTAACACTAGTGCAGGGGTCACCAATTTTCAATTGTGTCCGTTTTTTACAATAATACATAAATGGCCGTCGCGGTCCGTAAGGGATAACGACTATGTCCCCTCCCGGCCTTTACATTTAAACGTACTACACACTTTGTTAAACATTCAATGATAGGTACACTTATATATGTTAATATAGATACAATATCAATGAAGATTTTGTTTGATGATTATTCCGTTGCCGAATCGACGACAGCAGTAAAGAAAAAACCGGCCAAGTGCGAGTCGGACTCGCGCATGAAGGGTTCCGTACTTGGTAAATTGCGGTTTACGATTTATGGTGACCGTCAGGATGACTGGACCAAACGAGATATTTCCTTGAGACCATGTGCACTTTTTAATACCTATTTGCTACTATTTACTACCTATAGTGAAATATTTACTACCTCTGCGTTACGAAATATATCAAAGAAATAAAATGGTCAGCCATTCTGACGTCAGGTTGGCTGACCACTTCCAAGTTCCCATAGTTTTAGAGTTGTATTAACCACGTTGTTAATGTAAATATTTACTACCTATTTGCTACCTTAACATATATATTTTTGCACAACAGTAAGAAGCTCCTATAGCAAGTTAATTTATAGGCGTTTAAAAGCCATTTAAACGCCTGTACATTATTATTTACATATTTTCTTCTCAGAACAATTGCTAACAATGTTTTTATAGGCGCTTAGTGGCTTATGAACAACTTGTTTCTGGATAATTTGAAGCATGAGGTTTTGGGTTCGATTTCCAGGTCGGGAGAAGTGTTATTGGGTTTTTACATTACGATTTTTTTAGTAGCAGCCCTGAGTCTGCATTTGTGCCCGGTTGATGGCAATAGGCTCGGCCCCTATTACATGGGACTTAAATATAACTGGCGAAATGTGGGTTTACACACGGCTACATATCAAGCTATACATTTCCAGTATAAACTGACCTCTCATTGCACGGAAATCCGGTTTATTCCCATCGGCCACCCCTCAGTTGCCACCCCGGTGGCCGATGGGAATGATTTAGTGAAATTTCCTACCTTCCTTTATTCCCATCTGCCACCGGGGTGGCGGATGGCACTAACTAGTGGCGTTTGCCGCCCCGGTGGTTGATGGGAATTATTTAGTGAAATCTGCCACCTTCCTTTATTCCCATCTGCCACCGGGGTGGTGGGCGATTCTCATGACATTTGTCACATAAAAGTTGATGCTGTGACCGGTTTACTTTGTTACTTGGATCCAACTAAAGGTGCTGGCCCTGATAACTTAATAATATCATCTAAATTTCTAACTAAATGCGCGCCTTGCATTGCCCTACCTATTTCAATTTTGGTTTTTGGAAGTCGGACTCAAGGTGTTGTCCCCATATTATAGAAATCTGTTTTTATTTCACCCGTACTTAAGGAGGGGTATAAAAAAGAGATTACTAATCATGGGCCTATATGCAAGCTGTGTATTATAGCTAAAATATTTGAGAAGATTGTCTTGATTGAAAGAGATTGCATGTAGCATAGATGAGAATGTTGAGATGGATGTGCGGAGTGACGAGATTGGATAAAGTGAGAAATGAGTATATTAGAGAAAGTTTGAAAGTGGCGCCAGTAACAGAAAAGTTGAAAGGAAACCGTTTGTCCTGGTATGGTCATGTGATGAGGAAGGATGAAACGCATGTTACTAAAAGAGTTATGAATATAGATGTGGATGGATGGAGAGGGAGGGGACGGCCAAAGAAAAGTTGGATGGACTGTGTGAGGAGTGATATGAAAGATAAGGGCGTCAGTGATGGAGTGACGGGGGACAGGATAGTATGGAAGAAGAAAACGTGTTGCGCCGACCCCAAGTAACACGGGACAAGGGCAGGAAGATGATGATGATGATTTGAGAGGATTGTCTATAACCAGTTATATCCGCCCTTGCTAGCTGTTTCAGCACGGATTTTTAAAAGGACGGTCTACCATTTCTAATTTGATTTTATTTCATGGTTTTATTACGGATGCTATGGATAACGGTAAGCAGATCGATATGGTTTGCACAGATTGTAGTAAGGCATTTGATCGGCTCGACCTCAATACCCTGATAAAGAAGCTAAGCTACATCCGTGGGGACCTCTTGGTTCTCGTCTGACACAAGCAGTAGTTCTCAATAATTATATGTCTAGTTGGGTAAACTTGCCCAGCGGAGTGTCTCAGGGTTCGTTGCTCGGTCCTATTTTGTTTGTAGTATGTGTGAACGATATCGATCAGAGCCTCCATTCATCCAAACTATTATGCTTTGCCAAGGACATGAAAGTTTTTGCCACAATTTCTATTTCTTTTTTTATTTCTATTTCTTGGTTTTTTTAAATGACATAAAATTTTTGCCAACTCAAAGAAAAAATGTTGATGGTTTAAAATTCTACCAAAATCCTTCAACGAAAAATAGTCAAATATGAAACTTGAAAACTTTCTTGATATTTTTTCTATTTACCCCGTTTTACGGTCATGAGAATCAACCACCCGACTAAACTTATGAAGGTGGCAAATGGGAATAAACCGGCAAACGCCACTAGTGAGTGCCATCCACCACCCGGTGGCAGATGGGAATAAAGGAAGGTAGGAAATTTCACTAAATCATTCCCATCGGCCACCGGTTTGGCAACTTGGGGGTGGCCGATGGGAATAAACCGGAAATCCTATAAAACAACAACTATGCAAGATCAGCTTATACTAAAATGTATAGTTTGATATGTAGCCGTGTGTACCTACTATGGGTACACTTCTACCTTATCCTTCGTGGAACAAGGCGTGATGTGATAATGTTATAAGTATGTATGTACCTATTTTGGGATTTATCAAATTAATCTTGATCAAATCACGATACAATATTTGATAATAATTAATTGTAATCTTAGTTTTTTTATATTTAAAACTACCCACAATATACACAACTGTGATGATATTTTTTCTGTCCAACTTTAGTTTTGTTGTTTTGTGACGTGCGTTAACATGTTAACAA
The DNA here is from genome assembly GCA_949775005.1 of Orthosia gothica. Classification (NCBI taxonomy): domain Eukaryota; kingdom Metazoa; phylum Arthropoda; class Insecta; order Lepidoptera; family Noctuidae; genus Orthosia; species Orthosia gothica. Next base: position 33,005,841 of record OX459038.1, on the reverse strand, counting down.
TAATTTATTAAAAATCATATTAAGCACTCTGCTCGACAAGATTTTGACACATGACATACCAGCTGAGTTGATAGGTTGTTGCAAATTACTTCATGAAATACAGGAATTCCGTGCAACATCGTCGACCACATCATCGCTCACCATCAGGTGAGATAGTGGTCAAGCGCGAGCCTATCAATAAATAAAAAGAACCGCTTCCGTCTACTGCAAAATGTGTACAAAATACGAATTATACACTTCCAAACGGTAGACAATTTAGATTTGCTATATCAATATCCCAATACCTCGTAAAATATCTCCATCCCTCTCCGCCGCCCTCGACCTTATTATAAATGAAACTACTGAGATAAAAAAAAATTGTCACTACTCTCCTGTGTATTTGGAAGGCTGTCAAAAATAGAAAAACAACAAGATATTCGATATTATTTAATTACGTTAATGACATGACACAAAATAAATATCAAAAAATTCTGTCGAGTTTAATTTTGATTCAAAAATTGCTGTCAGTTTGTATTTATATATTACATTATATATATTTTCTGCCATAAATGATGCAATGAGCCAACATTTTGTTATGACTTTTGGTTACTCGATTTGACATGTCATCGTAACATTGAAATGAAGTACCTCTAAAACAGTGCGATTTATAATGACCAATTCCCTCGCTCGGAGCCGATGAAGGAACAAATTCTATAACTGACGCCAAACTATATTCAATATTTTTCAATGAAATTATAGTTGGTATATCGTTTAAACATATTTCTTCTTCAGAACTGAGTTCAAAAGCAATCAAATCTTTAGTTCGTATTCAAACGTCTTAATACCTGTGCATCCAGTATGACGACAAGTAGACATGTTATTTTCAGGGTCTATCCTGGAATTGGCAGATTCTGATAATGATTTTATGTTATAGTCCAAAGGAAAAAATGCGCATTTACGCTTAACCTGATTTACCGGACACTCTGTATTTGTGCAAGATTCGATTCTATCCGCACTATATATTACATCGATTAGTATTTTTTCAAAAATATGCGCCACATTACATTCGCAGCTAATAATAATCAAATATTTATTTTATTCGTTTTTAGCGGCAACATAAATACATCATCTGTGAAAATTTCAACTGTCTAGCTATCACGGTTCATGAGATACAGCCTGGTGACAGACAGACAGACAGACAGACGGACGGACCGCGGAGTCTCAGTAATAGGGCCCCGTTTTTACCCTTTGGGTACGGAACCCTAAAAAAACAACACCAAGGAAATGTCATGTTGCAAGGTGCATCAAAAGTTTGTTTTTTTTTCAGATTTTGGCTTTTTTTTTTTGTATGCAAAATGGTAGGTACTTAAGGACGCAAGTAAAATGATTATATTTATTTTGTCCTTTTGCATCTTTTCAGCAAGCGAAAAGGTTGTTTATGCACATATTTTGAGCAAATCTAAATTGTCTACCGTTTGGAAGTGTATAATTCGTATTTTGTACACATTTTGCAGTAGACGGAAGCGGTTCTTTTTATTTATTGATAGGCTCGCGCTTGACCACTATCTCACCTGATGGTGAGCGATGATGTGGTCGACGATGTTGCACGGAATTCCTGTATTTCATGAAGTAATTTGCAACAACCTATCAACTCAGCTGGTATGTCATGTGTCAAAATCTTGTCGAGCAGAGTGCTTAATATGATTTTTAATAAATTATTGTTAACATGTTAACGCACGTCACAAAACAACAAAACTAAAGTTGGACAGAAAAAATATCATGACAGTTGTGTATATTGTGGGTAGTTTTAAATATAGAAAAACTAAGATTACAACTAATTATTATCAAATATTGTATCGTGATTTGATCAAGATTAATTTGATAAATCCCAAAATAGGTACATACATACTTATAACATTATCACATCACGCCTTGTTCCACGAAGGATAAGGTAGAAGTGTACCCATAGTAGGTACACACGGCTACATATCAAACTATACATTTTAGTATAAGCTGATCTTGCATAGTTGTTGTTGTATAGGATTTCCGTGCAATGAGAGGTCAGTTTATACTGGAAATGTATAGCTTGATATGTAGCCGTGTGTAAACCCACATTTCGCCAGTTATATTTAAGTCCCATGTAATAGGGGCCGAGCCTATTGCCATCAACCGGGCACAAATGCAGACTCAGGGCTGCTACTAAAAAAATCGTAATGTAAAAACCCAATAACACTTCTCCCGACCTGGAAATCGAACCCAAAACCTCATGCTTCAAATTATCCAGAAACAAGTTGTTCATAAGCCACTAAGCGCCTACAAAAACATTGTTAGCAATTGTTCTGAGAAGAAAATATGTAAATAATAATGTGCAGGCGTTTAAATGGCTTTTAAACGCCTATAAATTAACTTGCTATAGGAGCTTCTTACTGTTGTGCAAAAATATATATGTTAAGGTAGCAAATAGGTAGTAAATATTTACATTAACAACGCGGTTAATACAACTCTAAAACTATGAGAACTTGGAAGTGGTCAGCCAACCTGACGTCAGAATGGCTGACCACTTTATTTCTTTGATATATTTCTTAACGCAGAGGTAGCAAATATTTTACTATAGGTAGTAAATAGTAGCAAATAGGTATTAAATAGTGCACATGGTCTCGAGGAAATATCTCTTTTGGTCCAGTCATCCTGACGGTCACGATTTATGACGTATAAAAAAAACTACTTACTAGATCTCGTTCAAACCAATTTTCGGTGTAAGTTTACATGGTAATGTACATCATATATTTTTTTAGTTTACCTAATCATTCTCTTATTTTAGAAGTTACAGGGGGGCGGGACACACATTTTACCACTTTGGAAGTGTCTCTCGCGCAAACTATTCAGTTTAGAAAAAAAAAATATTATCCATTTATATCCCACACGTAAGGGTTTGAAAAAAAAAAAATTTAGTTTCAGTTTCCAGTATGGGAACCCCCAAAATATATTGTTTTTTTTCCTATTTTTGTGTGAAAATATTTATGCGGTTCACAGAATACATCTACTTGCCAAGTTTCAACAGCATAGTTCTTATAGTTTCGGTAAAAGTGGCTGTGACATACGGACGGACAGACAGACAGACATGACGAATCTATAAGAGTTCCGTTTTTTGCCATTTGGCTACAGAACCCTAAAAAGCGCTGAATAAATGACTTAAGTAACACAAGTAAATTATATTGTAGTGATGTTCACACAATACACGATCCGGATGCGGACCGTGGTCTGCCATTTGGTGACCCCTGCACAAGACGTGTATAAGTGTTTGTTACTAACAAGATGTTAAAACAATAAAAATATTATTGCCTTCCCGTGACTTCGCCCTTGTGGCCTATGCCACAGGAACCGTGTTTTTTTTCGAGACAAAAAGCTTCGTTATATTATAAGATTCATCATCGGACAACAAGACGTACCTACGGCTATGCGCCAACGGTACATGGTGGACATCCCATATATCCCACCCATACGTACAAAGCGTTTTGCGAATACTTTCATTATGCGCACAGCTAAGGAATGGAATTCCCTGCTGGAGTCTTTATTTCCTGATAGCTACAACCTTGGGGTCTTTAAGTCAAGAGTGAATAGGTTACTTCTAGGCAAGCGTGGGCAAGCGTGCTTCACGTCGACCACATTATCGCTTACCATCAGGCGAGATAGTGGTCAAATGCGAGCCTAACGTTAAATAAAAAAAATGAGATTAATAATTTTAAGTATGATTTAAAAACGATTTGATACAACTTCTTTAAAACAAGTTGAATAAAATGGAAACTAACAATATAGGTACCTTTATTATGTAAAGCAAAGATCTTGCTTGATCTTTGTGCACAGCATTTTCTGTATAATATAAACGTTTCGCATAAGTTACCGTGCTCCTAGGTGTTTTAATATATGCAAAACTTTAACAAAGTACTCTAATACAAGCAAAATAACTACAAAACACTACATAAATCTGACTTTTCAAGTACATTTGCTGACTAAATTTTGCATCGTAATGAGACTAGATTTATTATAAGCATTGAAAACACAACCGTGCTACTGCTGATGCATAGTAAGAAGGTAGGTATTTATTGATAAAATATGGCTTTAAAATGTCATTACGGTAGTCAGTCAGTTTAATTAGGGATTTAGACAAACCACTAGTGATATAGGAGGTAGGTTGGTTTATTAAAATTTTATCAGGGTTGGTTTTTTTTTTCGTGTGGAGGCCTTGGCGGTGATTAAGGAAGGAGATAATGTGACTTACTACTAGTAGGCTTTAAGCACCATGCTGGTGACTTATTTTTGTTCTTTGTGATAGGTTGGTAGGGTGTTTGTGAATGATTTTTATTTATGATTTTGTTTTCTTTTTCGCTGCAACCCACACACACACACACACACACACATTGTAGTTCACAATACACTTATTATTCTATTATTTCATTGTACATTATTTATTTACACTTTATGCACATCCTATTATATCACTTAGGTCAAATATGTATAAATTATATTTTTATTTTGTTACCCACGTCCGTGTGTCGCTGCGGGGTGCCAACTGAAAACCAGCGCTGGATGTCTGACGCCCAGCAAATGCTGAGTTGGTAACCCTTTCGGTAGGGCACGTTCAGCGCAATTTGTCTTTGCATTTCTTTTTTGTCTTTTACTACATGTTTGTTGCTGTTGTGTTGTGCCTGTGTCGAATAAATATATTTCTATTCTATTCTATTCTATTCAGGGAGATTTTTCAGGGATTTACCTACTTATTATTTTTACCAACTTCTAAAAAAAGGAGGTTATCAATTCAACACGTATGTATTGTATGTATCATGTATGTCGCCGCGTAGGCGTGAATTTGCTAATTTATTATCCTAATTAATCGTTTTAAGTGTCTATGTCTATTTAAGTTGGGTTTTGAGTTCAGCGCCATCTATTGGCTCACTGTGGAATCAGTATTGATTCATAATTCATATGCTAATTTCAATGTTTAATTAATACGAGATGTTTAAATTAAACAGGAACACTTATTGTAGGACTTTTGGATTTGTTCTCATTTTAACTATTGCACATTTGACGAAGTAAATGTGTTTCATTATGTTATTCTTATTAAGTTGTCAAACAATGGCGGATGTTATAATTTCTATGACCAATAACCAGATTTAATAATTTAATACGAGAACTAAACAAATTTGAGTAAATGATTAAATACTAAGAAGTCATAAGACTATTTTACACAGCTATGTAATAATGAGAAACTTTCTAATTAGTAAGATTGTTAGATCACCGGAAACTTGAATAGTTTTGTTATTAGATGACTATTTCAATAATAAACTACAAACCACTTTGTATTTGTGAGTATTGAGGTTGTTTAATGTTAAAATAATTAACTGATCAGCATTTTAGTATTGTTTGCTAACTTTACTCAACTATCCAAGTAATTAGTGTCTAAACAAAAACAATATGGAAGTCCCGCCCATTGTTGAGTACGTGCATGGCGCGTACGGTGCATGGTGTGTGTAAAAAATAATAACTGTAAAACTGTTTAATAAATCTGCTAATTGAATAGATGTTTGAAAACCCAATAAACATGTAACGTTAATTGTCATAAAGTGATTGTGTAATCTATAAAAACATTTAAAAAGAGTATCCTGGAGTTTCTGGCTAGGTCTTCTCCAGCGACCGACAAAAGCCTTGGACCTAGCAGGCCACACGAATTCACGATGTGGTTTTAGCTTCAAGTTCATTTGAAAACTCAAAGTGCCTGTAACTAAATCAAATAAACACTCTTGAGTTTCAATCCAGTGTTGTGTGTTATTGAAGTAACCCGCTCCAGTCAAGAATAAAGGAATTGCCTCTAGACATTGGGGTTAAAGATGGCGGTCCTACGATACATAGGTACTTCGACGTGACATCAGAAGTGGGATCAGCTCCCACTATCGCCTTCTGCCCATGCTATGAAAGCCATCCGAAGAATTTTGTACAACATCGCCAGCGCCGAGGGTATGGCAAAAGATTTTCCTATGATAATTTCCAAGAGTAAGCGATGCCCAGACATAGGCGAAAATAACTGGAATATTTTTACGTGAACGATCTGAACTCTATTGAAACGACAGAAGAAGCTACTGACTAGTGGCATGGATGCTGTCCTACACCATTGTGGCCAAAACTTTATACAGCACAGAATGACCGAAGCAGCTAAACGAACAACTTGATCTGTCCATTGATAGATTCCATCATGGTTGAGGGGAGTATTCTGTTTTTTTTATTTATGTAACTTAACATTCTTAATTATTTTCATCATACAAGGCAAGGTCAGTGACCTTTTGTGTGACAATTTTAATCAATCTGCCTAGTCTTTTCCCAACCAAGTCCGGGACAGCTTCCATTCTAACTGGATTCAGCTGAGTACCAGTGTTTTACATGGAGCAACCAAAACCCAGTAACTGGGTAACACAATACCCCTTACTGACTGAGTGGTCCCTGCTGTTGTTTGTGTGGCAATTTGTGGAATTAAAATGAATGAAACGGCTTAAATTACTCCATAAAATAAGACAGCTGACTAGGAACTCAATGTTATTGTTTAAATATGGTTCTTTTGTCTTAAGAATTGCAATGGCTCAGTTATTTGAGAAACTTTATTTTATTTGAGGAGTATGTAAGGATCGTAGCAAGTGGCAATCTGTGGTTGCTGCCTATCCCCATGGGGACAAGGTGTGAGTGTATGAATGTTAAACAATTCAAAGTACCTACGTTGAGTTTTGTACCGGACAAAAAGTAACAACTTATTTTTATAGCATTCATTACATTTAGGTAGCTAAAACAAAAGTTTAGTAGGTAAATAAGTTAAGTAAGTTACAGAATGTATGTGCAACAGAAGTAGTAAACATTTGGCAGAAAGTGCCATGACATATTCATGTTGATGCACTAATTGGCATTTTTGCAATTTATTGTTTTTACCCGACTACCAAACGGGGTTTATTATTGAATAATGTGGAACCCGTTGCATGTCATACTTTTTTTAAAGTAAAGTAAGATAAGAAAATGTATTAACACATTCCTTAAACATGAAAAGCACAACAAATAAAAATAAAATTATAGTGTGCTCAAGAAAATACTTACAACGATTTGCATTTAAGTAGCTGGGGTGAGAATAATTGTTTGGTTACAAGACTAAACAATATTTAAAATATTATCTAGAGGTTGTTGTAGAGTGAGTATGCATCTAATATAAATGTATTTGTATGAATGGGTGAAAGGGTTGTGATACACCTGGGTGAGTCATTACAAACTTTATAATCAGGGTAAGTATCAGCAGAGCTTCAGTTCATGCATAATCATAATATAATAATAAATAGTCATAAGCTGATAGCCACCTGGTAACTTTTAATTTACAAGTAGGTACGCTTAGTCATCATATCAGCCGAAAGACGTCCACTGCTGGACATAGGCCTCCCCCAAGCGTCGCCACATTGATCGGTCCCGTGCGTCTCGCAACCAGCGGATCCCCGCAACCTTCACGAGGTCATCGGTCCACCTGGTGGGAGGCCTTCCAACGCAACGTCTTCCGGTTCGCGGTCGCCACTCCAGAACCTTTCTGCCCCATCGGCCATACGTTCTGCGAGCAATGTGCCCTGCCCACTGCCACTTAAGTTTGGCAATTCTTCGAGCTATGTCGGTAACATTGGTTCTCTTACGGATCTCTACATTTCTGATTCGATCGCGCAAGGAAATGCCGAGCATAGCCCTCTCCATTGCCCTTTGAGTGACTGTAAGCTTTCTGATAAGGCCCATTGTAAGCGACCACGTCTCAGAGCCATATGTCATCACTGGCAACACACACTGGTCATAGACTTTTGTCTTGAGACACTGTGGTAAGTTGGACGAGAAGACACCGCGCAACTTCCCGAACGCTGCCCAGCCGAGTCGGATTCGACGGTTTATCTCTCTCTCGAAGTTGGCCCTACCCAACTGGATCGTTTGTCCCAGGTAGACATAATCTTCCACAACTTCGAGTGTAGAGTCTCCAACCTTGATAGGAGTGGGTGTAACATGGGCATTCAACATCACCTTGGTTTTGTCCATGTTCATTTTAAGACCCACTCTTCCGGAAGCTCTACTGAGGTCATCGAGCATTGTATTGAGGCTCTCCATGGTCTCAGCCATGACCACTATGTCGTCGGCAAACCGAAGATGAGTGATGTACTCGCCATTAACATTGATGCCTAGGCCCCTCCAGTCCAGAACCTTGAATACATCCTCCAGCGCAGCAGTGAACAGTTTCGGAGAAATGACATCTCCCTGTCTCACGCCACGCTGGAGAAATATTGGTTTCGAGGTCTGATCCTGAAGACGGACTGACATGGTGGCGTTTCTGTACAAACACTTCAACACCTCAATGTACCGGTAGTCGATCTGGCACCGTTGGAGAGACTGCAGTACAGCCCAAGTCTCGATCGAATCGAAGGCTTTCTCGTAGTCCACAAACGCTAAGCAGAGAGGCAGGTTATACTCTTCGGTCTTCTGTATAACCTGCCGCAGCGTATGTATGTGGTCTACGGTGCTAAAGCCTTTTCGGAATCCGGCTTGTTCGGGAGGCTGGAAATCGTCAAACCTGCGCGCGAGACGATTCGTGATGACTCTTGAAAACAACTTGTAGATATGGCTAAGAGGTGAGATAGGCCTATAGTTCTTCAGCCGGGCATTGTCACCCTTTTTGAAGAAGAGGACCACCACACCCCTGCACCATGCCTGTGGCGTTTTGCCCTCGAGTATGACGGAATCAAACAGCTTCTGAAGGGCCTTAAGGACCGGTTTTCCACCCGCCTTCAGGAGTTCAGCCGTGATTCCGTCGTCACCCGGCGCCTTGTTGTTTTTGAGCTGTTTCAGAGCCATCCTAATCTCGTACAGGCTGACGTCCGGGATATCTTCGGTATAGTGTCGGGTCAATCTAGCTCTTGGGTCGTTTGCTAGATTCGCAACGGGTTTACTGGTTGACGTGTACAACTGCCCATAGAAACTCTCGATCTCCCTCAAAAGCTCCGGTTTGGCGGATACAATCCTGCCATCATCGGTCTTCAGTTTTGTGAGCTGGCTCTGCCCAATAGACAGATCTCTTGCAAAGACCTTGGAGCCCTTATTCCGCTCGATAGCATCTTTAATGCTTTCGGTATTAAAGCGGCGGAGGTCGGTTTTCAAGGACTTTGAGATCCGTCTATTTAGCTGCCGGTATTTCACCGCATCGTCTGAAGACTGCAGGATCATCACACGCCTTTCCTTCATTAGTTTGAGAGTAGGATCAGAGAGCTTTTTATTTCTATGTGTACGGCGGGTCTTGAAAAACTTAGACCCGACCGTATGGACAGCTTCCACGAACCCATCGCTGTATTCGTCCACGGAGCTCCCTAGGCACTCGAAACGATTCTGGAGTTCGAGCTGAAAGCTCTCGGGGTTTTGGATCTGGATCTGTGCTGGACGGAGCGTGGACTTCATCAGTCGAGACCTTTCAAGCTTGATATGAATGTTCAATGTGCCTCTTACCATACGGTGATCGCTCCCGGTTTTCAGCGAATTGATCACAGAGACATCATTGAACATTTGCTTCTTGGTTGACATGATGAAGTCGATCTCGTTTTTAGTTCCACCATCGGGGCTTTGCCATGTCCACTTCCTGTGCTCACGCTTTCTGAAGAAGGAGTTCATCATATAGAGGCCTTCCTTCTCCATAAAACTGGCCAGTAGGTGACCCCGGTGGTTCCGACGTCCAACTCCAAATTGCCCCACTTGCAGCTCATCCTCGTCTCGTTTGCCCAGTTTTGCGTTGAAGTCCCCCATGACAACGGTGAAGTGAGTTTTGAAACCATGCATGGCTTTAGAGATATCCTCATACATGGTCTCTACCTCGTCGTCGGGGTGTGCCGAGGTTGGGGCGTAAACCTGTATGACCTTCAGCGAATATCTTGAGGATATTCTGAGTATAAGGTACGCCACCCTGGTCGACACACTCTCGATCTTCACCACGTTGTTCACAAGGGACTTGTGGACGATAAACCCGACACCACCCTGGGACTGCCGGTCACCCTCTCGGAAATAGAGCAGGTTACCAGATTTGAGGATTATCGTGTCCTCGCCCTCTCTTCGGACTTCAGATAACCCTATAATACTCCATCGTAACCTGCTCAATTCTTCCTCGAGTTCGGCTATCTTCTCGTCGGTCCGGAGTGTTCGCGTGTTGTACGTTGCCAGGTCCAGTCGTCGGTGTTTATTGGGGTAGCCGGGTCCACTCCGGAGATTCTTCGCACCCCTTGCCACGTCATCGCCTCGACCGCTACCGTAGTCGAGGGTAGACGGGCTGCCGGGCACTCGGGGCCGTTTTTTTACTGTGCTATTCATGGTTTGGGGGGGTTTGCCGTAATCGCCACGCTTGGCAGGCGGGTTGGCGATCGCAGTTTGTTATTAAAGTGCACAGAGAACGCTGCTGCCCATTCTCTGGTTTTTCCCTTAGTCGCCTCTTACGACACCCACGGGAAGATATGGGATGGTGAAATTCTTTACGTCCGTCACCATACGGTACTCCGTCACCATACGGTACGCTTAGTATGTGTGAGTAACCTATTATGTATGGACCTTGTGATTTTTGGTAAATTAATGGTCCTGTGTATGTAAGACATATTTGAGTGAATCTAATGTGATTACTGTGTTCCATCTTATCTGTCTACATGATCTGGTAGATTTGTTTTGGCTATGGGGTTCTTGACAGTGATAGCGCTATAAGTTAAATCTAATTAAAAAATTGTCTGACCCTACATTCTTGGTTCAGACTGTCAGTTGGATACTGATGGGGCCTTTTATAAGCTCTAAGATTTATGCTTGTTCAAGTTAAGTTTGTTATAATAAAGTTTATTTAATCATTCAATATTTGAGAACCTTCCTAATGAATTAAATCTCACAATGGGTTTAGTTGAATTTTACTTGTTATGGTACATGGGTGTAAATAGATTAGTAATTTCTGACAGATTTCAAAGCTTGTTATTGGATGCACTTGCACAGAATAAAAACAATCAAAAGACAGGTTTGTTTTTTGATAATTTGTCACTTTTAGCATTCAATAACTTTCTTTTCTTTTTGCAACTTTTTACCTAGCTTGTATTCAATCTTGTTCACACATAAATGTTTTGTAATGAAATAGGTTTGTAATAGGTGTGTAAATAGATTGTTGTGTGTGTGGTATGCAAACATGCATCATTAAAAGTAGTTTTCAACATGTTTTAACATTAATCTTTAGCTAGTGCAAACACCGTCATAAGTAATGCAGCAATCTTCATAGTTATTCATTTCAGTGTCATCAGATTCTAGTTAACTTTGAATTACTCACTTACTATTTCAAAACAATAACATAATTTATTTGTTATCAGTACTAATTCCTACTTATTTAAATATTAATAGGATCATCTTTTCTTTTATTATTATTTATCTGTATACCTTCTCACATTCCAGATTCCTGTGTCATATCAAAAATCAAAATGGTTACCTACATAGTCAAGTATTATCAAGGATGTGGAAACAAAACTAAAAATACCTGGTTTGCAAGTGACCGTGTCGCCGGGTCAGGACCTTAGAAGCTACCAACATACATACATGCCACCAAATAGAGGTCAGCTGAAAAATGACTTCCAGCCAAACATAACTAAAGTAAAAGGTGAGAAGTTTTCAAACTATCTTCTACTCACCTCGCTAACTGATACGGTGTTGTTGTATCAGAAGGCTCAACACAATAGCCATGTCGAATAACTACATGACGCTTGTGCATGATACTACCATTCAACAAAGTACTTTTAAATTATTATTCCTGGGTTCAATTCCTAGGTTGGGCAAAATTTGTTTATGGGGTTTTTCCAATAGGGATTCCTCTGTAGCAGCCCAGAGTTTTGAAATTGGTGAACCCCCATGCTTCAAAAAGCATGTTGAGCCATTGGCCTTGTGCACCATAGTACCTCCTTATGCAGATGGCTCAACAGTCAGGAGGACTACTGTTATTATTATGTTTTTGTAACTCGTTTCAGTTTATGCTATTCTATTGTCATATTTAGTCAATTATAAAAATGAATAATAAAACAAGCTCTAATTATTGAGATGTCCAATAACCTATAGCTCTGGAGGCACTTAATAAAATAATAGGTTATATCAACACCAAACTATCAGCATCCATGGAGATGGATTTGAGGTAATAATGAGAACACAATAAACTATCTTATTATGCTGTGGAAGCAACTAAGATTGATAACATAACAAACTATCCTATTGGTATGCTGTGGAATCAAGTAATAATGATAACACAACTATCTTGTTGGTATGCTGTGGAAGCAACTAATAATGATAACACAATAAACTATCCTGTTGGTATGCTGTGGAAGCAACTAATAATGATAACACAATAAGCTGTCTGTTAGTAATCCGTGGAGGAAACTAATAGTGATAATACAACACACAATCTATTGGTTTGCTGTGGAAGCAACTAATAAAGATTTAATATCCATTGGTTAGGCGTGGAGGCCGCTAATGAACAATCTCTCATGTTATCCTGCTGGGTCCACGGTGTACAAGACCACCCAGAGCCTGGTTCCTTATATCCTGTCAAATCAAAGACTTCGTGCCTGTCACGGAGCAATGATCCTAAACTCCTTAACCTTTAATCCTGTCAAATCAAAGACTTTGTGTCTATCACAGAGCGGTGTTCCTAATCCTATCCTTAAATCCTGTCAAATCAAAGACTTTGTGTCTATCACAGAGCATTACCGTCCCGTGAGAATGAAACTAAACAAAAAACAGCTGATCACAATACTCCTACACTACCTACACTATACTTACCAAATACAAGGCTGCTATGTAAGCCTTCTTATAAGTAGGTATGTGCTCATTAATGCATCAAATATTTTCATTTGAGATAAACTTAATAGTTACCTAATTTCATAAGTATTCAGTGATAAATTGATAACTTAAACTGACTATTACCTATTACAAATCAATGAATATTGTAAGATAATACAAACAATAACATTCTGCAAAGAAGATTCAAATTGGACTAAATAAGCTAGCAACTGATTATTCCATGTCAAAAATCTGAAATAGAAATTGTATGCCTTCATTGACATGACATGTAGCAGTTAGTTGTTTCCTAACAACATTGGTCTTTACCATATAGCAAGTAGAATACCTAAAGCATATAGCTGTGGGTGTAAAAATACATTCAATATTTCCAAAATAAGGCATACTCAGCTTAGATTTATTACAAGCTGTCAATGATAAATAAAATCAGTTGTTATCAGATTCTAAACTTAATTAATACTGTAGGATGATAAACAACAATAATCTGCCGACAAATATTTCTCCGCTATTACAGATAACAACCAAGAAACACAGAGACTGAGGACACCGGAAGGCCCAGAGCGCGAGCCTCCGATCACAATGGCCGTGTCGCCGCGTAGGCGTGAATTTGCTAATTTATTATCCTAATTAATCGTTTTAAGTGTCTATGTCTATTTAAGTTGGGTTTTGAGTTCAGCGCCATCTATTGGCTCACTGTGGAATCAGTATTGATTCATAATTCATATGCTAATTTCAATGTTTAATTAATACGAGATGTTTAAATTAAACAGGAACACTTATTGTAGGACTTTTGGATTTGTTCTCATTTTAACTATTGCACATTTGACGAAGTAAATGTGTTTCATTATGTTATTCTTATTAAGTTGTCAAACAATGGCGGATGTTATAATTTCTATGACCAATAACCAGATTTAATAATTTAATACGAGAACTAAACAAATTTGAGTAAATGATTAAATACTAAGAAGTCATAAGACTATTTTACACAGCTATGTAATAATGAGAAACTTTCTAATTAGTAAGATTGTTAGATCACCGGAAACTTGAATAGTTTTGTTATTAGATGACTATTTCAATAATAAACTACAAACCACTTTGTATTTGTGAGTATTGAGGTTGTTTAATGTTAAAATAATTAACTGATCAGCATTTTAGTATTGTTTGCTAACTTTACTCAACTATCCAAGTAATTAGTGTCTAAACAAAAACAATATGGAAGTCCCGCCCATTGTTGAGTACGTGCATGGCGCGTACGGTGCATGGTGTGTGTAAAAAATAATAACTGTAAAACTGTTTAATAAATCTGCTAATTGAATAGATGTTTGAAAACCCAATAAACATGTAACGTTAATTGTCATAAAGTGATTGTGTAATCTATAAAAACATTTAAAAAGAGTATCCTGGAGTTTCTGGCTAGGTCTTCTCCAGCGACCGACAAAAGCCTTGGACCTAGCAGGCCACACGAATTCACGATGTGGTTTTAGCTTCAAGTTCATTTGAAAACTCAAAGTGCCTGTAACTAAATCAAATAAACACTCTTGAGTTTCAATCCAGTGTTGTGTGTTATTGAAGTAACCCGCTCCAGTCAAGAATAAAGGAATTGCCTCTAGACATTGGGGTTAAAGATGGCGGTCCTACGATACATAGGTACTTCGACGTGACATGTATATAATATTGTTGGAATTGAACAATATTCACATATTATGTTACACAATGAGAGCTTCTAATCATGTGTGCCGAATTTTATATGTGTATGTATATTTGTCCACTTAATTCTCCAAAACTAGTAATCAGATCTTAATCTTTTTTTTTTATTGGATTAAATATCTTTCAACTTAGGTAATACTATAAGTTTCATCAATATGGATCCTGCAGTTTTCAAGATATGGAACATATAAGCGAACTCCTTAACGACGAAAGCACGATTGAGCAAGTTGAGTTATTATGAGTATCTTGTCAAAAGAACTTGCTCACTTCTTAGTGATGGTGTACCAAAACCAAAAAGTGAAAAACTTCCAAACTGACTTCAAAGCATAACACAAAAAATACTTTAGTTTCGGAAGTCGGTGTGTCACAAAACGACGAAAAAATAAGAGGTAGATACGATAAGACACCGACTATACCAAATACCTACTTAGCAGGTCCAAATTGCCAGACACTGAACCAATTTGTTCTACGATTTAAGTTGTTAAGTTCCAAGTAGAAGGAAATATTAGCCAGTCTGCAACTTTAATAGAGGGATAACTAACTAATGTCTGGCCCAGACAGTGTCTGGTCAGTCCTGTTTACTAGGAGTATATATATCTATGCTGTTTACTAAGTTCTCAAACTACCTCGGACACTTCAGACATAACAAACCTACAGTAGGAACTCTATGTAATACGATGAACTAAAGAATTGCTAATTCACGCCTGTGTTTACTTTTGAATACTAATTAACAGATAAATTCGACACGGTTGGCGTAGTTGTGGAGTGATCGGCTGCGCTGCGTTTCGCGGTTTCTGTTCCCGCACGGAAGAACATTTGTTTGGCCTACAGATAGTTGTTCCGGTCTGGTTTTTGTGTATGTCATCATCATCTTAATCATCAGCCTTTTAATGGGACACAGGCCTCCTCTCTGTGAGAGGAAATGGACCGTAACCCGCCACGCGGCCCCAGTGCGGGTTGGTGGATGTTACATGACTTCGAATTTTATTTCTAGAACATGCCGGTTTCCTCACGATGTTTTCCTTCGCCGTTTTGTGAGTTTTGGAGCAGTTGAGATGAAATAATTTACACAAAGTAAAGCGCCTGCCTGGGTACGAACTCGGCCACGACCTACAACTTGTAGGTCGTGGCCGCTACCACTGGACCATCACTGCTCTTGTTTTGTTTGTGAATGTAAGTTTATAAAATTGTAAATACACCCACGATACACATGGACGTTTCCAGCATTTGCTAAGGGGTGGGCCGAAAGTAAGAAATCTTGAAAAATATTAACTTTAGAGGAGGGCTTAACCGGTCCACAGACCCATGACCTACATAATGGGCTGTTGTGATTGTTTAACTATTGTGTCTGCTATGTGGATAGTGAACCTGTCGGGGGCAAAATCAATAGAGCTCCTAGAACCTGTATGCAGAAGAGCAAAAGAATGTCAAATGAATGGGTTATCAACGAAAGTTTGAAAATTGAAACACCCGTCTTTTCTCTTGAACAGTAAAATTTTAATTTCGAGTCAGGGCAAAGGGTGGGCAGACTGCCCCATCTGCCCTACCCTGACACATTCTTAGTGTGTGGCAACATTTAAAAAAAAATGAAGTTTAGAACGTGGGGTTCTACCACGCAGGGTTCTACTAGTCCTTGTCTTAGAAAAACATCAAATAAATCTGATGTATCTATAGTCTGTAGCCGTAAGTAATTATTTATTAAGGTCAAGGAAGCGACGTGACATTGATGAGCGACCGCAATCCGCATGAGATGTCCTGTGCAGACGTGTGGGATGAGTCTGTATTGTGTGTAATTATATCATGTCAACTGTAGAACACATAATTTAGATAGGTAACATGACAATCTAAATGAATCTTACTATATATCACACTTCACACTAATATTATATAGGCGAAAGTTTGTGTGTAATGTGTTTTTGTATCTTTGTTACTTCACGCTCAAACGGCTGGACGTATCTGAATGAAATATTGCACAGATAGGTTATAGTCAAGAATAGCACATAGGGGGGGGGGGGGTTTGCGGGAATCCGCTGGATGCGAGACGCATTGTACCGGCTCCCCCGACGCTTGGGGGAGGCCTATGACCAGCAATGGACGTCTTTCGGCTGATATGATGATGATGATGAGGTACCACAGATTAGGTAATCTGTGTGAGGTACTGATGCGAATCGATAGGTCACGAAATTTCTTTAACTGATTGAAAATGCAATACAACTGAGTGACGTAGGCTAGGTACTTTTTATCACAGAAAAATGCACGGTTCCTGTAGCATTAGGTATAGGATACAGGATCAAAACCGCAAAATAAAGCTAGTGCATAAATTAAAGCGCACTATATTTTTTCAGTGCACAACATTTACGTGTCGAGTAATGTTAATACCTTTAATCATAGAGAGCAGGTTTCGATGGTAAGATCACATTTTGAGACAAGAAGAAAGCTACTCCGTAAAAACAATGCTCAAAATCAACACTAAGCAAAGAACAAGGGACAGACCAGCAGCCTCTTGGTGGACCACTGTCGAGAGAGACCTGAGGGACCAAAATGTACCACCATCGACAACCCAGGTGGACAAGGTGCCAAATATATTGGGTATGGGGCAAAAAGAAGCAGAAGTGGTGTTAATCCTCAAGTCCTGTTAGTGAAAACTGACATATAAAGTCAAACTAAAGTTTGGCAAAGTATGTAAGTACATTTTTTTGTTGACTATTCCTACCTACTGGAAAAGCTTTGAAAAGACGGAACGGAATGCAGCCCGGCGAGCATGGCCTACTGTGACATCGCTTAAGTCACACTTTTAATCACAGTTTGGGAGATATACTCATTTTGTCTTAAATGCTAGCACGGCGGCGTGAGATATTTTATTGACTTGTGGCATAACTTCTTGACGTTTATTTTTTTCTTTTTCGGAAATTTTCCAATTTTATTGCAGTTTCGGTTTAACCTTGGCCATAAAAACCATTTATGTTCTGAGAAGCATAGCCCTACGATGCACTGTTTCCGAATTATGGGCCTCCGTATCTTATTTTATTTTGCATAAAACGCTCTTTATTTCCAAAATGATATCTCGAAAACGGTATGTCCTAGGCAAAAAATAACCAAAATTTAGCCCCAGCAGCATCCCAACATGAATTATAAGTTTTTTTTTTTTTTTTATTGCTTGGTTTTCGACTTGAACTACGGTCATGACAAGTTATGATAAAATATTTCATGTCTTACAATTTGTCTGAAATGCTAGCACGGGACAACCATGTGACATAGTTTACAGGCGCGACTTGCTTTTCTTGTTGTTGACTTCATAGTGCGACATAATTTGAATAGACGACCAAATAAAATAATACGTATAAACAACTTTTGAATTTTGTTGGGCATAAATTAATATTTGACCCACGACCATAGACTTATGCACACTTTATTTTTCTTTGTTTGTTTGATAACATATTAAGTGTTTGTTAGAAAGATATAATTATTGTGAAAATTTTAATAAGTACTAAAAAATATAATAGCTTGGACCAATACCGGTGGGCCCCTATTTTTTATATTTTAAATGTTTATTGGGGATTTTATTTAAGAAACATTTAAAAATGTAGAAAGTAAGAAGAATATAGTATAAAAGAAAATAATTATTAAAAAAAAAAAAACAAAAAAAAAATAAGAACAACAATAAAATAGTTATTTATGCTACAAGTGCGGAAGGTAGGTGATTTCCGATGAGTGGCATTTTTATTCACGAGCGAGCGAAGCGAGTGAGTGGATGAATCGACACGAGTCGGAAATCATCTTACGTACGTGTATCCATACAATATTTTACTATGCATTGTGCGAGGAAATAAACAAAATTAATAAAATGAAATTAATAAAATGGCGGGCTTATTCAAGCGCGTTCAACATATCCACAGATTAACTAATAGTTCCTTGGGCATATCTACTGCGCATGTGCGAATAGCTGTCACATCGTAACGCAATAAGGCACGAGCAAAATATACGTTCTGCCAAACATATTTAATGAATATTTAAAATTAATTTACTGATCAAAATCTAAATCTAGAGTAATTAAAAACGCCTAAAATAAAGTATTAGTTTTATTTTACCTTTTATATGAATGATAATCTGTACATAACTAATTTTTAAAACTTTTCTCAAATACTAAAAACTATATGCGTCGGGCTGACGTTGGAGTTAAAAATTAAAAAAGTACAGGAAAGTATTATAAAAAGCACTAGTGAAAAAAAGTGACACTTTCCGCACAGTTTGACTGCTTGGAAAACCGCTCTTTTCGAGGACATGCATTGTAAAAAATATTATGAGAAAGTAATAATATAAAATTGATTAATAATCCTGTAACATTTCAATTAATTAAATAGCATTGATCACCATACACACAAAATGAATTTATTGCCATTTGGCGCAGTAATTAGAAGGCAAATATATTTTTTTTAACTATAAAATTTTATCACCACCTCCGAAAGAAAGTGATACATTTTTCTAAATCATCTGTCAAAATGTGACATTTGTGACAAAATGGGTGCGCCCGTATTAGCAATTAAGACCCGATGAGTCCCAAACAAACGTCAGGAAATTTTCTCACGCCGCCGGTGCTATTATTTAGGACAAAATGGTGTTATCGCCCAAACTGCGATGAAATGTGTGACTCAAGCCATGTCACAGTAGGCCGTGCTCGCCGGGCAGCAACAAGAAAGGCATGTTGCGCCTTTAAAATATGTCACAAGTTTGACCCGTGCTAGCATTTAAGACAAATTGTAAGCCATGACATAATTTATCATGTCTTGTTACAAATGTCTTGGGTACGCCCATGCTCGCTAGGCAGCAGCTTGCAGCGAGTTGGATCATTTTGGACCATTTTCTGCTTTATTAACCCGAAAAGGGTTAATCCAAGGGATGATCCAAATAATTAAAACAACGTCTAGAAAATCTTATCTTACTAATATTATAAATGTGAAAGTTTGGATGGATGTATATTTGTTACTAAATCACGCCGGAACGACTGAACGGATCTGGATAAAATTTGGCACCGAGATAGATTATTGTCTGAAATAGCACATAGGCTACTTATTATCCCGTTATAATGTTCTTTTGGGATGATAAAACAACTATTCACGCGGGCGAAGCCGATCGCAGAAGCCATTAGTCCTTTATATATTTCTAAGAAATGTAAATCCTGAAAGCTTAGCCTGTCGTGACTAAGTAACACATAAGACTAACTGCGGTGCCTAACGAGAATGCCGAGATGTTGTTTCATAAGTTGCCACATCTAATAATAACTAACTGGCAAAAGATAAACCTAACCACAGATAATTTATAACTACTAAGTTTTAGTCACACAACTCAAACATGACTATCCAAATCCCTAACTTGACAGCTGTTGCGGTTGTGGTAGCCAAGTTAAATTAAATGGCGGGAACGTAGGTACCTACCTTCCTAGTGGAAATTCTCGGCAAGCTAACAGAGAACATGTCTTTACTAAAACCTAGTATTATATAATCTGTGCTAAAACTAACAAATTATTTACTAACAGCTAATGTTTGCCACTTCGCCTGCCGCAACTCCTCACGAATGAACATCATTTCTGGACGAAGGTCGCGGTGAGCCATAGGATCCATGTTGATTTGCAGCCTAGGATCGATACACGCTAGCTGTTGGTCACTGAAACGTAATAATAAAAAACTTTTTACATCTTTTAGAATAATGTAAAAAGTTGCAAGCAGTTTTGCCTGTTTTGCTGACAACTACTGCCATCTATCTTCCTATCATAAACTTGTTGTTCCGTTGTTTACAGTAATTATACACATAGGGCGTAAGATGGAACAAAGGTAGAATGGTGTCGATGATTATACATAGATGGCGTAAAGAGTTATTAAACTACAAAAGGTTTCTTCAATAGTTAAATTACTTTCATTCAATCTATATCTATAAAAGCGAAAGGTGACTGACTGACTGACTGACTGACTGACTGACTGACTGACTGACTGATCAATCAACGCACAGCCAAAACTGCTAAGCCTAGAAGCATAAAATTTGGCAGAAAGATTCCTCAAGTGACGTAAGTGTGCACTAAGAAAGGATTTTTGGAAATTTCACCCCTAAGGGGGTAAAAAGGGGGTTGAAAGTTTGTATGAAAAATCTAATTCCTTCGACCAAAATTCTTGAAACTTAGCACAAATAGTATTCTAAGTAAATTATAAAGATTGTCATTATTAGTTTTTCGAAACTACCCCCAAATAATGATTAAGGGGTTGTTGAAATTTGTATGGAAAATCTGATTTCTTGGGTAAAAAACTTGAAACTTGCCACAAATACTAACCTAAATGAATAATAAAGATTCCTATTATTATTTTTTGAAACTACCCCCAAAAGAAGATTTAGGGGATGTTAGTTTTTTTGAAGAATCTGATTTCTTGGATGAATAAACTTGAAACTTGGCATAAATACCATCCTAAATAAACAATAAAGGTTGTCAGTATTAGTTTTTTGCAACTACCCCCAAAAGACGATTTAGGAGGTATTACAGTGTTTTTGAAAAATCTGATTTCTTGGGTCAATAAACTTGCCACAAATACTAACCTAAATAAACAATAAAGGTAATCATTATTAGTTTTTTGCAACTACCCCCAAAAGAAGATTTAGGGGATGATATTTTTTTTGAAGAATCTGATTTCTTGGGTGAATAAACATAAACAATAAAGGTTGTCATTATTAGTTTTTTGCAACTACCCCCAAAAGAAGATTTAGGGGATGTTAGTTTTTTTGAAGAATCTGATTTCTTGGGTGAATAAACTTGAAACTTGGCATAAATACCATCCTAAATAAACAATAAAGGTTTTCATTATTAGTTTTTTGCAACAAAAGACGATTTAGGAGGTATTACAGTTTTTTTGAAAAATCTGGTTTCTTGGGTCAATAAACTTGCCACTAAAATACTAACCTAAATGAATAATAAGGGGTGCTCTTATTTTTTTTTGAAGAATCTGATTTCTTGGGTGAATAAACAATAAATTTGACATAAATACCATCCTAAATGAATAATAAAGGTTTTCAATAATTCGTTTTTCGAAACTACCCTTAAAATACGACTTCGGGGTGGTAAAGATTTTTGATTACTTTTACTGCACATAACTTCTTTTTATGACATTGGAGAGCACTTAGGAGGGGTTTTTGGAAATTCAACTTTTTAAAGGGTTAAAAGGGAGACATTTATTTGTATAAAAATCGTATTCCTTTGGCAAAATAATAAAGGATGGCATCATTAGTTTTTCGGATTTACCCACAGAAGACGATTTAGGGGTGTCAAATTTTCTTGAAGAATCAAATGGCACTAGGATGGGGACCTCTACATCGATTTGGAACTACCGAACTGGACCGTTTGTCTCAGGTTTAATAGCAGCTTATTTTTGGTTGCCATCACACGAACGAAGTCGCGGACGGAGTTGATATTATAAATGTGCAAGTGACTCTGTCTGTCTCTCTGTCCACCTTTTCACTCTTAAACCGTTGAACCGTTTTAGATGCAATTTGGTTCGGAGATATTTTGAGACGCTGGGCAGGACATAGCATAGTTTTTATCCCGGAAATCTTACTTATGGGGGTGGAAAGAGAGGTAGAAGTTTGTATGGAAAACCCACAATATTATGCTGCGATATACAAAATAAGCTATTCGAATTACTAATGCTTCGCAGACGAAGTCGCGGGCAACAGCTAGTTATTCTATATACTTTAAAATTATCTTTACCTCGTACAACTTTCATCAAATGCAATGAATAATAGTTACTAATGCCTAGCGAACCAAATCGTGTTATGGCAATAGATAGAAAGCAATTAAACTGTTTTCAGTGCATTTGGAGCGAAAAGTGCGAAAACCTGTAATTTTTCAACAAAACTGCATTGTCTTTGTATCGAAACCGTTGAAATATTGCACAAAACAGCTGATAATTTGTGTTCAACTACGCTAGATATCACTTCACTACCATTAAATCATTGGTTTTGGGTTTATCCGTCTTAAAAATGCTATTTTTACCACCGCCTTGTCCAAGCACTTATTAGATACTCCAACAAAGCATAAATAAAGCCCTGAAATTATTAACTTAAAAAAAAAGGAATAAGTAAACAAATTATTACAAATTCGCTCCAACATCTGCTTCCAATGCTCCTGCTTCTTCCAGAGACTCTCCCGCAACATCGTCTTCGTCGTTCTTATTAGCAGACATCCTGAAGCTCAGAAATCAAAATCGTTGATCAATATAGTTATTTCAATACTCCCAGTAAATAGAAGCTAACAACTCAAAAATGTATCATTGAATTTGTTTCTGACGTTTTACAAGCAAGCGTATAAGAAATTCAGCCAGTCTGCTAAATGAAATTGTTATAACATAAACCATGATGTTATTGCTTTTTCATGAGTTTATTTTATATAATAGATATTAGATAAATCTTTGTAGTTATGCAAGTTAGCTGTGTAGCTAAGTTTGCACGGAGTTTTTAACTTTTTATGTGAAAAATTCCTGAGACAAATTCGGAACAAAAGGAAAATATTAGCGCCATCTATAGCTAATGGTCCAAACTAATACAAGCTGATAAATCACAGTGGCGTGCGTTCTGAAGTTATTTTTTCAATAGTCTACAACGCTTTTTACTTCTCTAAAGTTCTTATAGCACAGATCATTTGTTATAAAACTGTAAGTGACTTATTTATTATTTAAAAAAAGTGTAAGTTGCTTTAGAATGAAATTAAAAGAATAATATTTTTTTCCTTGAGGCCGCGATGACTCATCAACATGCAACATTTCCGAACGCATTCCCACTCCGGTAAAAGGGTGAGTGAACCGCCTCATTGTTATTTATTGCATTTGCCTCTAATAATACATTAATTAGCCGTTTTACGGACACAGCGAGTGCAATAACATAGGTCGCGACAGCCATGCCGATGTGAGTAATTTAAAAGGTGTGGCACGACAAGGGGCGTAGTTTCTCATCTAGTGACATTAGTGGTGTGAAAAAATATTCTTCCTAACTCGTCGCAAGATGACCGAGTACAAATTGGTGGTGGTAGGCGCCGGAGGCGTCGGTAAATCCGCATTGACTATACAGCTGATACAGAATCATTTTGTGGACGAGTACGATCCGACGATCGAGGATTCGTATCGGAAACAAGTAGTTATCGATGGTGAGACGTGTTTGTTGGACATCCTCGACACGGCGGGGCAAGAGGAGTACTCGGCGATGCGGGACCAGTACATGCGGACGGGGGAAGGCTTCCTGCTGGTGTTCGCAGTGAACAGTGCTAAAAGTTTCGAAGACATTGGCTCGTATCGGGAGCAGATCAAGCGCGTGAAGGACGCCGAGGAGGTGCCCATGGTCCTGGTGGGGAACAAGTGTGACCTGCAGGCGTGGGCCGTGGACATGGCGCAGGCGCGCGAGGTCAGTGTTTACATAATAAAATGCACCACACCACACACTCCACTTAAATTCACATGTCTTTTGTTTGTGTACACTGGATGACAAAAGAAAAGACCAATAACTCTTAATTCCTAAGTCAAGCATCTAATCAGAGTAACACTTAATTGATCAATTAACTCCCATTTGTCTAATAATGACTTATGTGAAGCAGCTGTAATCATCTTATGTAAGATGTTTGTTTGTGTACATTTAATAATGAAACCAGATTCTCTTGAATATGGCAGGCCTAAAAAAGGCTAGACAATATTTACACAAGACAATACTTAGTTAGGTACCCATTTATGTGTAGTTAAGGATAAAGATTATAAAATAAATTCAATCACAGTATATTAAAAGGTATGATGTCACAGTTTAATATATAAACATCTGGTCACTGTCTAGAAATTTTGATCTTGGGGACAGATAGCTACACTGTTTACGAGGTGGTCATATTCACCTACTTCAGATTATTCGACTAAAAGCGGTGTCATACCTAATAAAAGGCGAGGTGATGTAATCAACATAAGCATGAAATCGCTGATAGACGGAAACTAAACACAATTTGACCACCTGTTATTTGATACTTTTACTGTGACTGTGACATAAAGAATTACAAATGTAGATAGGTGGAGGCTAAAGAAAAGATGGATGCATTGTGTGCGGGATGATATGAAAGAAAAGAGACTGAATGATAGTGTGAATGGATGAAGAAATGTGTTGTTGACCCTGAGTAACATGAGACAAGGCAAAGGCCAGAAGATGATGATGTTTTGTTGATAGTTTTACCTTATGTTGGTTTTAGCGACAATTTTTGTTAGTCTCTAGACAATATTTTGAGTAATACCTACCTATACCGAAATTACTCTAGTAATACTTCAATCTGTAGTGAATTAAAATAAACATTTATTGTTTTGCTACTATATCAATATCAGCTGACAATAAATATTAATTCTTATGTGCTTTCATGCCAAAACATTATAGGTATCTCCAAAAAAATATCTTGTAAAAAGGCTTACTACTAATGAAAAGCATCAGCTAAACGGTAAACATAATGTAACAACTATGTTTGAACAATTTAACTCATATTTAGTAAGACCTTGGAATACTTGCGTAAACAGAGTTTATTAACTTATTACACTATCACATTAACCTCATATTCAGATTTTAATTTCATAATTAAAGTGTGTACCTTGCTATTTTTTTAAACATAGGCAAATAGACCTTGTAAGGCCCAGTTCTGTTCTGTTCAGTTTTTATCCATAGTTTTGCCATTAATTGTTAACCTCACAAATGGTTGGAGAATTAAATATTTCACCATTTCTTACTGTAAAAATAACTTACTGAATTATACATAAATAAATAAATATTCAACATAAAGTTGAATAAAAATGTCTAATTATGTTTTTGCTCAGTAAAAAGAGAAAAAAACATCCAAATTGCGAACCTCCTCCTTTTTGGAAAGTCAGTTAATAACTGTCAACATTAAAAATAGACAAAAAGGACCTTGTTGATACGCCACAAAGAATAGTTTACCATTTATGAAAACAAGAACTTTAAACACATTCCAATATAAACAAAACAAAGTTATCAATCAAGTCACTAGCAGCCTATTGCAATAAATTTATTGCCTTATCTAGAATTCCCTTTTTGTTGCTTCTTAAGTCTTTCTCAAGTTATGCTAGTATTGAAATCTATACCAATATTATAAAGAGGAAAGATTTTTGTGTTTGTTTGTTTGTACCGAATAGGCTCCGAAACCACTGGGCTGATTTTAAAAATTCTTTCGCATATGGAAAGCTACATTATTCCCGAGTAACATAGGCTATAATTTTGACGGGAGCGAAGACCCGGGGGGTCAGCTAGTAGTCTATAAATGATCATACTTAGAAATGTATATATCTGAAGCAATGGTAGGTCAATCAGTCCTGCTGTTGTCTTGCTAGTGCTAGTTGATAATGCTTATACTTAACTGGTGTTTTCCCCATAGCACTGGCTTTTGCCTGCAGCTGGGCCTGCACAACTAGGATAAAAACTATCCTATTTCTTTACCAGGGTCTGAAACTATCTCCATACCAAATGGGTTCAGCAGTTTAAGCGTCAAAGGTAACACAGACCGAGTTACTGTCGCATTTATAATATTAGTAGCTCATGGAGTTATGAAAGAATCACACAAGCCCTCAAGTTACCCAGATCTTACACAGTTGTTTTGAGAGAAAACTAGGAGCTCTAATTAACTTCTGGAGGGAGGTGGGCTGGTTGGAATAACCACCAAACGGCCGCCATGGCCCACTCACAATGGTCCACCTGAAGGACTGCAGAAACCAAATCCCTTAACATAGAACATAAAATCATACGTACATAAACCACCCCTTTTCCCATAGGGGTAAAACACCACCTGCTATTATCCTAACATTCTCATTTTGCTTCAATTACGTTTATATATCTAGTCATACATGCGCACCAGTTATGAGTAGGTGCTGCACAGTTGTTGCCCTGGCCTTTCCAACACCAATAAGAAAAAGAGAGAGAGAGGGAGGGGTAAGAGGTCTTCAGAACATCACCAATAACATCTATGAAAGAATAAAACTATTTAATAATTTGACACCCACATTTGTCCTCTATTCAGGTCAATACAGGCTATTACACCGTGTCAAAAAACTAACCATCTTATTGAGCTGCAGATCTAGATTAACTATTATAATACCTTTTGCCCCAGACACCAGGACTGAAAACTGGGTCTGGGGTTCGATCTGCAATACCAATTCGAAAAACCAGGTCTAAATCTCTAGCCAATAAGAGACTAATAATTCAAAACAATTTAATTAACTCGCAACAAACAGTAAACATGGTAAATATCCCGTTTCCAATGATAATTTAATTAAAAATAAATGCTTTGAGTTTAATAATTACTTGTTGATATAAAGGCCTAATTAAAAAAAAACATTTGATTCAATATTGATTAGTAGAATCATATGGTTAAATCAAACTCTCCATAGACAATTAAGAATCTACTAAACCACGGTAATGATTACTGTGACTAAACAGTGTTTAATCTAAACATATTATTATGGTTATAAAGTTGCTATAAAAAAGGGCTGTAAAACTTCACGCATGCAAAAATAAAACAAAAATTATTTTGGAATACTTTATTTCTGACCGCATGACCTGTGCATTAGGCATTCTCATACAAGGCAAGAGAAAATAATCCAAGACGGCGGCAATTAAAGTAATTGAGTGTTCTTCTCATAATGTGAGTCATGTGGAGTCTGTACATTGTTCACTGTGCCACTTCAGCTCAATGAACACACTTTGAAATCATGTTGCACTTACAGACACTTGCCTTAATCATTTTCAGTCTGGTAATTAAGTAGAAACTTAGATTGTTGTCTCTGAGTAACAGTTCTTGCGAAAGTTGCGTTTATTTGTTAATAATTTGACTTATTTAAGATCCTATATCCCCTAGCTGGGGCAGAGCGCATCCACAGTAGCCCTCCATCGCGGACGGTCTTGAGCTTCACGCTTCACCTCGCTCTACGTCATACTGATACTAGTCGCTTCAGCCAATACGGAGCATCGCCCGTTGGTGGCTTTATACAGCTCTTTTAAGTTGCCGTTGTTCGCAGCGTGTTGTGCACGATCAGCAATATCGTCCGCCCACCGCCTTCTATCTGCAGGCGTACTACGATAAATCGCCTTGCGCTTCAGACGGTATTGAGCATTGAGGTCGGCTCGGTCGGCGTCATCACGGGTCTCAAGAAGTTTAAGTTGCATTCTGTCCTCAATGAGGCGCCATGTTTGATGCGACATCCAGTCCTCGCGCGGATGAGTTGTCTTAAGCCCAAGTACGACGGAGCTGGTCTCAGTGTAGGCCCTTTTAATGCGGTTCCACTCCTCGTCTACTGAGTCTGCGGCATCCTTTAGTCCAGAGAAGTGAGAACCGATTGCTTAGCTCAAGCTAAAACGCATTACGAGTGTCCAATTCAAGGAGTTTGCCCACATCGTACCTTCTCCCCACTATGCCGGGACCTCCAATTGCACGGGCCACAGCTACCTTGAGCTGAACTTTAGCAACTACCAAATGATGGTCACTTCACTATCTATATCGGCGCCCTACGGTTGCGGTCATCGAGCAGTGGTCGCCTTGAATGAACAATGTTCCTCCGATGTTCAGGTCATGATTTTGACAAAATTCGATATATCGATCCCCATTGTCATTGCACACTCCAAGACCGTGTGTATGTCCATATGCCGTTCGCGATTAGTATTAATATTCCCAAAATGTGCATTCAGGTCCCATGACGAGGTCGATGTCTTGCTTCTTTATACTCCGAAGGGTGGTGTTGAGGGCGTTGTTGTATTCGTCTTTGGTATCCTCAGGTGAAGTATTGGTTGGGGCGTAGCACTGTACGATGGAGATCTTCCGGGCTCTCGAGTTAAAACGGGCATACATGATCCGATCCAAGATCGGTTTCCAGTCCACAAGGCTTTTCTTGGTTGTATATAGAAGGAGCCCCACGCCATACTCGCGCACATCCTCCTCACTTTATTTACCTGAATAAAACAAAGTTAAGCCCCCGGACAATCTCAGCTCACCAAATCCATTTCTTCTCACCTCGCTTAGACCCAGAATCTACAGCCTGTAGCTAAGCATTACTTCTTCTGCTTGGGCCAGTCGATGGTCTTCGCTTAGCTTACCAACGTGCATTCCAAAACCAATTCTTGTCCGTGATTTAAAGCCAAAAGTAGTCGTTAAATAATCGGTCCGCTTTCTTGCTCCGGATTATTTTGATTTTACTGCTTTAGTTTAGTTTCATGAATCTATTTAAGAGTCGGGCAAGCGAGTGATTAGCCATGTGCCTTAATCCGATAGCGCTTCCGGATTCCACTTTAGAGCCTTCGGATGTGCTCGGTTTTGTTTCGGGTATCCTCCCTAGTGAGACGATTCTCTTTTTAAGGCGCAGAATATTCGCCCTTCGCCCTGCATTCGTTAGCTCAGCTGCCACTCGGGGTAGAGGATGCGTGGCGGCGCGTTTGCAGCAGGTCCCAGGGAGGACGATGGGGACGTGGATGACTCTGATAGGCTAGGGCTCTGCTTTATACGGTACTCGGCCACGAGTGCAGCAGAGAGTTTTTCTGCATTTTATTGGTAATGCTGCTATCACCAACAGCGATTCCTACCAAACCATACCTTAGGGCCCCCTCCATTGTTGTTGTTAGTAATTAAGGGTCTTCCAAGATATCTAAGGATTGACTTTGGCAATTTTAATACCTTCTCATTAATAATCTGTAAATAATTTATAAACATAGGCCTCACATATGTATACTCATACATATTGACCTCTCCAAGTGCCTGCCTACTTCAGTAATGTGTAGACGAAATAACATTAAATAAACCTAATCAATGAACCATTTAAAAACACTTATTCTAGTTTTTAACTTCCACAAAAAATACTCAAACAGTACAACTATTTTATTATAAATCAACAATTCTGTTTGTAATAATACTTGTTGCACAAATACCAACAATTCAATGTATATGAGACTTTAATGTCTTCATTTTATGCATTCCATCAACTTTTTTTTTTTATTCTTTATAGGCTCGCTTTACCACTATCTCACCTGATGGTAAGCGATGATGTGGTCGACGGTGGAGCACGCTTGCCTAGAAGTAACCTATTCACTCTTGACTTAAAGACCCCTAGATTGTAGCTATCGGGCAACACAGACTCCGGCAGGGAATTCCACTCCTTAGCTGTACGCATAATAAAAGTATTCTCAAAACGTTTAGTGCGTATGGGTGGGATGTCTACCATGCACCTATGGCGCTTCGCCGTCTGGCAGTCCGATGATGAAACGGGCTGGGCGGAATTAGATCATGCAATTCCATCGCACACTTCCCGAAATGTAACCGATAAAAAACCGACAAGCTTGCAACTCGGCGACGGTGTTCAAGGCTTCTGGAGCTTTGACTTAACCAGTGCCATATCGCCGATAAGCCTCTTGGCCCGCTTTTCGATCGACTCTAGTGCATCAAGCTGGTATTTGGCAGATCCGTCCCAGAGATGAGAACAATACTCCATGTATGATCGAACTTGCGCTTGGTACAAGCTGAGCAGCTGTTCTGGCGTGAAGTACCTCCTCACCTTTGCAAGGATCGCCAGCTTTTTGGCAGCCAGCTGAGCCTTTGAACATGAACATTGCTTGCTTGTATAAATAAGGTAGAAATGAACTTATTTTGATTTCAATAAGGAAAATAGGCAAAAAATATGTTCTTGTTTCAGATTATTTATAAACAACTCCCAGAGATAACACATTACAAACATATAAAATAAAATTTTACCTCTTCATAATAATATCTAAGATAAGGATTAAAAATAAAGAGAGGAAGGCCAAAGAAAATATGTTTGAGGAGTCATATTAAAGAAAAGGGACTTCTGGCGAAGGACAGGACAGTATAATAGTCACAACGGACCTTTGTGTCTCTGAAGTCGGCTCTGCAAAACATTGCGCAAGAAATAGTTTGTCATCGAGTGTACTGCATAGAGTAAGCGAGATAAGACGATGCGACAAACGTAAGCAAGTGAAAGAGACAATTATACAAAAAATAGCTACTGCGCAGGGTCTTGCAGCCAATTCAGAGACACAAACATCCGTTGTGAGTATTATATGGAAGAAGAAAACTTGCTGCGCCGATCTCAAGTAACATGGGATAAGGAAGATGATGATAATGAAGATTAAAAATTATTGTAGGGGTAACTGGCATAATATCCTAAACAACAGTTTTATTTTAAAGAAAATAACATGTTTTTGACTAAACTAAAACTAAAAAACTAAACTGAGGCTCTAAGATAAATGTATGATAGTATGTACTATGTATAATTAAAACATCCAAATGTCCTAACAAATATGCAAGGGGAAGGCCCCAAATCAAAACAAACTGAAAACACACAATACTATTTATATTGCAATAATGCAGTCGGTATCTATGAGAGAGTAAAGTAGGTCACTTAGTGTTATCGTTTGGGAAAACCCCTGTCAAGTTTGGATACTAATTTTATTTCAACACCAAGTTCTAGCGGATTATGCTTTTAGTCAGAAATATATTCGGTTGTCCAGGCCCAAAACGCCCGATACGTAGAGCATCAGATGCTGTGCCTCATTGCTGCTGTAGTGAACCACTGTACATAGGGAGATACAAGATGGGCAACCCATTCTTAGCTTATCACAGCTGGAAGAGGGACACCAATGTGTTCCTCTAGCGGTCCTAGAACCCTATCATAGACTGAACTACCACCCTTGTGGTTTTAGCCCTTAAGAATCCGTTGTTTCTCGCCTTTTCCTGGCATAGGGTTTCAAAAAGTATTTCCCGACGAAAACTAATGTTAGACTTTACCCCCTATATCTAAAAATCCACCCTGTTAAGGCAAAACGACTCTAAAAATATAGTATTTTTATAAAGTCACACGACTCACAAGCACAGCTCAATATGATGACAGCGACCAAACATCGCCAAATTTGCGGAGTCACTCAGAAATATTTCACCACCCACACCCTTTATGACAAATCTTCCGATATCCAATGGGTGGTCCTATTATTGTAACTGAGAAGCACACCACATTCTGGATATTTACTTAGGTACCGACAGATAACAATGGTTGCAATCCTTAATACTTATTTGTTTATCCTGTTCTTGAATAGCAACAAATGAATAGGCCAGACAGTTGCTCGCTCGACCAGACAGTTCCCAAACAAATAACAAGGTCTGGTGGATTTAAAGTTTGTTTAAATTGTTTCTTTTATACCAAGAACAATCATAAGAACACATACATCTTGATATAGCTATATTGAGTGATAGCTAGCTCATGCGCATAGACTTTGTTTCTGTTTCTACTTTTGAGTCTGAGGGGCCTTTGGTACAGGTGACTATGGACAGGGCCCGATCTAGCAATTTCATCGCTCCGGGCATAGACAATATTTGCCGCCCTTGACGCCCTTTAAAATGACGCCTTAAGGCGGTACCCCGAGCAAAACGCCGCGCAAGCCGTTTTTTGTGCTGTTTTTAGGAGCTATCTACTTGTTATTTAAAAAGAAATATCAATTAATAAAAATACATTAAATTTCTACATAATATTGATTCTAAAATGGTAGATTTAGTTTTTTTTTAAATGTTGTATATTGTTCACTAATCTACTTCCAAAAAAACATAAAAATGAGAAATAATTATTGATATTATGCATCTCCTCGTAAAGTGTTCATTGATTATTTTTTGTACTAACACTAATGGATAGACAATTTAATAACGAACATTTTTGTAGAATTATTTTTTTCTAAAGACCAATATTCGATTTTATAAAGATTTTATTCTAAAATCTGGGCGTATTCACTACTGTAATTCATGCGCCACCAGTGCCGCTAGACCAATAGGAACGCTCATATCTCATGCCGATTTTTTGGTCAGGGTACCGTCTTAAAAGGAAGTAAATGTTTCAGGATATTATCTATTGAACTTAAAATGCGGTTTTTAACCGCCGCCGTCGGATCGGATAAAGCCGCTTTTTTGACAATTTCGAGCGATGTGAAAACTAATTGAGCTCGAAAATTTCACCTAAGAATTTTCGCAACATTAAGAATGTTAAGTTATTTAACGGTGGGTTTACAGTAAGAACCAGTAACTTTCTACAGCAAAAAAAGCTTGAAAATGTTAGCACCACACCACGAATAAGTTAGGTTTTCTGATGAAATGAAAAGGGCTGTCAGTTCAGTTTGGCCGCTCTGAGAATTTGCCCGGCTCGCCTCCTCCTCTAGATCCGGCCCAGACTATTGGTGATCTGGTAGTCCTACTGACTGAATTTCGGTCATGGCGGGCGATATCGGCGGAGGATGGGGTCTTCTGATTCAACGGCTATCGACCCTCCTGCAATTTTGACTACTGATTCAGTTTACTAATTTACAAGCTACCAATGACTGATAGGCAATCCACATTTAATCTACATAAATAAATACTAATACCTTGGTTTACGGGTCTCCGAATAAACCTGTTTGAGGAAAAAGTGTTAGTATGCGCATGAGCATGCACTCAATTGCGGTAATTACTTACTAAGGTAAAATTCAATCAAATCGTTTAAATGGCCTAATTTATCATTATCCTGTTTATTTAATGTAGGAAATATTTGAACTTCGATATCAGAACTATTAATTAGTACTACTCTTCTGAGTAATATTGTTCCTGGTGATACATAATATGCAATAAATGGATATCTGTAATAGGTACACGTTACTCATTGTGACTACGTTTTGATGAGCTTAAATGTAGTACCAACTTTGCACTCAGAGGCTGTAGGTATTGTCGCTGAAATAATCGTATATGTATGACTAACTTCCTTGTGTAAAATTAGTCCAGAAAATACTAATTTTGCTCTACTAATCTTTGCTATTTCGTGAACAGTTTGAACATCGAATAATAGCTTCTGCCATTATCATAATTTGATTTTATTTCTCAATTTCGAGTTTTTATTCAAATGCCAAGTCTGGATGCAGTTTTAGTTGAATAAAAAGGAAATATTGTAATTGCGTAGTATAGTGTAAGTATTATTGTCACGACTTTCCGCAAAGTAACGCTTGATTCTATAAATGAATATCGAATTATTCTCGTCGTTTTTGCTGTTCCTAGTTCTAATATGGTCTTTAGAAGTCAAGATTTACGATGAGAAGTCGCGGGCAAAGATAACATTATTGACATGGAAACGTCGAGAAAATATTTCGCATTCATCGCAGAGTGTTCTCGGTTCTTCTTGGCTAGCCCGGAGGACACAAAACAAATACTTTGACATCATAGCGTTAGTAAAATTATTCGTAAATGATCATAACTTTGAAGCTAACTCATGAGGGTTCCCAAATGGTATTTCTATCTGGAAACAAACATCACAGCGTTAGTAGAAATATACGACAATCACTTATTAAACACTTCTATGTCTATAACTGTGTTGCAAACACATCAGGGATCCCAAATGGTGTTTCTATCTGGCAACAAACATCACAGCGTTAGTAGAAATATTCGACAATCACTTATTAAACACTTAAATGTCTATAACTGTGTTGCAAACTCATCAGGGATCCCAAATGGTGTTTCTATCTGGAAACAAACATCACAGCGTTAGTAGAAATATTCGACAATCACTTATTAAACACTTAAATGTCTATAACTGTGTTGCAAACTCATCAGGGATCCCAAATGGTGTTTCTATCTGGAAACAAACATCACAGCGTTAGTAGAAATATTCGACAATCACTTATTAAACACTTAAATGTCTATAACTGTGTTGCAAACTCATCAGGGATCCCAAATGGTGTTTCTATCTGGAAACAAACATCACAGCGTTAGTAGAAATATTCGACAATCACTTATTAAACACTTAAATGTCTATAACTGTGTTGCAAACTCATCAGGGATCCCAAATTGTGTTTCTATCTGAAAACAAACATCACAGCGTTAGTAGAAATATTCGACAATCACTTATTAAACACTTCAATGTCTATAACTGTGTTGCAAACTCATCAGGGATCCCAAATGGTGTTTCTATCTGGAAACAAACATCACAGCGTTAGTAGAAATATTCGACAATCACTTATTAAACACTTAAATGTCTATAACTTTGTTACAAACTCATCAAGGGTCCCAAATAGTTGGTTATATCTCGAAACGTTTGACATTTCAATTGCCCTGAAAAGCCTTCTTTGAAGACAAAGTTTGTAAAGTTGGCCACAAACTGAAAGGACGCAAACTTTGCCCCAATTCTCTTTGTGAGCATTGTTCTCTTGTTGAGAGATTACAAATTCCAAATACTCACCGAAAATTACGTTTTTGCGATACAGTTGTTACCGTTTCATTGTCTTCTCAAATAAAGCAAGAAAACATGTCTTTTGGCATGTAGATATTTCTGTAAATGGACTGTTCTACTCACGATGACGTTTAATAGAATAATTTATAGCTGTTTGTTATGTTTAAGGTCTTAAAATGTTTTATTTATGGGTAGTCGGTCAGTCTTATCGCTGCTGTTTGTTTGTCTGACGATATTCTTTACAAGTTAATAATTCCTACAAGAAAACCCGACTGACTCGCATTGAGGTAATAATGTACTACGCACTAGAGAAGTCACCACCCATCACTACTGCGTTCTGTTCAATTGCGGTCTTCTAGCCGCAATTCACTTATTTGCTTGCTAGATCTTGGGCGCTTAAGTCATTTTATGTTTTTAAACGAAAAAACGTTCAAACGCATTCAATATGCCGGTCGTGTGTTTTAAGATTTTGCACTAATACTTCAACCAATACGGCGAAGAGCAAAGGAATAACTTTTCATAGGTGGCTAACTAGATAATTATTTTAAAATTTAATTTTAACAAAATATTTGCTGGAGGCCATGTTGTGTCAATTTTCATATAGACTAAAAATTCAGATGTGACAATTTGTATAACAAGTGTAGGTAAAATTAGCTGATGTTTCTTTTTAAAGCGGAAAATAATAATAAAATATATTTAGAAAAGAACTGACTGTGGTTATTCAATGAAAAAAGATAAAAGATGAAAAATAATTATTACATAATGTAAGACATAATTTGTTACATTTTGTTTATTTAAGGTTTCCACGTTTGGGCCGTTAAGATAGGGAAAAATTGATAAAATTTATCCAAATTAACCGCAGTGAAGATACCAGCAGCCTTATTGTGTAAGTGAATTCGGCGAAGGAAACAATCTGTTTCTTTCCCAAAAACGACTTTTCGTATTGCAAAAATTAGTTTTTGGGAAAGAAACAGATTGTTTCCTTTGACGAATTTACTTACACAATTAGGCTGCTGGTTACCATCCAATCATACTTATGTATGTTCGTTGCATTTTCGCGAAGAGGATAAATATACCACAAAAGCGGGCAGGCGTTTTCTGAATCAGTCTCTCTACTTAATATCATTTCAGTTATATTACTGTTAATACTTTGGAATATTTTATTCACAAGGAAAAATTTACATATTTGCTTCAACATTCTTTTGATCAACCAAGCACTTTAAATCACCTAACACATTTGATACGGGCCATCATAAACAAATACACAAGAATTCGCTTGAAGTACGAAGCTAAAATTATTCAGACTAATAATTATTCATCGAAGCGTCAAAAGTTAACTAAACTTATATTGTTTAGGGGTAACTAAATTAACGTAATTAATATTAAAAATATACAAAAGATTCGTGTTTCAAGCGAATTGTAAAATTCCCCATTCCAATTTGATATGTTTTTAACTTATTGTAAGCGCATTTCATTATATATTAAATAAAGAAATACAAAAGTATCATATACTTTAACAGTCGGTTATTTCAATTAATAATAAATTTTGAAAAAGTGTGAATTCTAATGAAGCTTGTTAGGTATAATACTATGTCACTTCTGTAGTCAGTCAGCAATTTAGTCTATACGAATGACAAGGTTGAACGAAACGCGTAAGCGCCATGAAAATCACGGCGCTTCCGTCTTTTTGGTCGCGAGAAAACTACACCTTAAAAGCGCTCTAGCGCTGCATGTTTATATTGTTATGTTAGACGACTAATTATTGTTTCAGCGCTGCAGCGGATTTTTTAGTTTAAACTCTTGTCAAAATTGACAAAATGGAGCATGCATTTTGCTTAGGATAGCTTCTCTAGTAAGTAGTACATATTATCTCAATGCTGACTCGTTGGTCTAGAAGACGGGAGCGCTATGGCAGAGCATGTGATCCTAGGTGCGATTCCCTGTTCAGGAAAAGTGTTATTTAATTGGGTTTTTCAATCTAAAATTGCTCAGAAAATCAGTCAGTTGATAGACCGGACATTTAGTGAAGATGATCATCATCAGAAAGAACGTTTCATGATATCCATATGCCCAAAGGGCTGTTTATAAAATTTCGCGCACTCATTTTCTTCCTAAGTCATAAATTCATAATCCATTTCGCTACAAATTTATAAAAGTGTGTATAATACTCACAACGATCTTTATGTCTCTGAAGTTGGCTCTGTCAACTATTGCGCACGAAACAGATTAACTGCGTAGAGTAAGCGAAATAGGATGATGCGACAAACGTATGCGAGTGAAAGAGACAGTTATACAATGCTATTTTCACTTTCAATATTGACACAAAAATAGCTACTGCGCAGCCTCTTGCAGCCAATTCAGAGACACAAAGATCCGTTGTGAGTATTATATTCGTACGCGAACTATCTTCTTACTGCTCATCACACCATTTATCTCTTTCGCACGTGTTGTCGGATGAGATAGCATGCATTTTAACCTCGCGCAAAAAATAGTTCGCGCCGTCGCACATACGGGTATTTGATACAAAAAACTGGCCAAAACCTTTTTTTGGTAATTTTGGGTCAATTGTGCCTCCTAATTATTTTTCATATTAATTTTAGTATAACCCAATCATTTCTATACCCTTTTCTCCAAAGGGACTTACGTGTGAAATAAAATCGAAATAAAATAAAACATTATTTTCTATTTCAAGCATTATGGTGATTTATTTGTACAATAACTAATAAAAAAAGCATTTAAAAATACACAATGATTTAAAAATAACGCTTACTTTTTACATAACCTTACAAAATACATAAATGAAAAGCTATGTACAAACTGTAATTTACATCGAAATAAAAGTTAAATATACATTTTCTTGTAATATTTACAGAGAAACTTATACAGCTAATATTCGTCAGACTCGCTATCGCTATCTGCTTGATCAGTACTAGTGCCCGGGTCAGCATTATCAGTGTCAGTGTCCGCGGGACACTCGTATTCAACTTTAAGAAATTGTAGAATTTCTTGCGATAGTGGTTTCCTGTTCCTTTTGAATTGCATTCTGCTGCTGCTACTAAGAAAGACATCAGAGGTCAGAAGAAGGCGGTTCATGACATCTTGGAGGCAATTCTTTCGCGAAAACTTTCTTGCAAAGTTTTGCCTGTATAGGCGGAAATGTTTATTCCGCGACTCAGCTGCCTCCTCTGATAATTGTCCAATCGGCAAAAGAGCATGTTTGATTACCAAAGCCCCATGACACAAAACTTTATGCAAAGTTGGCGTCATGGGGTGCCAGTTGTATAACTGCACATATAGTTCGGCTGTTGACTTCAGAAACACCGAAAATTTTTTCAATTTTCAATTTCAATTTTAATTTTTTCTTTAAGCCATTGTTCATTCGTTTTTCGGAAACGACATTCTTTGTAGCTTGCTGAGGTCCATTTTAGCTTGTAATGATGTTTAAATGATTTTAAGCAATGGCGGAGTACTTTAGTTTTGTCCTCGGGGCATTTGGTCATTTCAATTAGTTTATGCTCAAGAAAGTCCAGTTTTTTATCTAAATTTTTGTAGTCGCACTGTTTTATTACGTTAAACATATCCTCTCTTGTTATTGTCATCGATGACTCATCATAAGGACCTGCCAACAAGAAAAAATCTATGTTAAAATCAAAGAAACACTAAGTGTTGTTTTTTTTTCGAAAAAAACCTATTTTTGTTCAGAGGCTATATTTCATAGGGGCGGAAAGAGGCGGAAGGTTTTTCTCTTGATATGAAATCTAGAAGGTTCAAAGAACACGATTATGTATAAACTTTAGCTTAACTATGTTTATCTGATACTTAATTTGACGAAGGAAACCTATTTTACGTGTTTTTTTTTGCATAAAAATACTCATGACTTTATGGTACAATTAAAGAATGAAAAAGTGATCCTAACAGTAGCACAATAGATTCAAAATAAAGTTCATGCCTGTGCCTGAAGATTCCATGATGGTTTTTGGGGTTTGCACTAAACACAACAGTATGATTAGTCTTAAACAGCAATTGAAATTTGCGAGCGCCGAGAAAACAAACGTGTCACTAGCACAACAGATGAGTTCCGACTGACGTTGAGGGCGCATGGAGCGCTCTAGCCCCTTCTGGGTACCGGTTTCTTAATGAATAGAGTGTCCCATTGTTAAAACATAACAAAGGATAGCTGCGCGGTTACTTTTGTAAAAATGACTTTTGGCCAGTTTTTTGTATCAAATACCCGTATGTGCGTCGACTAGTGTAACCTTAACGCACATGTTTACTTTGTACATACAAGAATTTGTGCAAATAAGAATGAGTGTGTAGTCAAACTCTAAGAAAAGCCTTTCCCAGCAGTTTTTACCGCAACATTTAGCATCTAGGCTTACATAATGCCATGTCATCCATTAGGGTCGCCCTTAACCTACTAACTTTAAAATGTAAAGATCGTTATCTGACCTACTTAACGCAACTAGTCTTTCAAATAGCTACGTCCTTCTGAAATAAAATATGTAATTAGCATTTTTCCTGCCGTCATAGACACTTTTTAGTCTTTCTAGATTGACGTCATCGTCGGATCATGTACGTCATCTCATCATACAGAGATATTATTGTATTTAATCATTGTTGTGTCGCGTCTCGTTTATTTTATGTACAGATTCTATATAAAACTGTATATACTTTACTTGTTTGCTATGGTTGCTTAGTAGGGCATGTGATATCGGCAGATTTTCAATTCCGATATTGGATCTCAATTCGGTATCCCGATATTAAGACGGTACCCTGACCAAAAAATCGGCATGAGATATGAGCATTCCTATTGGCCTAGCGGCACTGGTGGCGCATGAATTACAGTAGTGAATACGCCCAGATTTTAGAATAAAATCGTTATAAAATCGTATTTTGGCCTTTTGAAAAAAAAAAAACTACAAAAATGTTCGTTATTAAATTGTCTATCCATTAGTGTTAGTACAAAAAATAATTAATGAACACTTTACGAGGAGATGCATAATATCAATAATTATTTCTCATTTTTATGTTTTTTTAGAAGTTGATTAGTGAAATATATACAACATTAAAAAAAAAACTAAATCTACCATTTTAGAATCAATATTATGTAGAAATTTAATGTATTTTTATTAATTGATATTTCTTTTTAAATAACGAGTAGATAGCTCCTAAAAACAGCACAAAAAACGGCTTGCGCGGCGTTTTGCTCGGGGTACCGCCTTAATATCGGAATTGCGCACATTCGTTAGATATTGCATTTTTTTTTTGTTAATTGCATAAATTCGGTATGAGGTTGGATTAAGTATCTACTATAAGAAAACACGTTTATGCCACGACATAATAAGATTTATTATTGTGCCTCTCTCTAATCACTAGTGTCTAGAATCATGTCATGTCTTTCTGAAAAAAGGGCAACAATAAAAAGTCCAGAAAATAAGTATTTGTTGATCAATCTGAAAGTAGTCCCGATTAGTGAGTAATAATGATTTAAAAATTCAATATATAAGTATCACTACCAAATCCATGGGCTATAGGTGATGTCTAACAAAATATAAAAATGTTGATGCTTATTCCTATTTATTTTATTGTTTTTAATATACTAGAATATATTCTGAGCAGTCTTATTAATTTGATGCTTTCTTTACAGAAGTATTGTGAGCGAAAATTAGTAAAACTTTTTAAGAACTGTTACACTGATTTAATAACTTATAATTACTCATTGATTGGTATAAGTATCGTAGTGATCGATGATTTATTGATTTTTGGGTGTTTGTCAGTACATCTTGAGCTTAATATTTATATTAAGTTAATCCTGGATTGCCGAATACGATGACAAGATCAACAACAACAAAAATAATAAATAATTAAGCTACATAGCTCGGGCTATCCAGCTCTAACTACATAGCTCTAACTACTAGGGCATGTAATATCGGAAATGTTCAGTTCCGATATTGGTTGCCTGTACATACATACATACATAAACTCACGCCTTTTTCCCATGGGGGTAGGCAGAAACTACAGAACGCCACCTGCTACGATCCTTACATACTTCTTTTGCTTCACACACATTCATGCATCTAGTCATACACACTGGTTGCCTGTATTAGATCTCAATATCGGTATTCCGGTATTAATATCGGAATTGCGCTAAAATCTCTGGTTTCTAAATCCGGCGTTCTTCAAGCTATGTCCATTTTGTTTTTTCATGATGTGAAGTTTAAATAAATGGTCAACCGATTATCCAATCGAAGCTAATCACAGTAGACAAAGAGTTCTACTACCCTGCACAAGGAATTAAAATAATAAAGTATTTTCCTGATGTTGAGGTCCGATAACGGGTTCCGATATTGTATCACTCAGTACGGAATTAAAATATTGGAAATCTCTTTCCAAGATCCAATATTCATGCCCTTGTGCGTAATAAACTTTACGCACAGTAATCCGTGATTATACAAGTCCCAAGTGCTAGATATATGCTTAAAAGACAAAACATTGACTTCTGTATGTTCTTCAAGGTCTGTAAAACAAATTTTGTTAACGCTTAGTTTACCTGGTGAACCCAAATCACACAATTTACCCCATTGAGTCCACGGGACTCCCATCCCATCGCCATGAATCCCCCATTGAGTCTCGGGATTAATCATTGATTTTGTTTAAAAGAAAAGCATATACTTATTTAAAAATGTTTTATACTAAGCAAAATTGTACTAATAGAATAGACTTATATATTAAATTTCGATATATTTACGTAACCTCTAAAAATATGGAAACAAAAAATAAACCTTAACTTCTAGGTGCTAACAAAAATACAATTATAAATTATCTTCAACTTTTTTTAACTAAATAAGAAATTGGATACTTTCATACAAAAATAAAAAACGTTTAGCAATTACTC
This sequence comes from Orthosia gothica, assembly GCA_949775005.1. Classification (NCBI taxonomy): domain Eukaryota; kingdom Metazoa; phylum Arthropoda; class Insecta; order Lepidoptera; family Noctuidae; genus Orthosia; species Orthosia gothica. The sequence goes on along the minus strand of OX459038.1, from coordinate 32,964,081 downwards.
CTTATCTTTACACCATTCTGCTTTCACACCAGAACTGCTTGCATCCTCACCTAAATCTTGTGCTTCTACGTGACTTGAATCAGCCGGGCGAGCACGGCCTCTGTGATAGGCATGTGTCACGCATTTTATCACGGTTTTTGCTCCCTAACTGTGATAAAAATGTGACTCAAGCCTGTCACAGTAGGCCGTGCTTGCCCAGCAGATGAGCACTCTGAATCCGTGTCATGATCAGAAGGTATGCTCCCATCTTCAGAATTCGTTTGACACTATTACTTGTTGTGGTCCACCTTGTTGATCTCGCCCTTCATCGTGGATACCTTATAATCACATCTGAGCCAGTCCTGTACTACAGACTCAGCATTTTGTCGCAGTGGATTGACTAACCAACTATTTGAAGGCATTTTGAACTCTAGTCTTTAGAGATTAACACTAAAAATACGGTAAAATTACAAATAAGCAAAGAAAGATATTTATCACATAAATAATAATATGAGTCCAGTTGATTCCTTGGACATAATTACTCACCGATGCGTAAGGCACAGGCACCCATTCTCTTCACCCCGTGTTTGGCACATTACTTCAGGAAGGTACTAGGACACACGAAAACAAAACGGCGATATTTAAGTTTTAGAGCAATATGTCATTTTGCGCGGAGTCTCTGGGACCTAATAGATAAATTAAGGGGTAAATATATTCAGTACAAATCTTCGTGTTTGTGAACAACTAAACAACCCCTATGCAGGGGCATTTGATGTGGGTCCGTCTTGTCTAAATGACGCTTATTCAAGTGTGAGCCGCGGCTCCCCTTTAGGGAAGACAATAAGTTTTAATGATGCATTATTCGGGCGTCCATCTTGACAAATTTTAACGATAAATTCTTGGACAAAAATATATATAGAATTCGCTTTATTAGTACACCATACAAAGTTATCCGTAGGCGATCTACGGTCTATCGGCCCCTATAGGCTATACCTTTGGAACTATTGCGCTACTTGCCTCACTCTTACATACCTATTACTTGCCAGTAATACAGCTACAAGTAAAATTCAAAATTGAAAAAACCCCCGACACATTTATCTTGCGACAAGTAAAATTTCAAAATTTATAAAACCTCCGGCACATTTATCTTGCGAAAACACCCCGATTCAAACAGTAATACGCCCATAACTTTTGAACGGCTGAACCGATTTTATTCAAACATAGCTAAGACTAACACTCTCGACAAAATTACCTTTCAAACAAAAAAAAACTAAATCGAAATCGGTTCATCCGTTTAGGCGCTATGATGCCACAGACAGATACACAGCAACACACGTGAAACTTATAACACCCCTCTTTTTCCGGCGGGGGTTAAAAAACTTAAAAATACAGTGATCTAATTGAGTTCAATATCTGCAATTCCAGGTTGCGCGAAGTTACGGTGTTCCCTTCGTGGAGACGTCAGCCAAGACCCGCATGGGGGTCGATGACGCCTTCTACACGCTCGTCCGAGAGATCCGCAAAGACAAGGCGAGTCGAGTCAAAAGGAATAGGAGAGGACGAACCATAGGCCCCGGCAGGAAGTTCAGATGCACCTTTCTGTAATTCGGTATATAATTTAGTGATAATATTTGTGGATATTATCTGATGGCGACGAGTCGGTAAGTCAATTTTATTGTCGACAAAAACCGCTTGTTTAGTATCGAAACTTTTTACTCCAGTGCTTTTTGTAGTGATACTGACACTTCCGACGTTCAAAAGTTAATCGATATAATGACAATCGATTTTAGCTTCGTTGAAATAGTTTTTTTTCTTCTTTTAGTTAGTTAACACTGAACAGCTTTTTGTTATCAATAATATTGACTTCGTGCCAGTAGACTAGCTTATTGACTACACAGCTTGCAGGCTTGGACTTTGAATCTTATTACAATCAGTCTTAAGGTTCAATGTCCATGTCCATAGTGTAGCTAAGTTTAGGGAAAATCGCTAATGGTATAAAATTAAATACTTATTAGCCTTAATATAAATTTATATTACGAATATTTGAAATACGTTCAATTAAAATCGATTCTTGACACTTAATACTATTATTGATCGAAGATTATGAATATTCAGCCGTTATGTGTAATTAAAAAAGAAATTATTATAGACAAATGATATTGATACATTATATCATCAATTTATACTTCAATCTCCATAATTTATAACATAAAATAGTATGATGCGCCCCGCAACATTTACAACGCGCTTTTGACTTATTTCTTACCATTTATATAAAACATTCTACATAGCATGTAATCCTTGTATAATATTAATTATAATTAGCTAATCTCTGTGAGAAATATCCATAAATATTATATGTATAATGTATAATGAGGCAGTTATGAAATCTAAGGCATTCTTCTGTGGCTGAGTAAAAATAACTTTTTGTACAGTGAAATATTTCAGAACTACTTTGTGCTTATCCGTATGATACTTCAAGCTTGAATGAGTGAACATTGAGTTTGTCTTTTGTGAGGGTAGTTGAAGCTACATTTATTGTATCAATTAGAAACATCTCTCATTAAAATATCTTAAGTTATGGGGTTTATCACTGCTCCCCAATATGTTAACCTAACCCTCAGTCTCAAGACTGAATGGATAGACAAAAGATTCTAATTATTTATTTTTAAGTATTAACCCAAATTAGATAATTAAGAATAATTTTTGTGACGAAAGAATGTGCTATATCAATAAGTTTCTGATCATGAGGGTAATCTTTACTAAGATTATTTAGGACACTTCAGTTTTTCCGTTACTCTAATTACGGAATGTTTCCTCACTCTTATCAAGTATAATACTCAAGTGACAAGCACTGGCGTCAAGTTCTCAAGGTGCTATTTCAAGCATAGTATACTTGTAGCGAAGGCCGTGATTGTCTATTAGAAAAAACTTGTAAGTGTGGATTCAAATTACTTGCATTACACAAAATTATATAAATACCGTTGTTCTTATGATAAAAATTATGTCAAATTACCTCAATTTGGCCATTCCCCAATCTCCAATATATTTCTGTTTATCCTAAGGATTATTTATCCGATTTAAATGGATTAGAATCATTTTCGCGTAATATAATGGTTGTGCATTATTCAAGTACAATTTTAGATTGATTGTTAAAACTGTTTAGTACAAATAGTGCACAATTATTGGGTAGACACAACTGACTAGTATTACCCCATGTCTTTTTTAAAAACATTAGTAAAAGGTTAAATTGTTTACTGTTTAGCTCAATAAGACTTACAAATCCATCTTATAATTCATACTATTGTATAATACCATATTTTCAGTTCTAAAGATCTTTTTACCATGTAATTCCTGTTTTACTAGACTTATCTTTGATAAAAATGGCTGCCAGGAGTAGAGCGCAGCCGATATCATATACAATCGTTATTGTAGCATAATATTAGGAACATTGTTAAATGTTTTCTACTCTAGCTAAAAGCAAATTTGCAAGCTATTATGAAGTTTGTAACTACTTTGTAACTTATGCTTGTATTTTTTGGTTATATGCCAAATAAACGTGATTGAAGGATTTGTATGATTTTCCGTAATCATTTAAAATGTCTCAAATATTTTGGGCGTCATTTTATTTAAGACAAAGGACATAAATTCTATAAATCCTCGTTACGCTTATAATTGCTCACACATCGCCCTCTAGGAACTAACTTCTTATGAAATGCAATTTTTTATGAGAGATCGAGTGTTTCAGATAGATCCGCAAAATATTATTCAATATTTCTAAATATTATTATTTTACTCAGCATGTACAATGAATTATTCAAACGAATTTTTTAAATCAAATATCAACAATCATAAATTTTAATATTTTGACAGCGTTTTTTTAGCATTTTAAGTTTATTATAATGATTAGTTGTTAGTTTAATTATAGTCTAAAAATACACCAGGTACTTGCAACATTTTGTTTTTGCACAGTTTGTATGATTGCTTGTTTCATCCTCAGAACCAAAAAACAGAGGGTAGTAAAAAATAAACTCTTGTAATGACTTGTTAAATTATAGTCTAGCTGTGCATGGGCAGTGAATACCCACTAATTAAAAGTAAGTCGCTCAATTGTGTGTTTTTTTTTCTGTAACTTACTGAAGCGATTCAGTGCTCTTGCTAATATAGCCCAGCTTCTGCTGTGTAGGCATATAGCTTTGTATGCGTTCTTAATTAGGTGCCAAACTTTAAGTACTTGGTATATTTTTACGAATATTATATAATTTAATTATGAACGAAAATCCAAGCTGCCATGAAAATCGTCATCAGCCAGAATCATTTTTGCCATGAATTATGTATACACCCATTTCATAGCCATAATTTTTGTATTTTACCTAACGAAAATATTTTTAAAGCTTTGCAATAAACATTTACAGCATAAAATTCTATGTAATGCTGTATATAAATTAATTACCTGGCTTGTAAACGTGGTTCAAACGATTTTTTCTTAAGTAGTTTTTAATTTTTATGTCCTAAAAAGAATCTAATATTTGAAAACGTTTACGAGTGAGGGCTATAGTATGTAATATTTTTTATTATATTACTTACATAAATATAAATTTCAAAGCTAGTGCACAATTTTGTTGGAAATAGTTGATATTTTATAACTAATTAATTCTGTAACAATATAGCACAAGACTGTGTGCTAATTGAAATAAATAAAATTGACGAGCAAAAGTGTTTTATTTATTAAGTATCTGTTTTTACTTCATTTCTGTATCTACATAAAAAAAGGGTTTGATATTTTTAGCTAACCATGTAAAGTAACAGCCTATGTTAACTTTTTAAATCACTATTATAAATTATTTATTTATATTAAGTATCAGTATACATTTTTTTTGTTGGTAAAAGAACAAAATTTATAAAAAAAAGTTGAGAACTGCTGGCTTAACCCCTGTATTTGCCGCAACAATTTAAAAACAACTGTCTCATCTGGATTCGCGTTTTAGGCACTCAATGATTTAATGAGCTTCACCATTTCTTGCAATGTCATAAACAGAATAAGCAAGCACCTGTATGGAAGAGTTTGTGATGTGTGTGAGCACGTCTGGAGTAATCAATTGATATAGTTGAGAGTGATCTTAAGGTTGCCCTAGTCGACGGCACAAACTATTTTGTGCGCGGGGTTAAAATGCATGCTATCTCATCCGACAACACGTGCGAAAGAGAAAGATGCTGTGATGAGCAGTAAGAAGTTAGTTCGCGTACGAATTAGCACTTTTGCAAGTTTGTAGCGAAATGGATGATGATTTAGGACGAAAACGAGCGCACGAAATTTTATAAACAGACCTTTAGGAGTCTAGATGTCATGAAAAAACCACTAAATGCATATTTTCAAAATAAAATTATTTGCATTGTTGAACTAATAATTTATCCCTGCATTGTGTTTGTTTCTTCGGCCTTGCCAAGTTTCATTCAAGTGGTCTTAGTAATTAATGAGCAATGACATAATTTACTACGACTGGACCACTATATCTATGACATCCGATTGTAGGACTTTTTTATGGAAAAGCTAAATAAAACATATTCTGGTAATAAGTGTATTAATGCAACTATTCACATGTAAAATTTCAGCTAATTACACTAAATAATTAAAGAGATATAATAAAAATACCAGAACAACCGCAATTCATGGATAAACCGACCAAGTTTGAATGGCTACAAAAAAGCGGCCGTGCAGTATAAAGAGCTAACGTTCTAAAATTTCCAGTGTTGTACCATTTTTGGATTGGTACAGGTGGGCACACAATTCTTGAACAAGTAACTAATATTTATACTATCTTTTTATGTATTACTATTACCTTCTAATAAGAGTTTATATTTTAATTGTTATTTAGTCGATACTCTTGACTATTACTTCTTAATGATGATTAATTGTGTTTTTATGTGTATCTTTGGACCTCCAATCCTAATCAAATAAATAAATAAACTAATCATTTTCTTGATATATATTGTAGGTCACATTTTTTTTAACCGACTGTCCAAAAAGGAGGAGGTTCTATATTTGGCAGTATGTAGGTATATACCGATTTCTCAGTCAATTGTAGACCGATATTGAAAATTATTTATTGTTTGAAAGAGTATGTACCCGGATTGGTCACATTTTAATTTGGTGAATATCTGATAAAGAACTTCGTAGATATATAAAAGGACTCTTCAATAAAGAACGGCAAATCTCTCGAGATTGCTGCAATTGCATGTCTGATTATTTTTTTACGACATTTTATAACATATCATCACGCCAGTACGCTCTAGCTGTACGCATATAGAAGAAAGAAAAAGTGTTTATTCGCCACAAAAACGACATATGTGAATGTGATGTACAGTTCACTCTCACATACTCTCATTTTACCGATTACGTTCAAGTCTTATGTTTTGTATGTTTATTCAGGTAATTTATTCTGGCATAACTTTGGGCATTGTGGGTACCATATTATAGAAATTGCTCATTATGTACCAAAAAAAGTTAAAAATAAAAACTGTTATTACAAAAAAAAATACACCTGACTTCCAAATAAAACACGACAAAATGAAAAATAACTTCAATTTTGGAAGTCGGTGTTTTGTTTCTTCGTTTTTTGAAATTATTACAATAATAATTGCATCTGTATTAACAAATGCATTTATTTGTCAGTATATTACAAAAAAAAAATACTGTAGGGAATTATTATGTCCTTAATATTGTGCTACTTCCATCGCCAGCGTACAAATATTTTGATGTTACACGGTTCAATTTGATGAAATAGAAATACATATAGTAATTAGAAAAAAACTAACACCAGTAGTCATTTCAAATGTCGAATTTAAAAACTTGTTGTTTTCTGAGCGCGCGCTTCCTTTTCTATTTTATTTATTACTCACAATCAACTCCCGAAAATTTATTTGCTTGTAAAACCTAAGATTTACTTATACCTATATGGGGTTCAGTAGGCAATATATTTTTTACCTACCAGCATCATCCAGTACTCCAGTAAGATTATACTTCCTTCCACCGAGTACGTTTGCTCTTGCGAATTTCCACTCAAGCCAATTAAGGCAAGCGAGAGGTGGGAGCTCTGTTCCCGGCAGTTTTCACTCCGACCGGCCAATAAAGGCAAGCTGGAGATGAGGGACAAGACTTCTCCCAGGAGATTAGGTCTGTGCCCACCAGCTCGGCACAAAACTGGCCTGCGGATTGTATCTCTGTTAATATTACTTAATATATTATTATTAATAATATTATTTTTTGTCATTTAAATTAGTCACTAGCTGTTCCCCGCGGCTTCGCTCCCGAGGGCCACTCCACAGGAGCCGTTTTCTGGATTAAAAAATAGCCTATGTCACTCAGGAATAATGTAGCTTTCTATTGGTGAAAGAATTTTTTAAATCGGTCCAGTAGTTTTTGAGACTATTCGGTACAAACAAACAAACAAAAAAATCTTTCCTCTTTATAATATTGGTATAGATTAACTAATAAATACTTTTAAGAATACAAAGTTAATGCAGTTGTTTTATTATCTGCTAAACTATTGTGTACGTACCTGTACGAAACTATTAAACACAATAACGATGTTATACTGGAAATTTTAGAACGTTAGCTCTTTATACTGCACGGCCGCTTTTTTGTAGCCATTCAAACTTGGTCGGTTTATCCATGAATTGCGGTTGTTCTGGTATTTTTATTATATCTCTTTAATTATTTAGTGTAATTAGCTGAAATGTTACATGTGAATAGTTGCATTAATACACTTATTACCAGAATATGTTTTATTTAGCTTTTCCATAGAAAAGTCCTACAATCGGATGTCAAAGATATAGTGGTCCAGTCGTAGTAAATTATGTCATTGCTCATTAATTACTAAGACCACTTGAATGAAACTTGGCAAGGCATTGTAGACCCCTACAAGATACAAATAAACGTAATAAGTTAGGCTCTAGAGTTCCTATTTGAAGAAATTGGACCTAATAACCTTATTTTACTTTTACGTGTATATCTTCTGAAAGGTTTGTTTTTTTTTATTCTGTTTTTACAAACATTACACACAAATTAAAAGCAACGTGCGTAAAAAATTACAACTCTGCACTTAACCGTTTTATATGATTTTCATCAAATAGCCAAACGTCAGCGCAGCGGAAACTTGATTATTTCCGCAGTTTTATGTCACACAAATTTCATTTAAACATACACATTTTCCTCTCGTTATACACTAATTATTGATTGCATTTTTTTTCTTATACGTCCATAGGAAAAAAAAAGTTCCGCTGGGATGACGTAGTTCCAGCGGAAACAGTTTTTATTGAATAGCACGCCAATGATTGGATACACAAATTTGTACTTACCATACACAATTACACGACGTCATACACTAATTATCTGCTAAACTGAAATTAAGAAATACGACATTTTTCCGCTGCGACTACGAGCACGAGAAATGCGTTAAAATTTGTTTTAAATTAAGGAACTTTTGACGCTCTTAATTTTTTTTTTTTCTATTTATGGCTAGATAATTATGAGACAAATTGATCTCATTTTTTGTTTTGAACGTACAACGTCTAACAGTGGAGTAATCGCCAGACTATGTTTGTATGGAATCGAATAGTGTAACCTTTAAGGTCAGCCTAACTTCTTCTTTTCGTGTGAGGTGTGGCCTCCCCTGGTGTCAGAGTTATAATTAAGCCGCCTCTGGGAAACCCTACAGGCCTCTGACTTGGCTATTTCAGACTTACATTAACTATATAAGTCCAGGTTTCTAGCTTAACTGCAAGCAGCTAAATATCATTATATTACAGGGAGTAGTGAGAGGAGAATTACTGTAAAATAGGACATCTACTCGTTAGTCAGTTGGACCATTTAGGCATTTAGCTTATGCCGTAATCAAAATAATGAAGCCAAGTCGTCGAATTCACTAATGAAGCTAATGCTCTAAGAATGAAGCTGATAGATGATAGATCCTTTCATATATATCTGTGATAAATATGAAACATAGATTAAACTGAAAGTTGGAACGCTTTAGCCTATTGTCGCGCAGCATTGCGCGATTCGCCATAAACCAATCGGTATGTATCAACATTAGTAATGTCAATCTATATTTTATATTGTGGTAACACCACTCTTGGCTTTGACTAACTTTATGTTGGGACTGTGCTAGAAACATGGCGGGAAAAATGTGGCTGCCATAAAGACAAGTATGAATAGTGTGCAAAAAAGGGTTGTTGCAAGACAAGGTAGGAGCTACGAGCTTCTAGGAGGTCCAAGAAGACCTCAGGTGAGTGTTTACTTTGCAATATCTTTATGTCGACCTAAAGTGCATGATAAGTGGAAAGATGAGACGATTGTTGTAGCATATCAATCTTTTCTTTTATTGGTAGTCCAATCTTGCAGTGCACAGCACACTTGGTAGTCAAGGACATTGGACAGGGAAGCCTGGAGCTCCCATATAATGGTAGTGTGATCCGGAAACACACTGGCACGGTCGACTGAGCTGGAGCAACCGTGGCGAGGCTATGGGGATGGTGGAGGCCTCCGGGGGGCCAAAGGCCCCCTGTCCGGCTAAGTGACTAATATACAAACATGATCAGAGTCACCAGGGATATACCCTGTTTAGACCGGAGCAAGTCGACCGATGCCCAGCTAGGTAAAAGAGGTGTATAGCCATAAGTAAAATGCAGTCAAATAACAGTTATTAGAGCCCTCTATAGAGCACGTAGGAGTGCAAGCACGAAGAGGTAACAAGAGTATGGCAAGACACTTGGTAAAACCAGCTAATGCATGTGAGTGGCACAGCCACACGAGAGAGGCTAGACCTCACCTTGTAAGTATGTGCATATATGGAATAATAGGAGTAAAATAAAACTGGTCGACTCATCTTTTCACTCTCATGATAAATGTGTATTTAAGTACCCTCATGTCGTCCGTACATTATGTGAAGCAAGCATACAGTATTTCACATACATAATAAAGGGGGGACGACACCTATATTGTACCCGGCTTAGGGTATATATGTTCTGTGATATTGTATCTCGGTAGGACAAAGACTTCATCTCTTTACTGATGTAGGTCAGATAGTACTTAATAAATCCATGTACAAAAAAACAAAATAAATCAATTCGATTTTTTGGATTGGTCACCCAGATTTACACAACTGACGTGACTGATGACAGGTGTCAGTCAATTGTCATTGATGTCATCAAAATATTGTAAACACCCGGAGTTAAACTTTTAGTTGTATTTTCAGACTCTAAAGTAAAATACAATCAAAACAATGGATGCGAAAGACGTGTGTGTAGAAATTGAGAACGATGAGTTCTACAGTAAGTTCTTAGATGAGTCTATAAAGCCCGTACTCAATGAACATCTCTCGGTTACGGATCAAGTGAATAAACTCGCTCAGGGGATTGAAAAACTAAGCAAAAGCTTAGAGAAACAAGTTCTTGCCAAACACAATGATCTACTTACACAGGCAAGTCATATTTCTGATTTAGAAACAACTTTAGAATCGGTCCAATCTCAAGTACAGAGTTTGCTACGCGGCGCCGAAAAAATGAAAGATCGTGTACATACACCGTATTTTGCCCTGGAAAACCAGACCATGATGCTTGAAAGAGTTCAAACTACGTGCAACTTACTAAGGCACTCTTCTAAAATCTTAAATTTGTGGAATAAACTACTAAGCATCAAAGACAACCCATCCAAAGAGGCCATCATACTATTTGAACTAAATGAGTTGATCGGTGATTATGATTTTGAAGGAATAGATCTACTCGACGAAGTTATAAAAGCTGTACAACGAAGGAGAACTGAGTTATTAACTAACTCTACTGAACTGTTGCAATCAAGCTTACTGAGCGGAGACAAAGTAAAACTTTTGCAATGCTTCAAAGTATTCCACAACCTGCAATGCACAGAGGAACAGATTAAAAACTCTGTCAACAGCATACTAATTGACTTGAAGAAGGAAATCACAACAGCATTGAATGTACAAATGGTTTCAATTGAAGTCAAGAAATCAAGCTCAGGAAGAATTGCACCAGGGAAAGCTAATATCATGAATGCTCAAGACTTCAAAATAAAGCTTTGGGACAACATTGAGAAGCTCTTCAAAGTCGACATTTACAACAGCTGCACCAAAGTCATTATGCTACAAAATGTAGTAAATGAACTACATGCTATTGGTAACTTCAGAAATATAGCCAAAAACTTCTGGGCTGATTTATCACTAGTCTTCAGCAGTGAACTTGAAAAGAGCCCTCTCAGTGTCAACCAATCTGTAGAGATTGACTTCCCAAGATTACTGAAAAGCTTCAATGATTTACTCTCTAGACTAAAATGTAAGGATCTTGAGATGAACCGCTCATGTCTTACAAAATGGGAAAACTCATTCTTATCAAAGTCATTGGGTAAACTGCTAGAGCCTGTCAGAAGTATGTGGCACTTGTCTCAAGTTCCAAACATGGATCAAATTGACAATGCTATCAGAGTTATTGCTGAAGCACTGAGCATCTCACTGGGTGACAAACAGTTGAGCATCAGCTTAGCCAACAGTGTGGCCAAGTCTATCAAGCAGATGATTGTAGAGGCTGAGCAGAGGTTGTCAATGGACAGTGATGTTGCACAAATCATAGAATCACCAACAAGCTCTCAGCAAAAGAATGCTGACCTTTGTAACTCCTTGTACTACTTCTCATCACAAATCAAAAGAGTTCTTATCAACATGAACTCAATGTTGCCCCAAGAAAGTATACAGATTGTCCAGAATAGTTTAAAAGACATTTCCAGCATGCCAATACTTCAGTTATTTGCTGAATCAATCAAGAACTCTCTTTACATCATTTTGATGACCATGCATGATGAACCTGACTTGATAAGAGCTGATGAACCAGCTGGAAAAACCTTGTCATGTTCCCCATACATGAAGGAACTTCAGCAATTTGTGTCTAGATGTAAAGACATTTACTTGTCAATGTTCAGTGAGAAATCTGCCCTAAATGAGTGTTGTTTGAACATAGCCAGAGCTTGCATTGAGAGATTCACACAGCATATTTGTAATGTGAGGCCATTGAGTAAGTTTGGGAGAGCAAAGTTACAGATAGACTGCAAACATCTAGATGTTGCTTTGTCTCCTTTAGTTAATGATATGACAGAGTTAGGGGACCACTACAGGCAGTTGAAGGCTTTGCACCTTCTGTTGGAAAAGACTCCTCAAGAAATAGCCAAGAGCCAGTCTGAAGGTGCATGCTTACCATATTCTCTGGTCATGATGTTCTTGTTCTCTCATGGCGGGCACCAGTTGTTGGCTCCCCATACATGTGCTGGGTGGAATGTACAGAAGTTGATGCAGTGGCTCGACTCACATAGGAATGAGAGGGATAGACTGGAGTTTGTGGCGGGAGCTTTGCAGAGGTATCAGAACCATGTGAGACAGAACCAGATTGCTACATATGATGAAGTGTACCCTGTGCTGGTACAGTTACTGGAAGATGGGAGGAAGTCTTTGAAGAAGTAGGGAAGTGGTAGTAGGGAAATATCACCACCTGCCCAAGGTCTAAAAGGGCACTTTTCCATTGATAGCTATTTACTAGTAGTTTTGCAGTTCAAGAAGAGCTATACTGCAATTAGATTTTAAAGGTTAGACAGAAATAGCACTATAATAATTCACTAGTTTAGAACTAGGAAGTAGAGTTAAGACGACGACTAACGCCAACGACCTTGAGGGAACAAAACGCGCACTCGTTTCACACCCGCGCGACCCAAAATTTAGTAGTTTTTTGTACTTTCCTTATTATTCTTTGACTTTAAAAAAATAGCTTCAGATCAAAATGTAGATAATTAAATTGTCTTTGATATGGTGTCGATTTCATTAAAATACGCCGAGCGGTTTTGGTGTGATTGTCGTGTTTTTGTCCGTTTTAGACATAACTTTACAAATTAATTACACTATGTTATACGAATAAAACTCAAAATTTGCTCAGATGAAATTATTAAGAAAATGGTCTACTATATCATATATATTTTTTTCCAATAAATTACGACTAGCCGTTTAGACGTGATTCTCATTTTAAAATCAGTTACTCAAGGGAATTGGCGCCTTAAATAGCTAATAGCTCTCAATGGGGCCGCGCCTTAAAGCCATATAAAATGAAGGTTACAGGCAAAGAACAAGGATTTTTTTTTCCTCCTTTTGCTTCACACGGTTTGTGCATTCAGCCAATATCACGTCAGGTTGCTATAGTATTAAAGAAAAGTAGGGCAACCAAATTTTTATTTTTTTTAATTAAATTTAAGGGAATTTAGGCAAGAAGTCATGAGTTATTATTTTTTTCAATTTTTATTGGCAAGCAAATCTTTATCTATGTTAGTGTTTTATTCTCAAACACTTAACTTTTTTTAAAGTAAACGTAAGGCGCCAAAAATACGTTTTTGTTTATGGACGAAACGAAAAAACCAGAAATGTCCATGACATACCGGTAAAGAAGAATGATAAAAATTACATAGTTCTAAACTTTTAACTGCGTTTTTCTCAAAATCTATTAATTAGGACATGCCATGTTTTTTACCTGTACCCTTCAAATGGGCTAGCTAGTATATTATTACTATTTAAGTAAAAAAGCCATTGAAAACATTGATGTATTAAAAGGAGGAAGATATGTTACGCGCTAACATCGCGATCAAAAAACCTGGGCTCGGCGCACGACTACATGCACCGAAACTCACACATCTGTGTTCAGTGTTATTACTAGTCCCAAACCTACAGTTACCGATAGAGATAGGAGACGGCGCTGTAGTGCGAGTGAAATCGCGTTAGCCGCCGAATGTTGGCCGAATGTTTACTATTATGAATGAAATGACATTGCAATATGTGCGTATCGTGTCTCTCACGCATGTTTGTAATATCTATCTCGCTCTCACAAATATGGCGTAGCAAACATTAAATATTTTTGTAATTTTCAACAAATTAACATTTTTGACTGTACTTACGAGTGGTAAGTGATCCCGTGTGACTTATTTTTCTTCCTGGTATTATTTAAACACTGTTTAGCTACACAAGAAGTCATTTTGGTGCGTATTTATTGCAAAAAAACATAAAAACACTGGAATTAATGAGCTGTGTGATCAACAATGTGCCGTGTGCGCGACTGACTGAGTACCCGGTACGGGCATGCACTTAGATTAGTAGGACCAAGCGCTGTGAGCAGTCCCGTATCTTCCTTATATTTATTCCGTATATTTTAATGTTATGTGTATTCACAAAATGGGTTTCTATTTAATCCATTATTCCCTTAGTTCTAAAATAAAACTATTATTGTAAACTTAAAACGTTATTTATTGAAAATAAACTCCTTTGAAACATAACAATTGTCTTATTTGGCGTCCATCTTCTACAAGCAAGTGTTGTTGGTGATGTTGCCCACTGCGATCTGACGCAGGAAATTCAGTATTTTAATTCCAGTTTTTCTTGAGCCATCTGATAAAGAATGAGCAATATAATGATAAAAAAACAAGGAAGCAAGCCATACTCGCGAATAAATTAATGAAAACGGAACGAAGAGAAGGGGAAAAGGACTGAATAAAATCGAATTCGATTGGCATAAGTTTTAATTTTTCGATTTGATTCAGAACTATTTTGAGAGTAAGCTGGCAAAGTCCGAGTCCGAGCTTAGAATCCACATAATATGTAAAGAAACGTTACTAATTCAACTCTGCTTCCATTTTGGACCCATTGGCTTACACCTATACAGTTATTATCGAAAGATTCGCACTTTTTACGTCACTACTCTTACGCGGTCACGTGGATGGTGGATAAGGCGCCAGCGCACATCTAGCGAGGCTGTGCTGCGGCTTTCCTTATTGCCAAACAAATATCAACCTTGCTTTTGCTGAAACGAAGTTGAAAATTAATAAAACTTTAGCCCAAAAGCACAACAAAGAGGACAGGTTTCTCAGGTCATTTATTTTCGAATTTATTATCAATAACAAAATACTGAGATTTGTTTGGCATTGATACCGAGCTTCGTCGAAGTGAGCAGGGAACCACAACAATGTGTACTGGTACATTGAAACCATTTCTAACGAATTCGCTTAAAACGAAGTACTGGATATTACGACGGAATGTAAAGGTCTTGCCACCTATGTGCAATTATTTACGTTTTTAAAGACTCAGCTTAAATACGGCATTTGAACGGTCCCTACAACGTCGTTTTAAATGGATTTGACTGTACACTTTTTTGTGGTACCGTTTTTCAAGCTTTAATTACACTTCCTCACATATTTTTTTCGTAGCTTCAAATGTGAAGAAAGGCAAGTGAAAATACTCAGAATAATGATAAGTTCTAATACCAAGCGATAGCATCACATTTACAATAAAGAGGATTTTTAAAGAATGGACTTTTTAACTGCATACAAGCAACAAACTCTAAAATGAATAATAACAAAATACGCAAATAAAAAAGAAAATATTTATTTTAATTCAATAACATTCTTATACAACTATCTATTCAACAACCATCAACACCCTCATACTACATAGCTACTAACTATATACCTTAGGTACTTATGGTAAACAAATGCATAGACTTAGAATAAAATGGACAGGTGAACTGTGAACACATTGTTTACTTTGTGATAGAATCTTTGGAGTCTGTCTATGTAAGCTCCATACAGTAGGACATCAAGAATATTTTATTAAGTAGTAGCAGCGTGTACGGAACCTTATTATTTTTATACAGGGTAAAATTCCTAGCAAAACTCCACAGGCGTGCTAGTTAATGATATCTAATGATAGTGGAATAATATCATTATTTTAAGTACCTAACCAGCAGTTGCTGACTGTCATCACCTGTAGTTAGTTGGGTTAATACATACATACATAAACTCACGTCTTTTCTCCATGGGGGTAGGCAGAAACTACAGAACGCCACCTGCTACGATCCTTACATACTTCTTTTGCTTCACACACATAAATATAGCCATACACACACGCCGGTAAAATAAATCGCGTAAATGCAATATCTCGAAATCCTGAAGACGCACAAATGATATTTTCGGCGCACATTTTTCTACAAATATAAGCACTCTGCCCATGCACAATATTTCTCTCTCCGAACATTCGTATTGAATTTTTCAGCAGGTATCGTTTTTTCAGTTTTTCCAAAACGTCAATACGCACTATTTTTTTATATGGCGCATATTCACAGTACTTACTAATACTACCGATGGGTTTAATTTAAGGAAAAATCAAAAAATTGTATGTCGTTTTTGTGGCGAATAAATACTTTTTCTTTCTTTTCTTTCTTATCACATCTGTGGAGTTCGCTGGCTTTATTTATTAAGATTCTTGATAAACCACTGTATGAAGTGAAGCTATACTGTGCTACAAATTGCAGAATTGATGGAAAATACTGGTATCAGAATAATGGTCAGTTCAGGCACAGATAATATAATACTAGCATACATATGCCTCATCCCATACAAAGAAACCGTGCCGATGTAACTATCGTTTTTCATCTGATTATACCGATTATTTTTTGTAAATCGATCGCGTTCGGTTCCGTTCCACGGCGATAGATAGATCACCATCTATATCCATGTAAACGCGATCGATGTACAATACATAATCAGTACAGCAGGTCGGCACGGTTTCTTTACATGGGATGAGACACCACTGGTTTTGGTAAGTTTAATATTGTTATTCCAATATGCTGCCATCTTTATTGTGACTTTATTTCTCAATTGACATTTTCATCTTATAAATAACATAGATTTAACCATTTGTACATTACAATTTTGTCTTTTTAAGCCATTTACACCTGATTCAATATAAATATCATTAAAATATTCCACCAATTCAATGTTCCAATATCTATTAAAGTCTATTACTCGAATAAATGTAAATTTACACCAACTGTCTACTGGAAACTAAACTAAGACATAGGAAAAGGAATAATGCTTCGTTTAGAAGCGAATTACCGAAAATGTTCAAAACTGCACCAATACTCAAAAATTTCGAGACGTAGGTAACATTATTTCAAACAGTCAGGGTTATTCTCTTAACATCTTTCTGCCCTTATTACTTGTGGCCTTATTTCATTCTCATCCTTCAACCGTCACACTATGATTCACTCCGATTTGATTAGTTTGATTTAATTTTTTGTCTAATAAAATAATCGGCCGAACAATTTCAACATGAGCATTGATGTATTAAAAAGAGGAAGATACGTTACGCACTAACATCGCTATCAGAAAACCTGGGCTCGACGCACAACTACATGCATCGAAACTCACACATCTGTGTTCAGTGTCATCATCAGTCCCAAATCTACGGTTACCGATAGACAAGGACAGAGATAGGAGACTGTGTGACTTATTTTTCTTCCTGGTATTATTTAAACATAACACCTGGTATTGTTTAGCTACACAAGAAGTCATTTTGATGCGTATTTATTGCAAAAAATACATAAAAACACTGAAATTATTGAGCTGTGTGATCAACCATGTGCCGTGCGCAACTGAGTGCCCACTACGGGCAATCACTTAGGTTAGTAGGACCAAGCGCTGTGGCCAGTCCCGTATCTACCTCTTTTTAATACATCAATGAACAAGAGGCTTTTTTCCAATTTCACTTCTCTACAAACTATTATTCCTTTCCCCATGACTAAACCTTATCTCCATAGCACTAGTCTACAATGGTTAAACCTGTTGTTGTTCGAAGGCCACTTTGATGACGTCATCGATCTCGCTGACGAAGTGCACGTCAACGTTCTCTCGGATGAAGGAGGGGAGGTCGTCGTAGTCGCGCCGGTTCTCTTCCGGCAGGATCACTCTGCTCACTCCCGCGCGTTTGGCCTACGGAATTATTATTGAGAACATTAATATAGATGACATAGGCCGTATATTTTTAGTCTAATCGGAACCCTTACCGACTCCGAGCTAGCGGTCGTTCGTGTGTTCGGGCCTAATTGGGGCTCCCTCCGAAATATACGGTTAATTATATAGTGTGGTGTTTTGATACTGGCTGAATATTTATTTGTACCACATCGTTTATTGGTTGACAGCACAGATATAAATCTAACTAGATGACGCGATTGTATATAACTGGCGTGTCAACAAAAAACAGAGTGAAAATACGACCAATGATCGTACTTTGAGCTTTTCATTTAGCTTTATCGGCAACGGAAATCCACCAAAATCTAGAAAAATGCCTAATTATGCCATATTGAGCTGTATAGAAAAATTTGGCCCAGGCATTGGAAATGTTCTTTCATTGGTAAGTAAATTTGTTCTTAAATTGTGTGTGAAAAAGTGGCACGCTTGGTTTTCATACATATGGAGGGACTTGCGTTATCTAGTTAGATTTATGTCTGTTGTCAACAGCAACAAGAAGAAGATATTTCGTGTAAAATATAGATATTGTTGATTATATTATTTACAATAAAATCTACAAAACACACTCGTAATGTTTTTTTACTGCTGAATATTATGATAGCTTGACATTATAGACTGCAGTACTTGGGCCTTGTCTTAATAATTTGCAGGACAGGTGAAGGATGGCATGACTTTTATTTTTAGGGTTCCGTAGCCAAATGGCAAAAAACGGAACCCTTATAGATTCGTCATGTCTGTCTGTCTGTCTGTCTGTCCGTCCGTATGTCACAGCCACTTTTTTCCGAAACTATAAGAACTATGCTATTGAAACTTGCTAAGTAGATGTATTCTGTGAACCGCATTAAGATTTTCACACAAAAATAAAAATAAAACAATAAATTTTGGGGGTTCCCATACTTGAAACTAAAACTAAAAATATATTTTTTCGTCAAACCCATACGTGTGGGGTATCTATGGATAGGTCTTCAAAAATGATATAGAGGTTTCTAATATCATTTTTTTCTAAACAGAATAGTTTGCGCGAGAGACTCTTCCAAAGTGGTAAAATGTGTGTCCCCCCCCCTGTAACTTCTAAAATAAGAGAATGATAAAACTGAAAAAAATATATGATGTACATTACTATGTAAACTCCCAGCGAAAATTGGTTTGAACGAGATCTAGTCAGTAGTTTTTTTTTAATACGTCATAAATCGTGAAACGCTATTTACCAAGTACGGAACCCTTCGTGCGCGAGTCCGACTCGCACTTGGCCGGTTTTTTTTGATTAACATTAACTTGATATAAGATCATTAGGTAAGTGCCCTTACTGCTATAATCTTCTCCTTGATCCCCCCGACGGGTAACACTCGGCCAGTGAGCGAGATCTCTCCTGTCATCGCGAGGTCGTTGCGCACGTGTCGCTTGAGAGCCAGCGACGTGAGTGCTGTGGCTATGGTGGCGCCGGCTGACAGGTGGATGTGGCTACACTACACTACACTACACAGTACTCACCGCTATAATCTTCTCCTTGATCCCCCCGACGGGTAACACTCGGCCAGTGAGCGAGATCTCTCCTGTCATCGCGAGGTCGTTGCGCACGTGTCGCTTGAGAGCCAGCGACGTGAGTGCTGTGGCTATGGTGGCGCCGGCTGACAGGTGGATGTGGCTACACTACACTACACTACACAGTACTCACCGCTATAATCTTCTCCTTGATCCCCCCGACGGGTAACACTCGGCCAGTGAGCGAGATCTCTCCTGTCATCGCGAGGTCGTTGCGCACGTGTCGCTTGAGAGCCAGCGACGTGAGTGCTGTGGCTATGGTGGCGCCGGCTGACAGGTGGATGTGGCTACACTACACTACACTACACAGTACTCACCGCTATAATCTTCTCCTTGATCCCCCCGACGGGTAACACTCGGCCAGTGAGCGAGATCTCTCCTGTCATCGCGAGGTCGTTGCGCACGTGTCGCTTGAGAGCCAGCGACGTGAGTGCTGTGGCTATGGTGGCGCCGGCTGACAGGTGGATGTGGCTACACTACACTACACTACACAGTACTCACCGCTATAATCTTCTCCTTGATCCCCCCGACGGGTAACACTCGGCCAGTGAGCGAGATCTCTCCTGTCATCGCGAGGTCGTTGCGCACGTGTCGCTTGAGAGCCAGCGACGTGAGTGCTGTGGCTATGGTGGCGCCGGCTGACAGGTGGATGTGGCTACACTACACTACACTACACTACACAGTACTCACCGCTATAATCTTCTCCTTGATCCCCCCGACGGGTAACACTCGGCCAGTGAGCGAGATCTCTCCTGTCATCGCGAGGTCGTTGCGCACGTGTCGCTTGAGAGCCAGCGACGTGAGTGCTGTGGCTATGGTGGCGCCGGCTGACAGGTGGATGTGGCTACACTACACTACACTACACTACACAGTACTCACCGCTATAATCTTCTCCTTGATCCCCCCGACGGGTAACACTCGGCCAGTGAGCGAGATCTCTCCTGTCATCGCGAGGTCGTTGCGCACGTGTCGCTTGAGAGCCAGCGACGTGAGTGCTGTGGCTATGGTGGCGCCGGCTGACAGGTGGATGTGGCTACACTACACTACACTACACTACACAGTACTCACCGCTATAATCTTCTCCTTGATCCCCCCGACGGGTAACACTCGGCCAGTGAGCGAGATCTCTCCTGTCATCGCGAGGTCGTTGCGCACGTGTCGCTTGAGAGCCAGCGACGTGAGTGCTGTGGCTATGGTGGCGCCGGCTGACAGGTGGATGTGGCTACACTACACTACACAGTACTCACCGCTATAATCTTCTCCTTGATCCCCCCGACGGGTAACACTCGGCCAGTGAGCGAGATCTCTCCTGTCATCGCGAGGTCGTTGCGCACGTGTCGCTTGAGAGCCAGCGACGTGAGTGCTGTGGCTATGGTGGCGCCGGCTGACAGGTGGATGTGGCTACACTACACTACACAGTACTCACCGCTATAATCTTCTCCTTGATCCCCCCGACGGGTAACACTCGGCCAGTGAGCGAGATCTCTCCTGTCATCGCGAGGTCGTTGCGCACGTGTCGCTTGAGAGCCAGCGACGTGAGTGCTGTGGCTATGGTGGCGCCGGCTGACAGGTGGATGTGGCTACACTACACTACACAGTACTCACCGCTATAATCTTCTCCTTGATCCCCCCGACGGGTAACACTCGGCCAGTGAGCGAGATCTCTCCTGTCATCGCGAGGTCGTTGCGCACGTGTCGCTTGAGAGCCAGCGACGTGAGTGCTGTGGCTATGGTGGCGCCGGCTGACAGGTGGATGTGGCTACACTACACTACACAGTACTCACCGCTATAATCTTCTCCTTGATCCCCCCGACGGGTAACACTCGGCCAGTGAGCGAGATCTCTCCTGTCATCGCGAGGTCGTTGCGCACGTGTCGCTTGAGAGCCAGCGACGTGAGTGCTGTGGCTATGGTGGCGCCGGCTGACAGGTGGATGTGGCTACACTACACTACACTACACAGTACTCACCGCTATAATCTTCTCCTTGATCCCCCCGACGGGTAACACTCGGCCAGTGAGCGAGATCTCTCCTGTAATCGCGAGGTCGTTGCGCACGTGTCGCTTGAGAGCCAGCGACGTGAGTGCTGTGGCTATGGTGGCGCCGGCTGACAGGTGGATGTGGCTACACTACACTACACTACACAGTACTCACCGCTATAATCTTCTCCTTGATCCCCCCGACGGGTAACACTCGGCCAGTGAGCGAGATCTCTCCTGTCATCGCGAGGTCGTTGCGCACGTGTCGCTTGAGAGCCAGCGACGTGAGTGCTGTGGCTATGGTGGCGCCGGCTGACAGGTGGATGTGGCTACACTACACTACACAGTACTCACCGCTATAATCTTCTCCTTGATCCCCCCGACGGGTAACACTCGGCCAGTGAGCGAGATCTCTCCTGTCATCGCGAGGTCGTTGCGCACGTGTCGCTTGAGAGCCAGCGACGTGAGTGCTGTGGCTATGGTGGCGCCGGCTGACAGGTGGATGTGGCTACACTACACTACACTACACTACACAGTACTCACCGCTATAATCTTCTCCTTGATCCCCCCGACGGGTAACACTCGGCCAGTGAGCGAGATCTCTCCTGTCATCGCGAGGTCGTTGCGCACGTGTCGCTTGAGAGCCAGCGACGTGAGTGCTGTGGCTATGGTGGCGCCGGCTGACAGGTGGATGTGGCTACACTACACTACACTACACAGTACTCACCGCTATAATCTTCTCCTTGATCCCCCCGACGGGTAACACTCGGCCAGTGAGAGAGATCTCTCCTGTCATCGCGAGGTCGTTGCGCACGTGTCGCTTGAGAGCCAGCGACGTGAGTGCTGTGGCTATGGTGGCGCCGGCTGACAGGTGGATGTGGCTACACTACACTACACTACACTACACAGTACTCACCGCTATAATCTTCTCCTTGATCCCCCCGACGGGTAACACTCGGCCAGTGAGAGAGATCTCTCCTGTCATCGCGAGGTCGTTGCGCACGTGTCGCTTGAGAGCCAGCGACGTGAGTGCTGTGGCTATGGTGGCGCCGGCTGACAGGTGGATGTGGCTACACTACACTACACAGTACTCACCGCTATAATCTTCTCCTTGATCCCCCCGACGGGTAACACTCGGCCAGTGAGCGAGATCTCTCCTGTCATCGCGAGGTCGTTGCGCACGTGTCGCTTGAGAGCCAGCGACGTGAGTGCTGTGGCTATGGTGGCGCCGGCTGACAGGTGGATGTGGCTACACTACACTACACTACACAGTACTCACCGCTATAATCTTCTCCTTGATCCCCCCGACGGGTAACACTCGGCCAGTGAGCGAGATCTCTCCTGTCATCGCGAGGTCGTTGCGCACGTGTCGCTTGAGAGCCAGCGACGTGAGTGCTGTGGCTATGGTGGCGCCGGCTGACAGGTGGATGTGGCTACACTACACTACACTACACAGTACTCACCGCTATAATCTTCTCCTTGATCCCCCCGACGGGTAACACTCGGCCAGTGAGAGAGATCTCTCCTGTCATCGCGAGGTCGTTGCGCACGTGTCGCTTGAGAGCCAGCGACGTGAGTGCTGTGGCTATGGTGGCGCCGGCTGACAGGTGGATGTGGCTACACTACACTACACTACACTACACAGTACTCACCGCTATAATCTTCTCCTTGATCCCCCCGACGGGTAACACTCGGCCAGTGAGAGAGATCTCTCCTGTCATCGCGAGGTCGTTGCGCACGTGTCGCTTGAGAGCCAGCGACGTGAGTGCTGTGGCTATGGTGGCGCCGGCGGAGGGGCCGTCCTTAGGGGTCGCACCTTCGGGCACGTGCAAGTGGATGTGGCTGGGATAAGAAGAGGTAATAATGTTAAATAGGTACAGAAGGTTGGGTAAAACAACAAGAATCAACGTCCAGCGAGTATAAGCGCACACATAGCTCAATACAAAGGCGAATCACGTGCTTGATGCGGCACAAAATGTATTCATGTCGATTATGTTAACTTATTTATTAAATACACACTTCCAGACACAAACATTAATGTTGCCCTGGCTCTTGTACTAGGAGATCTTGTATCACAATAGTCAAACATGTGTGGAGCTTTAGAACCAACGACATGAAGATGTTTTTAACCGCGACACCCATGTGCAGGTTGTTTTGGGTACATACGGAACGCATGGGAGCACCGCATGTGCACATGCGAAGCACTTGCCGGTAAGCGAATGAGTTTCCTAGGGGGAGAAAACCAAGACCAGAAGACTCATATCTCCCAGTCAAGATTGGAGAGGAGTAGGTTATTTAGGGGACCACCAAAGATCCCAATAGACGGGTCGAAGTGTCCGTGTTAAATCTCGGCCCTGCACAAGATAAGATAAGATGGAGCTGAGCTTTATTTGGTACATAAAAAGTTGACAATTTAATGAGCCGCAATTATCCGCGAATTCATACACGCCCCGCGGCTTCACGATATTCCTGACGCGGACGGTCTCGTGATGCAGCTCGCCACAATATGATGCATCTCAAGATGTTGCGATTGTGATGTACGGTTTGAACTCCATGGCCCCGAACGGTGCCTTGTCTCCTACCTGCTTAACATGCAGGTAGGATCGTCTTCATCAGCTGCATGGAGCCTGGTCTCTATGTACAGCAGTCGACCCTCACCTGGTGTTCAGGAACCTGTTCTCCGGGAAGTGCAGCGTCATGTAGTTCCGCGCGACAGTGAGAGCGATGCGAGCGGACTCCTTCATGACGTCACCGAGGTGGCCTGTGAGCTCCATGGAGCCGAACGGGGCCTTGTCGTCTGTGCCTGTGTTGCGGAGGGCTGTTTCTATGAAGAGAGTGCTGCCACCTGGAAAATACACAGATTTTAGCGACATCTATGACGCCACACACGAACTAAAGCACAAAATCCTGCATCGCGCAAGCAGAGTTTTCTGCGCGATAAGAACAACAGTCCAGCAACAACCGTTGGACGGTATTTTTTTTTTTTTATTTAACGATAGGCTCGCGTTTACCGCGTTTAGAGAACCAGGGTTACCGACATAACCCGAAGAATCGCCAAACTTAAGTGGCAGTGAGCAGGGCACTTTGCTCGCAGAACGGAAGGCCAATAGGGCAGAAAGGTTCTGGAGTACCGACCGCGAACTGGAAGACGTTGCGTTGGAAGGCCTCCCACCAGGTGGACCGATGACCTGCTGAAGGTTACGGGGATCCGCTGGATGCGGGACACACGGGATTGGTCAATGTGGCGACGCTTGGGTAAGGCCTATTTCCAGTAGTGGACGTCTGTCGGCTGATATGATGATGATGAGGCTCGCGTTTGACCACTATTTCGCCTGATGGTAAGCGATGACGTGGTTGACGGTGAAGCACGCTTGCCTGGAAGTAACCCCCGGACCAGAAACAAAACCCGTCTAGTCGGAGGGTTCTCCCTTTTCAATAGAGATTGCAGGACTTTACACCCTGTTCCGCATACCTGATTCATTTAATTATTTATGCAAAGCTATTGCAGACCAAAAGAGCATGTGGATCAATCTTTCATTTCTTTTATTTTACCCTGTTTTTAATTAATTGATTTCACAGCTTATTTGTTATGAAATGTAAAACACATATGGGCGAAGACACTGGTTCCTGTAACACAGGTTGCCACCTAGCACATGAGCCATGGCTTCAAATAAGAATGTTACACCTGTATTTTGTGCGTGTAAACAAAAATTCATACTAATATAATATACATATAAACTATATAAATTTGAAAATAACTCTGTCTGTCTGTTATCTTTTCACGCCTAAACCTCTGAACTGGGACAGGACACAGGAGACAATTTGCCAAAAAAAAATTGTAGGTGGGGTAGGTTAGGCTAGAGTAGGTAGAGTAGGGTAGGGTAAGCAGTTGACGGGAAAGAAGTCGCCGGCACAGCTAGTTATTATTATTATTATATTCTTTATTGTACACCAAAAAATATATATACAGGACAAAAACATAAAAACAAGTGTACAATGGGCGGTCTTATCGCGCAGGGCAATATTATTAAAAAGTTATTAGATGAAGATGTTGAACTCAGATAGATATTGTTGGGAATCGCAGTCCTAATAAAACAAAGTGGTGACCTAAAAGCAGTTAAACAACTTACCCATGGCAGTCCATGCGAGACCCATAACGACTCCGGGCGGCGTGATATCGTACATACGGTCGTGCTTGAACGTCGGTTTGCCTACTAAGTCGGATAGATTCGCGTCATTCACTGTGAGGGTCTCCGTTTCTTTCTTCACAATCTTGTATGCTACTTTACGGCAGATCTGAGGAATAAAATATGTTTTGATTTGTAAAACTAGACTTTAAGGTCGAACTAGTCGACGACGGCACAAACTATTTTGAGCGTGGGGTTAAAAATGCATGCTATCTTATCCGACAACACGTGCGAAAGAGATAGATGATGTGATGAGCAGTAAGAAGCTAGTTCGCGTACGAATTAGCACTTCAAGCAAATTTGTATCGAAATGGATGATGATTTAGGACGAATTCGAGCGCGCGAAATTTTATAAACAGGCCTTTGGGAGTCTAGATATCATGAAAAAACGACTAAATGTATGTTTATAAAATAACATTATTTGCATTGTTGAATTACTAATCTATCCCTGTATGGAGGCCGTTTTGCAATTTTCCTTCTTCTTATGGTATTTATTACCGCTCAAAAATGCGTTAAAATTAGTGTTGAAATATGGAACTTTCGATGCTCATAACTTTCAAATATATTATTTTTTTACATTTTTGTTTCCATACAGGACAACAGACAAATACACACACAGATATCTTACAATTAAATTACAAATAATAAAAATAAAAAAACTTTTTATTAATTACAGATAAATTGATATCATTGTTTAGTTTGAACGTACATTGTCAAACAGTGGAGTAATCTCCAGACTACGTTTGTATGGAAGAATTTTCGACTAGTGTAACCTTAAACTAAAGTTATTCTATTTCATTGTTTAATTTAAGCTTTTCTTGTATCGCGGGTGCATTTATAGACTTCACGAGACAATATCTGACATACCTTCTCGATATGTTTCTGCAGGTTCCTGACGCCACTCTCGCGGCAGTAGGAGCGGATGAGCGTGTGCAGCGCCTCGGGCGTCAGCTCCAGCTGAGCGTCAGTGAGGCCGCAGTTCTTGCGCGCGGTCGGCACCAGGTACTGTTGGGCTATCGCGAGCTTCTCTTCGGCTACGTATCCTGGAGTAAAAGAGGGAAGATTATTTGGTTGTAAGGGAAAACGGAATTAAATATTTAGGGCTCCGACTTATGTGTCGTAGGTTCGAACCCAGACGCATTACTTTGTGTAAATTATTTCATCACCGCTGCTTTAAAAACGGTGAAGAAAAACATCGTGAGGAAACCGGCATGTCCCAAAACCAAAAATGCGAAGAGTTTTGACATCCACCCTACCGCCCTGGGCCCGCATGGCCTATTCCCTCTTTCAAAGAGAGGAGGCCCGTGTCCTAGCAGTGAGAACATTGGGCCGCCAATCTGCTGACCTGTACCGCCAAACCCGCCGGTTGCCTCTCGGAGGCTGGGATCGGGCGGGTAGTAGACGGAAACAGACTTCACCAGACAGTGGTCGGAACTACCCAAAGGTATGGATGGATGATATCGACACTGGGTATCGGTCTCGATCTGTTGTCAGCAGAAGGTCCAAGCAATTGGCCGATGTGAATCAACATCCTCGTAGCCCCCTGCACAAGCTGGGTGAGATTTAGCGCTAAAGAAACATTTCGCGCATGATCAGTGCACTGGTATGGGAAGAGCTACTCCTGATGGTGGGCCTTAAAGTCCCCCAGTAACACTAATTGGACGGCAGGGTCCCTTTGCTGGCCCACATCAGCCGCCTCACTCAGGTACTGTGTGATCCTGGCTGTCTCCAGATCACCGTTATGCGATCGATAGACACAGGCATAGATAATCTTATCCAGACCTGTGTCCACCAAGGCCCATAGCACTGAGTCTCCAAGGTCACAGAGACGCCGATAGCTGATGTCGTCACGGGCGTACATGCATACACCCGCTCGTGGCTTGAATTAGTGCTCCAGGGTAAATCCTGGGTAAGATAGGTACGCCACGTCCGACGGACATCCGATCTGTGTCTCCGTAAATAACAAAAGTGCTGGTTTCTCAGTCTCAAGGTGGTGATGGACTGCGACAAGGTTCGAATGCAGATGAGAATGATGAGAAGATCTTATGTGAGAGTGAGTGCTGCCGCTGTTCAGCTTTCTCTTTTTGTTCCTTGGCATTATTGCTGTTATAGTGAAGGAAGGTGAGGTGAAGGAAGTGAGATGAGGTTCCGCGCTGGCAACCTTCACACACGCGTAGACAGAACGCCATCATTGCGGGACTAGTCTAGAGACTGCGGGGACGCTCGAGTCCCCCGAATGTCCATCGGGCACTCTCGAGCCAACCATCAACGATTTTTCGACAGTTGGCGGGGCAGCATTTCGTGTGTGGCTTGCACACTACTTGAGCCCCTAACAACCTGCGGTCAGCCAGCGTGTGTGAAAAGATGTCTATGGAGTTTCTCACTTTCTTCTCCATAGAGATAGGGACCTACCGACGCTTGCGAATGTGCAACTAGCTTCATCTATTGCTAATTAAAATTACCTTTAAATGATTTTCTTGAAATAAATGATTTGATTTGAACTCTGTGCTGTAAGACTCCTAGATTCAAACATATAAAATAGGGAGATTTTTATTAGAACTCACCAGACATATCAATCAGCTCCATCCTGTCTCTCAGCGGCTCCGGTATGTGCTCCACAACGTTAGCCGTGCAGATGAACAGCACCTTGGAGAGGTCCACCGGTACGTCCAGGTAATGGTCCAGGAAGTTCGCGTTCTGTTCCGGGTCGAGCAATTCTAGGAGGGCTGAGGATGGGTCGCCGTGAACACCCCTGAAAGAAAGAAAATAGTTTAAACTTTCAACTGATCCTCCCAAATTCAAAATCAGACAGTTTTTGACTTCGTTCGACTGTTACAGAGGCAGACCCTCACAATTTTCATTTTTATGTGTAAGGCTTACTATAGGTCTACCAGAATCTCATGGCATTTTATATTTTTTTTAAATTGTGATTTTCATATGGCAATGTAAATTGTCACCTGTCAAATCAAAGTACTTGATGTGTCAACCGCTGCTGAAATTTTTTGATATTATCTTGAAAATTTGTTATTTTTGTGAAAATGTCGAATAACCCACTTCGATCTCAAGCGAGACATATTGTTTTCAATGTGTATCATAAAATAAGGGAAGAAGAAGGCGTAAATCAAACTCAATCTTTGATTTAAAAGTGCGTCGTAGAGTGGACCGGTAAGTTGGACTGACTTGTTTTGATACTTTTAGTTTATTTTATATTTTTCTTACTTAATTTTTATTTCTTTTCATTACTAAAAATGAAGAAATGGCAACAGTAATGTAACTGTTACTAATTCTTCGACAAAATATTGATTTTAACGGAGATGGAGAATCTTTGACGTAAGAAAAATATTAAGTAATAATCTGCGCCCTGCATTGGGACGTGTATATAGACGGGAGTTTTTGGCGGGATTTTGTCGAATGAAGTACAGTGGCTGTTAATATTATTTGCAAATTGATTCCTAGTGGATATTGTGATATATTATTGGTGTAGTTTTGTGACTCAACTGTCTACACAACTGGACATTTTGTAAAATCATTGACAGAAGCGATCTCGGGATAGTGGAGCGGAGTATTTTATTGTAGTATTGACTGCCTCTGCAAAGCTTACTGGAAAGACTGACTCGATACAATTTGCTGCCAAATACTCCAAAAAACATTAGAATCTGTTACATCCGCATTCTAATGCGTATTAAAGAATAAATATAAGATCCAAAACTCTTTCCAAAGACGTGGCTAACAACCAGCCTAGGTCCTAGCAACCAGGCCATAAAACTTACATAAAAAAAAGTATATATAGACTGATGATGATGAATGACTATAAGTAACATGATACATTTTATTATTGTTTACAGACTTTATACATAAAGAGATTGGTTTTGAATATGTTAAATGCCAATGAAAAAGAACCATTTTGATGGAGAGAGATGACATAAAACTACAAAGATACAAGTTTTTGAAATGCCAGTGGGGTTCATGGAATCGTATTCTAGTTTTCTAGTTCTGAATGAGGTTTTAAGTTATTAGTATGATTTAAATGATATAAAATAAATTAGTCCTTAAATTAACATTTAATTGATTTATTTTTCCTATGTTAAGAACCCGATGTATAACAACATTCTTCATACACATACCTATAATTCTCACTTACAGCGGATCTTTGTGTCTCAGAATTGGTTGCAAGATCCTGCGCAGTTTGTGTCAATGTTGAAGGTGAAGATAGCATTGTATAACTGTCTCTTTCACTCGCTTATGTATGTCGCATCATCCTATCTCGCTTACCCTATGCAGTTTACTCGATGACAAACTAGTTCTTACGCATTAATTGGCAGGGCCTACTTCAGAGACACACAGATCCGCTGTGACTACTATAAAATAGGTACCTCATGTTCATTAATACTAAATACATAAATAAAAATTAAACAGTATCAAGATCGTTGAATCCAATTTCCCCAGTATTGCACACAACAAATTTTTATTTCCACATTTGCCATGAGATTCTGGTAGACCTATACTTTCGTAACTGGGAAGTGTAACTTCCAGTTACGAAAGTAGTATATAAATGTCAGAAACCTATATATGATAATCTATTTCCAAGAGTCAGAAATGGATCGCCACAATTGCGGCGGTAAGGCACCTCTTTGAGGATTGGCTTGAGAGGCCTCATGGCGTCCTCACCTTCCGCCTGACGCAGGTCCTCACCGGACACGGCTGTTTCGGGAGGTTCCTGTTCAGGATAAGGCGGCAGAAAACGTGGAGTGGCGACCACTCGCGTCCGGCCCTGGTTCAGGCTATGGTACGGAGCGAGAGGGAGAGCCCTCCCGCTTCACCCAGAGCGGGAGAAGTCATTGGATGATTTCCCACAACAAAAAAAAATTCAGAAATGCATGTCACGACAATACTCACTTGCCAATCTTGTCCACCTCATCGATGAGCACCAAGGGGTTCTCCGTGCCGGTCTTCTTGAGACACTGCACCAGCTTGCCGGGCATGGCGCCCACGTAGGTGCGGCGGTGGCCCTTGATCTCCGCCACGTCCGTCATGCCGCCCACCGAGAACCTGAAGTACTGGCGGTTGAGCGCGCGGGCGATGGAGCGAGCTGGAGTGACAGGTGTTGTTAGTAGGGGAAGGTTGCAAGGAGCTTACAATAATTGGCGATAATGTAGGTGCACTTGTATTAAATTTCATTACGAACGCAAGCTCATGTTTAATTGTTTATAGAACATTTTCTCTATTAGATTTTTTTTTAAGGATTTATGAAAATTTATATCTTCTACATAAAAAAAATATATGTGCATGTATTGTTCAGCGCAAAACTCGTTTATATTTTTGTATGTGATTGTGTGGGTCCCTGGATGGTTTAGATTCACAATTGAACCCAATAGATGGGGCTGGAATCGGGTTCGGGCTCCGGCAGGATAATTTCAATTTGCGGGAGGGCGTTGAATTGAACATTTTAGATACCTTGAATTTATAATATAATATTTCCGATGAACAGAATTTTTAAATGCACGAAAGAAATTAATGACTCACCTATACTAGTCTTGCCCACACCAGGCGGTCCATGGAAGCACAGAATCTTTCCTTGCGTCGAGCCCTTTAGCTGCGACACGGCTATAAACTCCAGGATCCTCTTCTTGATATCGTCCATGCCGTAGTGGTCCTCATCTAGGATGACCTGCGCGTCGTCCAGCTTGAGGTTCTCTTCGGAGGTTACGCCCCAGGGGAGGGAGGTTAGCCAGTCTAAGTAGCATCGGGTAACGCTGGAATAGGTTATGGAGATTAATAAAATGAGACTAGTATGAAAACTGTGATTATTATTATTTATGTATTACTATTAAGGTTCCCCTAGTCGACGGCACGAACTATTTTGTGCGCAGGGTTAAAATGCGTGATATCTCATCCGACAACACGTGCGAAAGAGATAGATGCTGTGATCAGCAGTAAGAACCTAGTTCGCGTACGAATTAGCACTTTTGCAAATTTGTAGCGAAGTGGATGATGATTTAGGGCGAAAACGAGCGCGCGAAATTTTATAAACAGACCTTTGGGAGTATGGATATCATAAAAAAACGACTAAATGTATATTTTCAAAATACAATTATTAACATTGTTGAACTACTAATCTATCCATGTATGGTGGCTGTTTTGCAATTTTCCTTCTTCTTATGGTATTTATTTACGCCCAAAGATGCGTTAGAATTATTGTTGAAATATGAAACTTTCGACGTTTATAACTTTCAAATATATATTTTTTTAACTTTTTTGTTTCTTTACAGGGCTAGATAATGATGAGACAAATTGAAATCATTTTTATTTTGAACGTACATGGTCAAACAGTGGTGTAATCGTTAGACTACGTTTGTATGGAAGAATGATCGACTAGTGCAACCTTAAAGTGAAGCAGAAGCAGTGGCTGTTGAAAATTCATTCAACCAATCACAGCAGATAACGCGTGCTTGACAATTTGTCACATTAATTCTCCGATAATTTTGAGCTGGGAAACTGGGGGTAAGCTAAACTTAGTTATCTTATATCGCACTGATTAGCTGTTTAGCATGGTAATTAAGGAAACTATTCTATTATTATTTCTATTGGGAGAACTATGTCCAGCATAGAAATAATAATCATACTAAAAAAAAAAAAAAAAAAAAAAATAGCATACAGATGCCTCATCCCATACAAAGAAACCGTGCCGACGTAACTAGCGTTTTTATCTGATTAATCTTGTTATTTTTGTAAGTACATCAATCGCATTCGATCCCGTTTCACGGCAATAGATTGTGTTAGCAGCAAATTGCAAGTAAAAGGGTTTACTAGGTTCGTGATTTTTTTATTCTTTAAATACAGTGAAGGTTCGTTTTATAGTTTTTTTTTGCACGTTTTTACAGTTTTTTTGCACCAAAATGCGTTAGAATGCAAATTTTAACAACCGAGTGGAATGCCTCAGAAATTTAAAAATGCGCCATCTATTGGCATCAATTTTAAATGATCCGTTCAAATAATCGTTGAAATGTGAATTAAGAGCCCAATATTCCATAATTTTGTACTTAGGAGAGTTGATTAAACAAGAAAATACAATTTTTATGTTCAATTCCAGAAAATGTTAATTTTACACACAATTTATCGAATTGTGTGTATATGACGCGCCATCTAGTGAGATTTATTTGAACCAAATTTTCTTTCTTAGCAATGAGACCCTGTGACGTCCAGTCTTTCGGTAGAAATGATGATGATGATGATTCTAGTATTTTTGTTCTTTGTTTGTCTAGTGTGCCCATAAGCAGCCTATAACATTGCCAGGGTCTTTCTCAAAAAGAGGTAATCCACCAAGCGGGCCCAGTGCGGGTTAGTGGTTGTCACATGTCTTTTCAAGGTTCCCACACGATGTTTTCCTTCACCGTTTTGAGAGCAGTGCTGATTGCTGAAATAATTAACACAATACAAAGAAAAGCGCCTGCGTGGGTTCGGACTACTTCGGACCCACGACCTACAATAGGTAAGTCGCGACTGCAACCACGCTGTTGTTGATGCCCGGATAAAGGTAATAGGCTCGCTCTTTAACAGGGAGTACTTTAGGTGGCCTCCTTCCTATGGGGGAATACTGACATGATGTTTTGTGTTCTTTGTTTTATCACTTACTTGAACTCCGAGCTGTGACTCTCCAAGAAGTTGAGCTTGTTCAGTTCTTCGTCGATGACCGTCTGTATGGCCTGAGGCACCTTCTTATCAGCTAATCGTTCCTTGAACTTATCGCCGATCGCGTCCTTGTCGTCTTTTTCGAGTCCTAGTTCTTTTTTAATGACCTGCGGGAAAATATATGAATATTGATAGGATCTTTAAAATCAGACGAGAGAGTCGTCAAAAAAAACGACTGTGTAGATTTAATTTAAAAAAAATAGTTTAAAGTGTTTTAACTAGGATTAATTAATATTAAATAGACAAAACTCAATATTGAGCTCAATTGCCAATCATTGTTGTGGTTTTTTGTTGGGCAACTGTTGAAAAACAAGGAAACATAAGCTGAGCTGTCAACTGGTCGCATCAACGGTGACGGATTTGAAACGGAAGGAAAAATCATCATTCCCGGGGAGTATTCTTGTCCTAATTAAGTGTATCTGCAGACTACACGACATCACTGAATATTGCTCAGTTATCTGAGCTACGTCCATCACACACTGGCACGGTTTATGTCTCCTTTTGCTTGACTATTTGTGGAAGCAAAATCGACGACAATAACATTAGCCCAGACAATAAACACTACAACATAAATTGACTGCACAAAATAAATAATAATCTGTTGGATTTCTATTAAAATTCTACCTAGAAAGTGTAAAAATCTAGTACAGAAATAAAGTAAAATTGTAGCCTAAATTTTAACAAGATCAAAGCAGTGTTTTCAATAGTTCTTTCTTTTGTTTTTATCAATTTAACTTTCACATTTAAGTCCTGTTAACCATATCTATCTGTAATCATTATATTTTCTTAATTCTATTAACTTGTAAACTTTTCTTTAGTCAGTTTTTCTTTTTCTCATATACCTCCTACCTAAAAATATAAAATTATTTAAATATTAGAAAACTACTGCACTGTTATTTAGTTTAAATTCCACATATTTCAGGTAATTAAGGAAAATGATGACCCGCAGCACTGCAATCAAAGAGCTGGAAGTAAAATTGAGAGCTTCCTTGAAGGAGCTGCAAGACTCCAAAGCATTAAATATAAAACTGCTCCAAGAAATTGCAGACAGTGAGGTGGAAGTCGAAAATGTGGTCCATAAGAACACATTCCTCAAAAGTGAACTGGCTGAGCTACATAGTCAGCACCAGGACTTAGCCGAACAACACCAGGTACTTCAGCATCAAGCGGCAAATTATCAAAAGTGCAGTGACACATATGAACTAACTTTGAACCGTGTTTCAGAACTTGAACAAGAATTGTGTAATGCCCATAAGGCCCTATCTATCGCTGAGTCTGCTAAGGTCAGCGAGCAGTGTAAAAAAACTAATAGTTTATATAATGAGTTAGTTGGCAGTTTTCAGTCAGAACCAGTGTGTGAGTCTGATTTTATAATAGATTTGACTGGTGAAGACACTATACCATTATGTCCTATTGTCATGAGTCACAATAAATTAAAAAAATATATTAAAATAAAAAAAAATTATAAAACGGTCACGGAGAACGATGAAAAAACAAAATCTCTTAAAATTAAATATTTCTTTAAGAAAGGATCGTGTTAACATAACAAGCAGATTAAATACCTGTATGGGAGAACTAGATAAATGTAGGGAAAAGTATGATGTAGATACTCAGTGCCTCCAAAATGACTTACTATATAAGGAGTGTTTACTGAAGGATATTTTTGAGAAATATGAAAGTTCACAACAGCAATTGAGTGAGCGCTTGTTTGAGGCCGGGGAATTGTTGGACTTGGTGAAGTACAATGCAGAGAGGTATGAGTCTCTGATTAGTGCCTCATGCAGCTGTGCCAACCATACACCACCCACCCCGCTGCAAGGTGACTTGTCTCCACCAATGATGGCACTTCCAGAAAAAATCTGTGTACCCAATTCACAGGAATATAAAACAATAATGTTTAGTGACGAAATAGGTTCTGGCTTTGGAAAAATATTAAATAATTACCTTAGCTACAGTTCTACAAATCATTGCTACCATAATATTAGTTTCAAGCAAATGATTAAAAAAATTATAAATTCGAATATGGATAATTATTCTACAATGGTTTTTTTGTTAGGTAATAGTACTGGTATTACCAAAAAGGACATAGTGGGCGGTATTGACACCTTGTTAGGATTAAATTTAAGAAATCTGATGGTATGTGCTTTTCCATACTCTGATAGTTTCTCAGAACAGGAGAACAATCGTATTTTTAAATTAAATAACATTTTGCAAATGTTGACTTGTCATAACGACAAATTATTGTTTTTTGACACTAATATATTTATTAGTGGACTTAGAGTAACTCAGAGAGCTTTCTCTCTGTCATACAAATGTAGACGTAAGGTAGCTATGTTGATAGCATATTCTTTAAATAAATTGATAGGAAATCTATCAAATTTTATATTAATTGATGAGCCTGTGTTGCCTAGTTTAACTAGCAACATAGATTTAAACTAGTCCATAAGACAACAGAAGTTACCCCTGTAAATAATCAGTTATTATTAGAACATAGTAAAAAGGTATCTTCTGGCAATCCATTTAGTGGTACAAAGCTGAGAGGAGAGCAACACTCTTTAAAATTATTAAATCAGAACATTCAGGGTTGCTCTTCCAAATTATTAGAAATTGAATTATTTTTAGAAAAAACCAAGTTTGATATTATTTGTCTAACTGAACATTGGTTAAAAGATCATGAAGTAAAGTCCGTTAATTATGAAAATTATTGTGTAGTTAGCCATTTCAGCAGACAACAAATGATACATGGCGGATCATTAATACTTATTAAAAACTCTATTAAATCTAAAGAAAGAAAAGACATTGTTAGATTGTCGGTTGAACACACCATTGAATTGTCTTGTGTTGAGCTTGATAAGCATATTGTAGTGTGCGTCTACAGACCTCCAAGTTACCAGAATCTATCTGTGTTTGACTCTGTAATGGAAGATGTGTTAAAAAAAGTTAGTACTAGTAGCAAATCAATTGTCATATGTGGCGATTTTAACATTAATTTATTAGAGAATAACACTAACAGTATCAGGTTGTTGGGTCTTTTTAAATCATTTAATCTGGAAAATGTTTTTATGGAACCAACCAGAGTGACAGGTTCTTCTGCGACTTGTATAGATAATGTTTTTTGTAATTGTGATTACTTTGATAAAGAAATTGTAAATAAGTTAGCATCTGATCACAGTGGACAAACAATAACGTTTAGTACCTACATACCTTTACAAAAAATACAAATAAAATTTAGACAAATTACTTGTAAAAATTTAGAAAAATTTAATAATACCGTGAATAGTAAGTTATGTGTTCAAAATTTTAATAATATAGTGGACCCAAATGAGTTCTATGCCGAATTTTCTAAAGTACTAAACACGCAATTTAATAAGATTTTTCCACTGAAAGCGAAAAGTATCTACACCAAGTTCGTATTTAGCGATTGGGCGACTCCAGGCATTCGTAAAAGCAGGGAAAAGCTATATGAACTTTATGGCCTAAAGCAACATATGTATAATGCAAGCTTTGATAAATATGTTGCGAATTATTCAAAAACTTTTAAAAATGCATGCAAAATAGCTAAAGCGCTGTATATAAGCAATAAAATAAAATCAGCAGACGATAAAATAAAAACTACCTGGAAAATAATAAATAATGAAACAGGTAGAAAAAAACAGCGTAATACTGAAATTAATTTAGCGACTGCACATGGTCCCATACATTCAGATGTAGAGGTTGCTCAGGAATTTGAAAACTTTTTTGTTAATATTCCTTTTAAAACTACAGCAGCTTTAAACTCCTCACCCGTGCTCTCTGCTGACTTACTTAGAAAGAATGTAAATGCGTGCCCTTCGGAGTTTAAGTTTCAACATACAAACCCCCAGGCTATTTTAAAAGCTTTTAAAGATCTAAAAATTAAATCAACAGAAGATCTTTGGGGATTATCTGTAAAAGTATGTAAATCAATCATTGAAACTATTGCACCCTATTTAGCTTTCATTTTTAACACGAGTGTCGATCAAGGAATTTTTCCGGACCTCATGAAACACAGTAAAGTAGTTCCATTGTTTAAATCCGGGGATAGCAAGGAAGCCAATAATTATAGGCCAGTTTCAATTCTGCCGGTTCTCAGTAAAGTCTTCGAAAAGTTAATGCTCAACCAATTGTTGCGTCATTTTAACAAACATTCCATCTTTCATGATCAACAATACGGTTTCACCAAAGGGCGTTGCACAACTGACGCTGGCGTCACCCTAATAAAGAACATCTTTAACGCCTGGGAAGAAGCACAAGACGCCATTGGAATCTTTTGCGACCTCTCGAAAGCGTTCGATTGCGTTAACCATGAGACACTATTGTTAAAACTCGAGCACTATGGGATTAGGCATACGGCCCTTGAATTACTTAGATCATATTTGAAAGCCAGACAACTTAAAGTTCAGGTAAACGGCGTAAACTCACTAGGGTCTGAAATGACAATGGGCGTTCCTCAAGGCTCTATATTGGGTCCATTCCTCTTTTTAGTTTACATTAACGATTTGCCCCAATTATTACAAAATCAACCGAAGATCGTGTTATTTGCTGATGACACATCTTTGATATTTAAAATAGATCGACGATCACAAAATCTTGATGATGTGAATAAGTCTATTCATCAGGTCCAAACTTGGTTCACGGCAAACAATTTGGTACTAAATGAAAAAAAAACCAAATGTATTAGATTCACATTGCCGAATGTTAGAAGTAGCGAATGTGACATCATATTGAATGGAGAAAAGCTGGACTATGTAAATCAAACAGTTTTCCTAGGAATCACTCTAGATGACAAATTACAATGGGGGCCTCACATAACATCTCTGGCAGGACGGCTGAGCTCAGCCGCCTATGCTGTTAGAAAGATAAGACAGTTAACGGATGTAGAAACCGCGCGTTTGGTCTATTTTAGTTACTTTCACAGCATTATGTCATACGGTATTTTACTGTGGGGTCGGGCGGCTGACATTGAATCAATATTTATATTGCAAAAGAGAGCTGTCAGAGCCATATATAAGTTAAGTCACCGAGAATCTCTTAGGGAGCTATTTAAAAAGATTAATATTATGACAGTTTCTTGCCAATTCATTTATGAAAATATTATGTATGTAAGGAAAAATTTAAATCTCTTTAGTAAAGTTAGTGATAGACACAATTTTAATACCAGAAATAAAGATAAGTTAGATCAACCATCATATAGATTAGCTAAAGTACACACATCTTTCATGGGGTACTGTGTTAAATTCTATAACAAAATACCTTGTGAGATATTAAAGTTAAATGAAAGAAAATTTAAAACAATAGTTAAAAGCACACTTTGTAAACAAGCATATTACAAATTAGATGATTATATTCAAGATAAGAATGCTTGGAAACATGCTGGTCCTGCTCCATAGGCCTATCTTTGGTGTGGACAAAATCAAAATGGTTAATTTGTATTATATTCATAATTTTAGTAACGCTTTATTTTTATTTTTTCTTCTTTTTTTGTTTAAAAAAATTGACTCGCACACTGTTCTGTTGTTGTTTAATTAGGTAATGTACCTATGTTTGCACTATTTGTAAGTACGTGAGGACCATGTTCCTATTTATCAAGTAAAGAAATTTACCTGTTAATGCTTGTAATTCTCTCATACCTATATGTAGTATAGTAGTGCTGGGTACATCGTCCTCACGTATACGAATTTATTAATGTATGTACCTATATAAATATTGTGTAAAACTTTTCTTTAAAAGAGTAAGTATGGAGTTTCTTGTGCGTTCTTCTCCATAACAACCTACATTTCCGAATGCACGGTAGAATCAATTTTTATTAAATGTAAATTTTAACGTTCAAAAGTGCCACATAATGGCCTACTTGAAATAAACACATTTGACTTTGACTTTGACTTTGAGACAGTCGCGGAAAGCGGATTTCGCCGAAAAAATATTTTCGGCGAAATTTTCACACGATTTTCTCAAAAACTACTGATCCGATTGGGATGGGGTTTTCGTTATTAAATGCATATTTTTCGGTCTATTTAGGTGTATTTTCCTTCTTCTGACATTGCGCGATACTGATTTAAGGATTTCGCCTGTATTGCAGATGATTTACTAAACCCACAATCAACAACGACAAAAAATACCTATCAATAACCATCGCCAACTGATGCCAACGATCTGAAACGCCTATTGAAGGTTGGCACAAGAAAACATTTTATCGACGTATCGAGATTTTATAAAATCCAAAAAAATCATATCATCTTGCGCTTGACCACTATCTCACCTGATGGTAAGTGATGAGGACAACAGTGGACGTCTTTAAGGCGAAAGACGTCCACCTAGTGAGAGACCTTCCAACGTAGCGTCTTCCGGTTCGAAGTAGCTACTCCAGAACTTGTAAATTAATCTACGACATTTCAAAGCCCGCAATCTCTCACCTTAAGCTGTTCATGCAGGATGTACTTGCGGTGCTGCTGCTTAACCTTCTCCTCGACCTCCTTGCCGATCTTCTGCTGAAGCTTCGACAGCTCTAACTCCTTCTTGAGGAGAGAGAGAGACATCATCAGCCTCTTTGGTATCTGTTGGAGAAAACATATGAGCTTTAGTCAGGCCTCCTTCACTCGACCGTAACTACAGCAATTAATGCCTACACTTTCGCGCGGTCCGGGCACCGCTCCGCCGGTCGGTTGTCACCGATCGCGCGTGCGAGGGGAGTGCCTGGTTGGTGGGCGCGGGGGTCTTAGTTCGAGCAGCCTCGCAAGAAACGAGCCGTCAAATATCAACCCAACCGTCACAGACATTGAGCTCAAAATCATGTACTTGATCTCGGAGAGTGAAATATCTGTTACGTAGTAACTTCTCTAATCTGTGCTTTAATATTGAAAATGTTGCGCGTTCGGAATACCTGCTTTGGAATTAGGTATACTTCCTAATAATTCTAAGAATTAGCTTCTGTCCACGACATCACCCACATGAAAGTCGGCATCATCCTAAATGTTCCCATATTCCCGAGATAAAAACTAAAAAGTATCCTATGTGCTATTCCTGACTATAATCTATCTCTGTGCCGAATTGCGTCCAAATCCGTTCAGCCGTTCTAGCGTGATTGAGTAACAAACACATCCACACACACTTCCATCCAATGTGAAAGTAAGTACTAACTACTACTGCTATACTGTAGCAATAGTAGTAGGGTCGTAAGGTCTATAAGATTTTACTCTAGCATCTTTTTCTCTGGATAGTCTTACATTGTCTCATATTTTATTTTTGGGTAAAAATCAAATCTTATTTTTAAAAGCAATTCTACAGTTGAATAAATAGTTCGAGGATTTTCTATCTATTGCTATAACTGCAAATATCCCTCAAGACTAATGAAAAAAAAGAAGAAGGTATAACTTACATCCATCTCCTCAAGAACAGCCTGTAGTTCGGTGGGATCTGAGCCTGTGAGGGCAGCTCCCAAGTCTGATAGGTACACTGGATTGTCTACCACGCGCTGGCCTTGAGCCAACATATGGTGGAGAGACTCCCTGTCAACAGAAGACAGTTTGAATTACCGTAAATTGCAGTATAGTCACGGGTAAAATGGTCACGGGGTCCCAGTGCTAAAAAATAACAGTTTGGTGCAAATAAATATCACTAGATGGCGCGATATGCATCCATTTTTTACTGAATTGTGTGTAAAATTAACATTTTCTAGAATTGATCTTGATCATAAAAATTGTATGTTCTTGTTTAATCAACTTTCTTAAGCACAAAATTATGGATAATAGGCTCTTAATTCACATTACAAAAATTATTGGAACGGATCATTTAAAATTGATCAATAGATGGCGCGATTTTAAATTTCTGAGGCATGCCACTCGATTTTTTTTATTTGTGTTGTAACACGTTTTGGTACACTGAAACTGTAAAAACGTGCAACAAACTACTAAATCGTCACTGTATTTAAAGAAAAAATAGTCACGAACCGAGTACTTAAACCCTTTTACTTGCAAATCGTTGCTAACACCATAGATAGCTAACACCATCTATAGCCGTGGAACAGAGCCGAACGCGATCGATGTACTTTTAGTAAATAGTCCGTATAGTAATGTTTACTTTTAGTAAATGTAACCGATAAAAAACTAATAATTCTCATGTAACAAAATCTGCCTAAACCTGACGCGTCCTTGTAATTTTGACGTACCTATGAATATAGCTTGACAAGTCGTACGAGAATTAAGATGCACGGAATTTATCTGAATAACTCTGCTTACTGATTGAGACTAATATCTATTCTAGATAAAAACCTCAAATAACACTTGTCTTACTACATATTTACGACACAACTCACATTTCTAACTGAATGAACTTAATGCAACTGCACTTGGTTAGAAAGGCTGGCACCAATGACCTGACATTGGCCTGATTGGCTATGTCATTGGTGCCTGCAAGGTTGTATGCTCAAGTATACATGCATAATAATATTGTAATGGCATACCACGGTTATGGTTATGAATCATGGCCATTAATGTTGTGATAGTAATATTTATTTTACGAAACGGTGTAATAGAGTGCTTTTTGCTAGAGGCCGTGCAGTTTCTTGCATGTCCTTGTCTATGGAGAAGTATGCTTTGGAACATGGATGATGGGACACTTTCATTATGCATACAGCTAAGGAGTGGAATTCCCTGCCGGAGTCTGTTTCTCGATAGCTACAATCTGGGAGTCTTTTAAGTCAAGGATGAATGGATTTCGTCTAGGCAAGTGTGCTTCCAGATCATCGCTTACCATCAGGTGAGATAGTGGTCAAGCGCGAGTTTATAGATAATAAAAAAAGACATGACAATAGATTTATCTTTTTGTCGAACTGGCATTTCAAAAGTGCCTAAATGCTTGTATTGAAATGGTTTCAGGCCCCAGATAAATATTTATCAAAATTATATTTTATATGCTGTAGCCTGATTCCCACTACCAAATTAAACAGATAATGCATATGTTTTTTTATTAACCTATGCTGTCTTACTGCTGGTGAAAGACCTCCTCAAGAAAAAATAAACTTACAAAATAAAAAGAAAAATTTAAAAACCTTCAACACATACTTATTTCATGCCACATAAACATAGCTAAGAAAACTAAATTGGTTCATCCGTTTTGGAGAAAATGCCACAGACAGATACACAAACACACAGGTATACACGTCAAATTTATAACACCCCTATTTTTCTGTAAGGGGTTAAAAACAAAAAGAAAGAGCAAAAATAAAAAACTTATACAACTGACCTGTATAAAGGATTTAAATTGATAATATCCCTGATGGTTTTAATAATCTCCTGCGTCAAAGCCTTCACTTCCTCATTATGCTGGAACTTCTCATGCACCATATTCTCCACTTTGGC
The DNA here is from genome assembly GCA_949775005.1 of Orthosia gothica. NCBI lineage: Eukaryota > Metazoa > Arthropoda > Insecta > Lepidoptera > Noctuidae > Orthosia > Orthosia gothica. The sequence continues at coordinate 32,921,437 of OX459038.1, read as the reverse complement.
CATCATCACCTGATCAGGTGCAGGTTTCTTTGTCTCCTTAACTGGCTGTTCAGGAGTCTCTGGGTCCTTGGAAGCCTGCTTCCTGGTGTTCCGGTACTTCCGCCGGCGGCGCTCCGCATCAGACTCTTCGCGGGCAACGTTAAGCTCCACGTTAAATAGCGGAAACTTCAACTTCATTTCTGAAATGATTTTGGCATTTCAGAAATGAAGTTGATGTGTAAGGGTAAGAATGGTAAGATGATTTTGTCTCATTGGTGAAATGCATTACAATAAATGGAAATTATCTGGGACAGCCAATATAGAATTATTACATTGGGAATGTGTGAAAACTCAGATAAATCATTTTTCATGCCAATTCTGGCTCTTTGTTCATTACAAAAATTAGTCTTAATGACAACTCAATAAAAGTGAATGAGGTATGGAATAATAAAATGACCTAAGTATCACTATGGAGTAAACCCATAAACCCATTAAATAATAGCATCACTAACCTGCAGGGCCACTCTCAATCTCATCTTCAATAAACTGTCCTGTAATCTTAATCCGCCTGTGAGCCATCACAACGAGCCTCAGCTTATAGTCCATATCCTGCATCTCGTGGATCTGAGCAAACACACCCACCTGGTGCAGGTCGTCCAAGCTCGAGACAATATCGGACTTCTCATCCTCTTTCTTACGTAGAAAGATACCAACGTATGGTTGATTTAATTTCACTTTACGTCTTATTAAATCTATTAAAGCTGGGTTTGATATCTGTAAATAAGTTAGAATAAAGAAGATTATATTATTGCAATAACAATGAAAGCTATAAAAGTATACGTTCAGCTTAAATCTATTTCCCATCCATAATTTGAGAACTAAACATGAAATTATAACTTCAAAAACCAGAACGCAGCTACCGTCTCGTTAGTACAATACAGCATGTATGTAAAACGAGTGAGTTACCTGACTTAGAAAAGTGTCACACCAAATAACACATCACCGTAAGTTTACTTTAGCGGTGGGCGTTGAATGAACGAACTGTTTTTTTAGACCGTTTACTTGTCGTCAACTGTTCGACTGGTTTACAGTTCACGGATAAACTAGTTTACTCATGAACGAGATTTTAAGCATCGACTTGATTTCGCTTAGTCGACGAACGACGGAACGGATGTACTCTGTGGAACGGAACGAGTGATGATTACGAAGACTGATTTTGGTTTACAGTTCACGCATAAACTAGTTTACTCATGAACGAGATTTTAAGCATCGACTTGATTTTGCGTAGTCGACGCACGACGGAACGGAACGAGTGATGATTACGAAGACTGATTTTGGTTTACAGTTCACGCATAAACTAGTTTACTCATGAACGAGATTTTAAGCATCGACTTGATTTTGCGTAGTCGACGCACGACAGAATGGAATGAATGATGATCCGAAGCATTAAGTAAATCTCGTAATTTTTTTTTGTTTGGATTTTGTTTAGGTAGGTTATTTTTTTAGTCCTGATTTGAAATATGCATTACGTGTCGGTCAAAGTGAAATAATAAACTTTCTCATTACCTACTTTTTTTGTTCATACGTTCGCTAAAAGTGTAAAAGTACTTAGTAAATAAACAAAAATAACTGATTGTAAATAGGGGATTTTGTATGAGTGTATTAAGTACTAATCGACTAGTAAACCAGTTTTTAACAAAACGACCGAATCCGTGCGTTCACTAAACTGCGGAGTAAACGCTGCTGTTCAGTCTATGACGTAAACTAGTCGAAAATTAAACTGTTTTATGAACTAGTTTATCGTAGACGGTAAACCAGTCTCATTTCGTCGACTGTAAAAACGTCGACGACCCACCGCTAGTTTACTTATAGGAAACACTTAACAACTAATGCATGCTACCATGAAAAACGTAATGTAAAACAACTGTAAGACACCCCATTAAATAAAAAGAGAAAAATCAAAATAACCTATTTTGATTGATTGATGAATAATATAATATATTTAAAGGTTAATTAAATTAGGTAGAAAACTATCCTGATTCTAACAAGCACTTGTGTTCTTAATTATTATTCATAATTCATGATGGTTTGACATTGTTGATGATTTCTTATAATCGCTGAATATTTGAAAGGTCTTAATTCTACCACCACGCAGTCTCTATCAATAGTCTACTTTCAACAGTGTTGTAGAACTAACCTCAATAAGCTTGATAAATCGCGGGAAGACAGGGTTCCTGTTGATAGCGATAACGGGCACCTGCGGCCACACCTCAGGCACGGCCACCGTCGCCGGTAGCTGACTGCTGAACAGCGGCGTCTCGTCTTTAGGCTCAGGTTCCTCTTCGGGAGGGTCACTCTTATTCGTCGAGAAATACCTCCCAAATCCAACCTGCTTACTCGGACCCAAATAACTACTACTAAAGCTACATATTCGTGCACCCCTGGCACCAGAAACCCCAGAATAACACAACCTTTCCACCGGTTTACTGTGTGATGCAACTTTTGATACACTGCGAACCACAGATGACTTCAACTTCGGACTGAGGAAGCTGTTCCGCAACAAACTACTGGCAGTATGCATTTTTATATTTCTGTAACCGATCTTCACGTTTTATACGCCCTGTTCCATTTAAAATACAGTATTTCAGCAAATGAAAAGGTTATTTTTCCAGATTCTTCAAAAAGAATCGCGAGATTTCAGTCAGATTATGAAATGTCAAAGTTTGACATCCATGATATGACATTTGATTTGATGGATATTTTTTTGTTCTTTTTGCTACAGCAGGTGCATGTTCTCTGACGCAATGTCACAATCAGTGAAATTAAAACCGGGTTTTGTGTGAGACAAGTTGAATTGAAAACCCATTTTTTTTTAAATTAGTTTCTCAATTTTACCACAACTAGAGTGAAAAAGTAAAAACATTTTAGAACTTTCGTTCGGAAACGTGAGTAATTAGTCTGCTGTGTATTTGACATTGACATGACATTTTGACATTTCAATAATAGAGGATAGTGCAGGAGGATAGAATATTTTTTTTACATATTTTGTAAGCTTTATGAATGTAACTAAATACCGTAGAGTGGCTACACTTCTTACCCAGGTTTGTAATTATGTTTTACAAGTCAAACCACGTTAATTTTAACTTTTACCTTATGTATACCTAACCTCAATCAAAACATAACCATTACCTACCTTTTGATATAACTTCAGAGGATTATGAAAATGGATGCAGCTACAAAGCACACGTCGATAAAAGAAGGAAAGGCTGAAATACTTCTCAAAACTGACCAGGTTTTCTATAACCCAGTGCAAGAATTCAACAGAGATTTAAGTATAGCTGTGTTGACAATATTTACCAATGATTACAAAGCTGAACAACTAGAGAAAAATGAAAAGTTTGCAAAAGACAGTAAATATAAAGAAAAAGGGGATAGCGAGGTTTGTTTATCATTTCTCTTAATATGTGTCTATCAATCTCTCCAAGCCACTATTAACTAAATATTTTCACAATATCCAATCTAAGCAGGAATTATTGGAATAGCTCTTGCTATTTTAAAAATATTCGTCAATCAGCATGGTGCTATATCTAGTGGAAGGATAAAATGGCTAATTTCTTAGGTTGGCCCGAACATACATATTAAAAAAATATTGTTGATTTGCCTATCCTGTCCTACTGTTTGGCAAAGGCTTCTTCAAGTTCTAAAAATCCTTCCAAGTATTTTTTCCTGAGGCATCTAGGTCATCTAGCCACCTCTTTCTTACTCACTTTAGTCTTAAAATTTCCATACTTTTTCAGGTAGATATAACAATATTAGAAGCTTTATCTGCAACTGGTCTAAGAAGCATCCGGTATGCTAAAGAAGTGCCAAATGTCACGAAGATTGTTGCCAATGACTTATCAGAGAAGGCCGTGGAGACTATCAAAGAGAATATTGTGCATAATGGTGTCAAGGATCTGATTGAGACCAGCCAGGACGATGCTTGGTAAGATTGATTTAATACTACAAGGCTACATACAGGTTAACACAGCACAGATTCATTGAAAAAAAAGGAAGGATGTTTTTCTTAACATAAAATCTATTTGGCAACTCACCCTTAGGGGTAGAAAGAAAACGGTTGGCGCAGTGGTTGAGCAATTGACTGCTGCGCTGCGTGTCGCGGGTTCGATTCCCGCACGGAACAAATATTTATATGATCTACAGATAGTTGTTCCGGCTCTGGGTGTTGTGTTCTTGGATTGCTTCGCCCCTCATTAATAAAAAAAAGTTACGTTTGTTTGTAATAATTGACTTTTTGTATCTGTGACTGACATTTCTTGTTGCGTCATCATTCATTAAAATTCATTTGTTTGTTGTTGTAGAATCTGTCGTGTGTGTGTGTCGTAAAGCGAAACAAAAACTGATTTTATGTAGTGTTTGTTGCAGAATAATAACTAATTGTAATAAAAATATTTTTATCATCGGATTACCTAATTTTACTGATAAGAGCTCGTTAAATTATAATATGTATCTTGTTTTTAATAAAATAGATTTAAATTACATTATAAACAAAAACTTGAAAGAAAGATCGATTTTTCAGAAATCAATCGATTCAGAAGGAATCGCCATCCCTATGATCAATCATATAATGATAGAACAGACAAAGTACATTTTACCTTAGTGTGACAGTTAATATTGTGTATGGGATGTTTCCCAAAATCTTTGTGGCAAGTCAACATTATTTCGCCAGTCACAAACTTTTATTTCATTCTCATTTCCAGTATGCTAATGTACAAACACAAACAAAACTGGAAGCGTTTTGTGGCGATAGACCTGGACCCTTATGGCTGTCCCTCCATATTCCTTGATGGGGCAGTCCAGAGTATTCAAGAAGGAGGCCTACTGCTTGTGACTGCAACGGACATGGCGGTGCTGGCGGGCAATACCCCTGAAACTTGTTACAGTAAATATGGAGCTATTAGTTTGAAGACCAAGTGTTGTCATGAAATGGTAAGTAGCATATTATAGCTGAATGCATTAAATAATCAAAAACCGGCCAAGTGCGTGTCGGACTTCGCACATTTAGGGTTCCGTACCAAACAGCAAAATTAATGTTTATAATAGGGGTTAAAGTATGAAATTGCTGTTTTATTGTAATAGGTACTTCGAATTGACCTAGAACCTTCATGATTTGAGATTTCTGAGTGAAACTTTTTTCACATGGTACCTATGAAGTTCTTCTTTAAAAAATGTGCAACATTCGATTATCGACTCTTAGTTGCTTTTTAAGGTTCCGTAGCCAAATGGCAAAAAACGGAACCCTTATAGATTCGTCATGTCTGTCTGTCTGTCTGTCTGTCTGTCTGTCCGTCCGTCCGTATGTCACAGCCACTTTTTTCCGAAACTATAAGAACTATGCTGTTGAAACTTGGTAAGTAGATGTATTCTGTGAACCGCATTAAGATTTTTACACAAAAATAAAAATAAAACAATAAATTTTGGGGGTTCCCATACTTGAAACTAAAACTAAAAATATTTTTTTTCATCAGACCCATACGTGTGGGGTATCTATGGATAGGTCTTCAAAAATGATATTGAGGTTTCTAATATATTTTTTTTCTAAACTGAATAGTTTGCGCGAGAGACTCTGCCAAAGTGGTAAAATGTGTGTCCCCCCCCCCCTGTAACTTCTAAAATAAGAGAATGATAAAACAAAAAAAAATATATGATGTACATTACTATGTAAACTACCAGCGAAAATTGGTTTGAACGAGATCTAGTAAGTAGTTTTTTTTTAATACGTCATAAATCGTAAACCGCCATTTACCAAGTACGGAACCCTTCGTGCGCGAGTCCGACTCGCACTTGGCCGGTTTTTAATCGAAAATTCGAATGATTTTTTAATACAAGTTCCAACGCGGAACTAAAGCGGCAGAAACAGCTCGCAATATCAATGTTGATTTGCGTTTGGAGAGGAGTGTCCTGAGAATCGCACAATGAACGCATTGTGCGATTTTGGTTTAAACGCTTTCGTGATGGAAACTTTGATTTGAAGAACGAACCACGTGGAAGACGGTCCACACAGGTGAATAAAAATGAATTGAAAGAGATGGTGACAGCCAATGCGAGTCAAACTACCCAGGAATTAGCGGCATGGTTTAACGTTACCTTACAACAATATTGACTCATTTGCTTCAAATCAATAAAATAAAAAGATATGAAAATTGGGTGCCTCATGATTTGACTGATCTGCAGAAAGAAACGCGTGTTGAAACTTCTGTTGCCTTGTTGAATCGATATAGAATTTAAGGAATATTGGATAGAATTGTGACATGTGATGAAAAGTGGGTTCTTTACGATAAGCGAAAAATGCAATAGCTGACCCCAGATCAAACGCCACAAAGCAAAGCTTACCAATAAAAAGGTAATGGTAACTGTTTGGTGGTCTCAGCATGGTGTTATTCACTAAAGCTTTCTCCGATCTGGTAAAGCAATAACGGCAGATGTCTAATCTGCCGAACTCCGAACAATGATTGCAAAACTAGCAGTTATTTTTTTACAATGCATGTCCTCGAAAAGAGCGGTTTTCCAAGCAGCCAAACTGTGCGGAAAGTGTCACTTTTTTTCACTAGTGCTTTTTACTTTCCTGTACTTTTTTAATTTTTAACTCCAACGTCAGCCCGACGCATAGAGTTTTTATTATTTGAGAAAAGTTTTAAAAATTAGTTATGTACAGATTATCATTCATATAAAAGGTAAAATAAACCTAATAATTTATTTTAGGCGTTTTTAATTACTCTAGATTTAGTTTTTGATCAATAAATTAATTTTAAATATTAATTAAATATTTTTGGCAGAACGTATATTTTGCTCGTGCCTTATTGCGTTACGATGTGAAAGCAATTCGCACATGCGCAGTAGATATGCCCGAGGAACTATTAGTTAATCTGTGGATATGTTGAACGCGCTTGAATAAGCCCGCCATTTTATTAATTTCATTTTATTAATTTATTTATTTCCTCGCACAATGCATAGTAAAATGTTGTATGATACACGTACGTAAGATGATTTCCGATTCGTGTCGATACTGTCGATAAATGCCACTCATCGGAAATCATCTACCTTCCGCACTTGTATCATAAATAACTATTTCGTGATTTGGACAATTTTCTACGTGATAAAAAGTTTTCTTGTAAGGAGGCAGTATAAAATGCTTTCACACAGTTTGTCGAATCTAGATCACCAGAGTTCTATCGCAAAGGCATAAATGACCATACTTTAACCCTTAATACATTATCACCAAATTTCAAGATCAAAGGTCAATGGGAACTTAAAGAATTCATCGGCACAAAATTTTGTAAACAAAGCTGACTTTAGTGCCTTCTCATTCATTTGTTTTCCACGTTTTCCACTATTTTTTAAAACAAAAAATATATTACTTATCTACTCAACGAACAGGATTAAAAAAAAAACACGCCGCCCTTTAGCTGTATGGGAGTCCCCATTTTTTTTTTTACTATTTGTATGGCTTTGTGTCAACAAGATGCTTATCTATCTCACCTGATGTTAAGTGATGATGTGGTCGACGGTGAAGCACGATTGCCTAGAAGTAACCTATTCACTCTTGACTTAAAGACCCCGAGATTGTAGCTATCGGGAAAAACAGACTCCGACAGGGAATTCGTTCAAAAACGTTTAGTGCGTATGGGTGGGATGTCCACCATGTACCGAAGGGGCATCGCCGTACGTCTTGTAGTCCGATGATGAAACGGGCTAGGCGGAGTTAGATTATGCAATTCCATCGCACACTCCCCGAAATGGAACCGATAAAAAACCGACAAGCTGGAAACTCGGCGACGATGTTCAAGGCTCTGGAGCTTTCACTCAACCAGTGCCATACCACGGGGTCTCATTGCTAAGAAAGAATATTTGGTTCAAATAAATCTCACTAGATGACGCGACATGTACACTCAATTCAATAGAATTGTGTTTAAAATTAACATTATCTGGAATTGAACATAAACATTGTATTTTCTTGTTTAATTAACTCTCCTAAGTACAAAATTCTAGAATATTGGGCTCTTAATTCACATTTCAAAGATTATTTGAACGGATCATTTAAAATTGATGTCATAGATGGCGCATTTTTTAATTTCTGAGGCATTCAACTCGATTGTTAAAATTTGCATTTTAACACATATTGGTGCAGAAAAACTAACAACGTGCAATAAAATACTATAAAACGAACCTTCACTGTATTTAAAGAAAAAAATATTCACAAACCTCGTAAACCCTTTTACTTGCAAGGCGCTGCTAACACCATCTATTGCCGTGAAACGGGATCGAACGCGATTGATGAACTCACAAAAATAACAAGATTAAGCAGATGAAAAACGCTAGTTACGTCGGCACGGTTTTTTTGTATGGGGTGAGACATCTGTATGCTAGTATTATATTATCTGTGGCCATACTGTGATTTACAGACTGTAGCTCCAACCGTTTGTCTGTAACACCCGTGTGACAGACGACGGACAGACAGACGGACACGGGAGTGACAGCAATAGGCCTCCGTTTGGACCCTTCGGGTACGGAACCCTAAAAACTAGGCACATGACTCTTAACAATCATGTATGACTTTGACAGGAAAGTTTCAAAGCTAATCAGCTTTGTTAAAACGCATAATGTCCATATAATCTATTAAAACGGAGGTTTTTCCTATCAAAATTCAAGTGAAAGATCCAACAAATATTTTATCTTTTATATTATCCTAGAATGTCGCCTTTATTATCCTGTAATGCCCCTCTTGAGGGCAAAGGCCTCCGCTATATTTTCCCAGACGCTTTTTTGTTGGGTCATCTCAAAATAACCTTCATTGTACGTGTCCAGGCCATTTCGCCACCACTATATATGTAATCATACACGTAGCGGGCAATTTAAAATATATCTATTCTTTTGCAGGCTCTAAGGATATTGCTACAATGCATAGAATCGCACGCCAACCGCTACAGTCGGTACATAGTGCCCCTGATCAGTATATCTGCAGACTTCTACATCCGCGTGTTCGTGAGGGTCTTTACCGGCGCCATTCACTGTAAGAAAACTACTAGGTAAGCACACGAAAATGCTACAGTACATGTATGCAACCTGTTTTCAAACTTGAACGAAATCTTCATTGTTTTTATTGTTATCCCAATGATTGGGGTCGGCAACATGTTTTCTTCTTTTATCATCATTATCAGCTTTTTAATGTTCCCACTGCTGGTACACAGCCCTCCTATCTGTGAGAGGGCCGTAATCCACCACGCGGGCCCATCTACCATGCGGTTTGTTGGATGTCACATGTATTCGAATCTTGTCATCTTCCGATAAACCAAAGAACAATGGCGAGATTTTAGCTGACTTAAATTTGAGCGTCTGAAAGTGAGTTATATACGAAAGACGTTCTATTAATTGTCTACATTTTTTAAATATATTTTTGGGCTGGTTCAAAACGGATAAAAAAAAATCATAATAAATAAAAAGTTATTTGATTTTACAGTTAATTTCTTAAGCTTAGGGTTGCTATTATATATTTTATCTGCTAAGTGACAAGTAGTAACTATATTAATTAATAATATAATTAATGTATTTATTGCAGTAAATGAGTTAACAATACAGTTTATGTCTAAGTATCAGCTCAACTGTCCATATTTCCGAATCGGATTAAAACAATGGTAATTTCTATTGTGTCTGGAAATTGACACTTTGAGGAGTATAGATGTTCCTCGCAGGTAGGTAAAAATATTGTAGTGTAGTAGAAATACATGAATTACTTTTAGTTAATGATTGTCAAAAAGCCTAGTGTTGGGGCTTCAATGAACTTGAATGAAACTCCCGAATATAGGTACTGGTTGTTTAATTCCTTTAAACTATATTTTACAATATTATAATGCAGAGCGTACAAAATCGTGGTGATAGTTTTTGAACCCACTATAGAAGAAAAAAAATAATAAGTTGTGACGGTACACGTGAAAAAAACGTAACGCGCCTGGCCATTTGGATTGGCAATTACGACGCGCACTGAGAGTCTTTATACTAAAAAACAGGCGTAAACATCCTCCCCCCGTTGAAACACTTAAAGAGTTTCAACCCTTAAGTAGTTCCTCTTCAGTTGGTAAAGGGCTGATGCGAACCAGAGGGCGCCTTATAGTTCCTCTCTTCGTGTTTATGTCGGCCACTCTTGAAACACCATCTGATCCAGGGAAAAGCCGTACAATGCGTCCTAGCCTCCAACATAGGGGTGGGACGCCATCTTCCTTCAGCAGGACCATGTCCCCAATTTTGACTGCATCAGTGTTGGTCTTCCATTTACGGCGAAGTTGCAACTCGGCGATATACTCGCGTTGCCAGCGCCGCCAGAAATGTTGGTATATTTGCTGCAGCCTGGCATAGCGCTGCAAGTTGGTTAAGCGGCAATCCTCTAGAGATGGTTCAGGCAGCGCGGTTAGAGCCCGACCGATGAGAAAGTGCCCAGGAGTAAGGCAATGGAAATCGTCAGGAGAGGCGGATAAGGGACAGAGAGGTCTACTATTTAAAACAGCTTCTACCTGAGCGAAGAGAGTTTGCAGTTCTTCAAAACTTAAATGGGAGTTACCCATTACTCGCCTAACATGAAATTTTGCTGAACGAATACCGGCCTCAAAAATACCGCCAAAATGAGGAGCGTAAGCTGGTGAAAAGTAAAATTGAATGCCTTCCGTGGCTGCAAAATCAGATAACTCGTTTTGATGAATCTTAAAAAAATCATTAACTTCTTTAGCTCCTGCGACAAAGTTGCGTCCATTGTCGCAGAATACTTCCGCTGGCCTGCCTCTTCGTGACACAAACCTTCTGAATGTCATAACGAAAGCGTCCTTTGATAGATCGCTCACGGCTTCGAGGTGACAAATTTTATATCGAAGGCATATAAAAAAACAAAGATAGCACTTGACTAGCGAAGCACCACGTCCCTTTCTGTTCACAATAAGGAATGGCCCAGCGAAATCAATTCCCACTGTGTGAAATGGAAAATTTGGCATGACGCGTTGTGAGGGCAAATGTCCCATTATTGGCGCAATAGTCTTACCCTGCAAACGTCTGCACTTGGGGCAGTTATGAAAAATACGTCTGGCTAAATTTCTACCGTTAATCGGCCAAACGTATTCCCTAACAACGGCCAATAACAATTGTGGACCAGCATGTAGTCCGCGTTTATGTTCGAACTCGAAAATCAATTTGGTAAAATGATGCGAAGCATGCAGTAGAACAGGGTGTTTTTTATTGTAGTCATAGTCAGATGAACCTAGTCGGCCACCAACGCGAATGATCTTGTCGTTACTAAAAAATGGAGTCAATGATAAAATATTTGATTTAGAACTTAAAGCCTTGTTGTTGCATAGTAAATTATATTCACAGAAGAAGGATTCTTGCTGTGCGAAACGACACAAATACAGAAACGAATTATTTAATTCATGAACAGTAAGATTACCAAAAAGTTTATCTTTGCTCCCTCTTAAATTATTAATAAATCTTAGCACAAAAGCGAAAGATCGTTTTATTTTAGTTAAGCTGGAAAAGTCTTTAAAATTAATTAGAGATTCGTTTTGAGTAGCAACATGATTGAAAGTACAATTAGATTTAGTTTCCGGTAAGTCATTCGTATTAAATTTACTAGATTTCAAGATAGGCCAATTACCTTCAGGCTCCGTGAGAAATGCAGGCCCTGACCACCATAGTTTGGTACTGCCGAGCTTATCTGGACTAATTCCTCTAGATATGAGATCTGCAGGATTGACAGATGTGGGAACATACCGCCACGAGGAGGCATCTGTTAGCTCACAGATCTCCAAAATCCTATTAGCTACAAATGATTTCAAATTTATAAAACTGGTGTGGAGCCAGGCCAGAACTACTGACGAATCACACCAGTGTACTTGATGCTGAACTTCATATCGCAGTGACTTCTTGACAGCCTGGCATAGCCTTGCTGCCAGTAAGGCCGCGCACAATTCTAGACGAGGGATAGTCATACCCTTTATCGGAGCTACTTTGGATTTAGAACAAAGCAAATTGACTGTGACCTCGTTCGCAGCATTAATCGAACGTAAATAGATGCAAGATCCATATGCATGTTGGGATGAATCACTGAATGAATGTAATTCTACCGCTGCGGGTTCATTACAGAGCACACGCCGTGGAACTTCTAGAGCTAACAGACAAGGTAAAGACTGCATAAAATTGTTCCAGTCTCTTTGAACTTCATGTGGGACTGGAGAATCCCATGTTAAATTAAGCAGCCACAGTTGTTGTAATAACATTTTCATTTTTATTACACACGGACTAATTAGTCCTAATGGATCAAAAATCTTAAAAAGAGACGATAGAAAAGATCTTTTAGTTAAATTATTGTTACAAGAGAGTGGGCATTTGATGGGGAAATGTAACTGGTCGGTTGATGGGTTCCATCCCATGCCTAGTGTGCTAGTTGACTCGCTTATTAAAAGATTATCATCAGATTGCTTATGTGAGTCAAACAATGATGGTAAATTAGTCTTAAACTTACGAAGATTAAAGCATCCTTTCTTTAACTCTTCAGTTACAGATTGGTGAATATAACGTAGGGTATCCTCACTTTCAGAACCGGTGATGAGATCGTCCACGAAGAAATCATGTTGAATTATGTCCTTAACCATAGGATCAGAAGATTCTTCACCAATCTGCCATAGACACCTAGTGCTCAAGTAGCTGGAACTTGCCATTCCGTAAGTCACAGTACCCAGCTGAAGCGTTTTGATGGGCAAAAACTCATCCTCTCTCCATAAAACAAGTTGAAGATTGCGATCCTCCTCGTGGACACGGACTTGACGGTACATCTTCTCGACGTCACCCGTGAGGAGGAACTTATGTTGTCGAGCTCTTATTAAGATGGAGAAAAGCGAGTCCTGCATATTAGGCCCAACCATGAGGATGTCATTGACAGACTGACCTGATGAAGTAGGAGCCGAGCCGTCAAATACGACTCTAATTTTCGTGGACTCACTACTGTCCTTGAAAACAGCGTGATGGCAGAGGAAATAAGATGTAGAAGGTAGAGGTACAGCGGATTCTGAAAGGTGACCTAAGTCTGCGTACTCACGCATAAATTCTACGTATTGGGATTTCACATGTGGTTGTTTGCGAAATCGCCTTTCTAAATTTAACAAGCGTTTTTTAGCTAGTGAATATGATTCACCAAGACAATCAGGAGTATCTTTTAAGGGTAGACTAACTGAGAATCTACCGGTTTCTAAACGGATACTGTTCGATAAAAAATGTGTTTCGCATGCCTTCTCGCTATGACTCATAATTGGTTTAGTTTGGGGAACATTCTCTAAGTCCCAGAATTTTGATAGTTCTTGATGTATTTCGTCAACAGACGACACATATGAAACAACTGAATGATTAGAATCTATATTGTTATCAATTTCCTTTGACCCTTTGTTTGTGGGTAACTTAAAATACATAGGACCTGAAACCAACCAACCGAAATTTGAACTTCTCAATACAGGTGAATTGAGACCAAGAGAGAGTTGATCACGGCCAATAATGTCCCAAAAAATATCGGCACCGATGACAACATCAACAGGTGCTGGTTGGTGGAAGTGAGGGTCCGCTAAAAAGTAATCACTCGGAATATTAAGTTTTTTAACGTCAACGGGTATTCTAGGTATGTTGCCGGTCAACACTGGCAACACTAGAAAAGAAGAAGTGACGGTGAAATGCTTCATCAAAGATTTCAACTGAACCACGCAAGTTTCTGTAGCCTGTGTGGTGGTTTTGTTGCCTATGCCAATTATATTGACATGCAAAGTGGTGGTCGGCTCTAAAAGCAGTTTTGTTTTAAGAGATTGAGTAATGAACGATGACTGACTACCACAATCCAAAAGAGCACGAACCTTCTGGGTTTGTTTGGTCGTAGGATTAGCTACCTCAATATAAGCAGTAGACAGTAAAACTTGCTGATTATTTTGATTTGAAAAATTAACGATAGTGTCGTCAGTGATGTCGGGTGAAATGGTGACAACACTGGAAATATTTTTGTTACCATATGGTTTATGCAAGAGTCTATTGTGCCTTGCATTGCACATGCGACACGGATGCATGCGACAATTGCGTGCAGAATGGCCAGACCGTAAGCAATTGTGACAAAGCTTCAAATTGCTTACTTCGGTGATACGATCATCCACACTCTTAGCTAAAAAGGTGGGACAGTCATAAAGGCGATGATTACCGTTGCAAACGCCGCACGATAAATCAGAAGTATTATTGTCTTCACTATTGGTAATATATGACTGATGGGATTTTATTTTATTATTTGAATCTATAGGCTTTGACGTTGTTTGAATCTTAGGTTTAGAGTATGGATGGCTGCTATTTATTGATTCAAGTACGTCAGCACGATCAATAAGAAACTTGAAAAAATGTTGCAAATTAGGTGTGTTAGTATCCAACGTGCCCCGGTATTCTTCCCACTTGGCTTTGTTGTGACTATCAAGCTTGGGGCTCATTATATGAATGAGTAAAATATCCCAGTCTTGTAAACCTACACGGAGACTAGTTAAAGCACGTAAGTTTTTATTAACATGATCCACAAGGAATCGTAACGATTTATCAGACTCGCTTGTAATTGGTTTTATGTATAATAATGAATTTATATGATGAGTTATTAATTGTCGTGTATTGTCATATCTGTCGCATAACAGTTTCCAAGCACACGCATAATTTGCGCTGGATACCTCTAAATTAGCAATAATGCGCGCTGCATCGCCAGTCAAGTACGAAATAAGATAATGGAATTTGTGAACGGGAGCGATGCGGTCATTATTATGTACTATAGATAAGAATGTGTCACGAAACTCAAGCCAACGAAAGCAAGACCCGTCGAACTTAGCAACTTGAATTTGAGGCAATTTAAAACCTATATCAAAATGATCGTGATTACATGGACCTGTAGTTATCTGACTTGAATTTAAATCCTTGTAATTACTTTCATCATGACGGTTCGAGTTATGTTTTTGTATAATACTTTGAGCAATTGCAATGTTGGATATAAATAGTTGTTCGATAGTATCACGTTCATCAATCTCATTGGATAAATTATCAGAGTTTAATACTTCTATCTGATTTTGCAAGTCATCAAAACGGCTATAGACAGATTCAAATTTGTTTAGTTTTAATGTTAACTCAGCTAACTCAATCTGAGTAAGCGCTTCATTAGAGGTAACATTTGATAAAAAGTTTCTAAATTTAGTTATTTGACCTTTTATGGAACTACGTTTCACTAAAAGATCCTGTAATTCTTGAGGATTATTTGTGCTAGATTCACTTCCATGATCTTTACCCATTGTGAACGCAAACCTTGCCAATATTTTTAATGTTAAATCGAATTGATTATACAAATTGATGCCAAGTGGGTTTGATTATGGAAATACACAGACACAAAACTAGGTGATGATAATGAAAAAACTAAGACTTAGCTCACGCTCCTCGCCTAACGTCACCTGAGGCCGGTCCAGCGACGCAGCAGTGGGTAGGGCTCCGCTCCGGTCAAGGTGACACGGCAGGCGGCCCGAAGACGCGCTCGACGGAGTGATCGGCCTGGAATGTTCGGCGATTTGGGTGAAATATATGCTTATTGTAATAGCTATAAGCCTGATAGGAAACACGAATATATTTTACATATATTGTGGATAGATTTACTAAGGGTATGGGTATGAAAGGTAAGAGTGAGTAGGTTACAGGGAATTCAAGGAAATGGGCACTTAGCTGCATTGGCCGAGGCTGCGGTACGATGCTGATCGCTAACCGGCGGTGGCTGCAATGGCTGGTACACCTCCAGGAAATCCAGGTATGATGTTTGGTTTTGATGTAACGTAGCTGCGGCGCAATGGCTACACCGGCAGCGCGTGGTCGTAATATCCGAAGATTGTAGGTTTTGTCGTAGGTCGCCAGATGTTGGGGCTTCAATGAACTTGAATGAAACTCCCGAATATAGGTACTGGTTGTTTAATTCCTTTAAACTATATTTTACAATATTATAATGCAGAGCGTACAAAATCGTGGTGATAGTTTTTGAACCCACTATAGAAGAAAAAAAATAATAAGTTGTGACGGTACACGTGAAAAAAACGTAACGCGCCTGGCCATTTGGATTGGCAATTACGACGCGCACTGAGAGTCTTTATACTAAAAAACAGGCGTAAACACCTAGTATCCAAGTTTAAAAAAATATAGCTTGGTTGTTGACTAGCTAGCTACATATCAGTAATCTGTTTTGTTGACGACGACGACGACCTTTTGATAAACGTCAAAGTCGCTTAGTTTAAATAAATATACTCTTTTCAAAGAGTATATTTTACATTTCATGCTGAAATAACTGGGTAAGGGAAATGCTAATGCGATATTCCCCTTTTACTTCCACGAAATTGAATAATATTACATATTAAACACATTATTAAAAGTTACCCAGACATAACCTACAAAAGTTTATGACTGAATATCTATTATTCTCGACATTCTCGAACTAAAATTATTGCACAAACTAATTCAGAACATCACCCTGAGTTAAACCAGATATTTTTCATTTAAAGACGTAGGAATTTAATCTCAGCTAAAAAAATGTATGGGCACCTGCCATTGTTCTTTAAAATCTCCGATAACGACTTAGGTTCCGATATCATCACTTCCGTAACATTCCTATTCTGTTTTCATCTCCTTTCCTTAGTCATTTATTTGTTTACCCTCGCACTGGAACGCCTTGCAGCAATTACACCAATGGAGCACAAGCTTACAAATACTGACTATAAGTCATGGTTGCCTCACGATGTTTCCTTCACCGTTGTCAGCGATGTCCAAGATAAACTTAGAAAGTACATATTAATTGAAAAAGTCACATTGGTACTTGCCCGGATTTGAACCCACAACCTTAAGCACGAGAGGCGAGGTCTTAGCCACTGGGCCACCCCGACATTTTCATTTTTCTATCATATCATCTTTCGCACAGCCCATCCATTGTTTTCTTACCCTATTCATATTCATAATACTCAAAAATTTCCTCAAGATATTATCTTCCAAGAACAATTTAAATCAACACTCACTTAAAACCAATCAATCTGCCTAGCCCTTTCCCAACTATATTGGGGTCGGCTTCCAGTCTTACCGGATTCGGCTGAGTACCTGTGTTTTACATGGAGCGACTGCCTATCTGACCTCCACAACCCAGTAACTGGGTAACACAGTACCCCTTGGCAAGACTGGTATCAGATCTCAAGCTTCTGACTACTCGTAACGACTGTCAAAGATCTTCAAATGACAGCCGGGACCAACGGCTTAACGTGCTGTCCGAGGTACGGAGGAAACTCGGTATGTTGAAATGGTCATCCATCCACGGCCTTGTCAAGCGTTGCTTAACCTTGATAATCGACCAGTGCGGCTGTTGGTATTTAGCCACGAGCTCCTTACACTCAACACTCACTTAAAACCATAGACACAAATAATCACGTACATCTCCTTAAATTCTTCTTCAAAACTCAAATACAGCTTCAACTTTCCAGCAAGCTATCCATGGTGTACCAATGCACTGGCTGCGACAACATAACCCTGCAGCCGATGGGCGGCTTCAAACCGAACCCCACAGAGAAGAACCCGGGACAGATGAAGTCCTACTTGCCGGCAGCGCCACCTGTTGGCGAGTACTGTGTTAACTGTAACCAGAGGCATCATGTAAGTAAATAATTTATTAAAAATCTTGTTGTGAGATTTTCGATTACAATTCTGTATTTTCGGCCATTGCTCCTTTTCGACTGGTTTCTTGATTACCTACTGATGTAATAAAAGCGACTGCGATATAAAATAAGATTGCGTGTATTGCTAATTGAAAAAACCCACCATCCTTTGCGCCGAGTCTAAATCAATTCCCAATTTTCACAGGATTCGAATTAATAATAATAATAATAATAATAAATTGTTTATTTGTACATTTACATTAAAATAATTCAATACACAGATTTTAAAATAATAAATGTTGTACAGAGAGACAAAAAACAAGTGCGAACTGCTGCCTCCTAAACTAGACCGGGGGCCTGTGTTTTAGGAGCCAATGTTCCTCCAGAATATAATTATACAACATCGACAATCATGCAAGTACCTACACAAAACATTATAAACGATAAACGATACAATTAAGTAATACATTAAATATCAATTAGAACAATAAATTTAATAACAAATTGAATAATAAATTGAATAAGATTACGAACATAAAATTGAATAATACATTGAACATAAAATTGAATAATACATTGAGAATCAAATGAATATTACATTAAAATTATTTTTTTTATATTTACATATTTTTTTACGGATAATCCAACCATTTATACAAACATTTATTCACTTCAATTCTAAGTTATGATAGCAATAAGATTCTCAGTCTCATCATACGTTAACTTCTGCAACCACAAGGTAAGTAGGACTTTGACTTTATGCTTAGTCAGGGGATATATTGAGATGGCTTTATTAACTTTGTTGTAGAGTCGAGAGCTAGTTGCCACAAACTGACGGCCGGCGAAGCTGGATCGGCATTGGACTGTATCGCAGACGGGAAAGCCTTTGCGTCTTTTCAGCCTTTCGGGATCTAGGTGCAACAAAGAGTGTTTCCTTAGCACAGCGCGGAGCACAAAGAGCTGTCTCACGGTCAATACTTCAGCTTCCGAGTAGAGTAGTTTAGTCGGAAAATCCTTGCGCTTAAAGGACATGACCTTCAAGATCGCCCTTTGCGCTCTTTCCACTTTAAGTAAGGAGGTTTTGTGCGTTCCACCCCAAATTGGGACACAGTATAGGACAATCGACTGGCAAAGGCACTGATAAACTAGCTTGGCAGTGTCAGGATCAGCAGAGTGCCTTAGTTCTTTAAATATATATATTAATTTTCTAATCCTTGTGCAGAGGACTTCGATATGCGATTGCCAGCTTAATTTACAGTCAATGTGAACTCCTAAATATTTAATGTCAGGAACCAAGGACAGAGATGGACAATGGCAATTTTGGTCGACACCCGAGCAAATATGCGCTTTAATTTGTTCTGACTCCTGTGTTGGACATGATGTGTTAGGTAGGGAAAATCTAATGACTTTTGTTTTTACTACGTTGAGGGTGAGTAGGTTTTCTGAGAGCCATTCCATTACGAACCGAAGCGATTGTTCCGCTCTCCTCCTTGCTCCACCCCAGTCAGCGTCATGAACGACCAACGCAGTGTCATCGGCGTAAGTGAATATGTCGCAACTAGGAATTTGTGCAAGACAAAGATCATTAATGTAGAGCAGGAAGAGCGGAGGCCCAAGGATGCTACCCTGTGGAACACCGAAACGAATAAACTGGTCATCACTTGTCACACCGTCGATTCTAACATGCTGAGTGCGGTTCGAGAGGTAGTCTTTAAAAATGTCCAAAGCAAGGCCGCGAATGCCAACGCTTTCCATTTTAGTTAGCAGTTTGGGAACAGAGACCGTGTCAAATGCCTTGGACAAATCAAGAAAGATACCATAGCATTTCATACCTTTGTCCAGGTTGTTAACCAAAGTCTCCGTTAAATCAGCTACCGCATCCTCCGTTGAGATCCCTGGTCTAAATCCATATTGATTGCCTGCGATGATTTTGTGTTTGGTGAGAAACGCAACGAGGCAGTTATTAAGAATCCTTTCAAGGATCTTGGAGAGTGAGCTTAGTACGGAGATCGGCCGGTAGTTGGTTACATCCATTCTATCGCCACTCTTAAAAACAGGGTGGACGACTGCTTTTTTAAGGCAGTTGGGAAAGATGCCAGAATCAATAGCACGATTGAAGATGTGCGTAATGGGAGATGTCAAAATAGATCTAGATTGTATCAGCACTTTTGCTGGTATGTTGTCATAGCCAGTGGCACAATCAGAACGCAAGGAACTGATCAGTGTTTCCACATAAGTTTCATCAACTGGCAGTATGACGAGGGACTGGCAAGGCGGTACTTGGAGAGGGGATCTTGCATCGTGGTTAGCACGAGGAAGAGGTGAAATTTGAGAGGCTAGTTTACGACCTATATTGGTGAAGAAGCAATTGACTCGGTTGACAGAAGTTTTAGGATCGTCAGATATTTGAAGAAGTTCCTTGGTGGATTGTGGTTGAAATGTAGAGCTTGTTATAGCTTTTATGGCCTTCCAAGTGGCTTTAGGGTTGTTCTTTGCCTTTTGCAATTCACTTTTATCGTGCGCTCTTTTTAGTTTTTTTAATAACGAGTTAAGAAAATTACGATATCTCTTGTAGGTTATCTTAAGAACTACATTTTCAGGTTTTTTTTTAAAGTTGTAATGCATCCTATCACGGTTTCGTATACATCTCACCAAGCCTTGAGTCATCCAAGGTTTAATAACGCGAGTCTTATTTCGGATTCGTATATTCATGGTATGTGAAGCTATAATCCTTTGAAGTGTTGTTACAAATAATTCAGCCGCTAAGTTTGGGCTCATCTCATCCAAAATTGGACTGAAGTCGGTGCAGTCTATGTCTTTTTTAATTGCTAAGAAGTTGTAGCGCAAGGATGTAGAACAGCAATTTTTGTTAGCCAACCTCTTGATCGGTAGGGACAGGATGACAGGCAGGTGGTCAGTGATGTATGTTTGAACAACTATAACACATGCTAGATTCTTAGTTTTCAGTAGAACATGATCTAAGCAGTTACCAGACCTGGTTGGGCGCAAATGCGCTGGAAGTAAACCAAGAGAGGCAGTTACTGTGAGAAATTGATCTGAGTTCCGGTCATGGTTACCAGGTTTGATGTCAACATTTAGGTCTCCAACGAGAACGACATTGTGAAAATTATTCGAAGCACCTACCAGGCTGTTCAGGCTATCATAAAATATGTCCAGGTTAGAATACGAAGGGGAGCGGTACAAACAGATAATAATAGTATTTTCTATGGCGCAAACAAGGCAGTTGGCTTCAAAAAAGGACGGTTCACGCACTGTACATCTTAGAGAGGTTCTAGTGTATATTACGACACCGTCGTTTTGGGATTTATTATTTACAGTAGCATGACTATTATAGCCCTGCATAATAGGGATAGGACCTGATAGTCTAAGCCAGCATTCGGTAAGCACGATGACATCAAAATCAACTTTAGTGATTGAAAGCATTGTGATAAATTGTTCGAAGTTTTTTTTAATACTTCTAATATTTATATGTATAATTTTTAAGTTTTTGCTGGGGTGCGGTATGAACTCCGAGCATCTATCGGGGGGACATTCAAACGAGGAAGCCACGGAGACATCGTCAAGTTCGTTGGAAATTGAATTTATGTTAGCCATTGCAAGTTAAGGGACGATTAGTAACGATTGCAAAATGAAAATAGACCAAATTAAAAAACAATAAAAACAAAAATCTCCACTTGGCAACAGAACCTTGCCGATTTTGTCCACCAATAACTTTTGTCAACATTTTAATAGTCGATATGTAATTCCCCGAACGTAAGACTGGGTTGCAATAGTTAATCTCACTACTAGCAAGAACAAAATTTGGTGCAAAGTATAACGTATCGAAATGTATAGAGACATAGCGATATATTTTTATTCTAAACGAAAGCTGGGATATAATATAACATACATGTAAAAAATTTCCCATTCAAAATTCAAAACAATTCCCATTTTTTATGGGATTATACATTGAATTCAAACCAATTCCCAATTTTTACGGGATAACATATATATTCCAAACTAATTATCAATATTAAGGAATTATACACCGAATTCAAAATAATTCTCAATTTGTCGGGATTATACACCGAATTCAAAACTATTCCCAATTTTTACGGGATTACACATATAATCCAAAACAATTCTCAATTTTTAAGGAATTATACACCGAATTCAAAATAATTCCCATTTTTTACGGGATTATGCGCCGAATCCAAATAAATACCGTTTTTTTTTAATCGTTCTCCTTTTCCTAATTAAATCCCAATTTTACAGTCAAGCGGATACATAATCTGCCTATAATGTTCTTCATGCAAGCACTCTTATCTACAAGTAAAATTTCAATATTTAAAAAACTCCCGACACATTTATCTTGCGAAAATACCCCGATTCAAACAGTAAAGCGCTTATCATATCTTTGGAACGGCTGAACCGATTTTATTCAAACATAGCTTAGAACACTCGATAACATCACCTTTTAAACAAAAAAAAACTATATCAAAATCGGTTCATCCGTTTAGGCGCTATGATGCCACATACAGACACACAGATACACAGCAACACACGTGAAACTTATAACACCCCTCTTTTTCCGGCGGGGGTTAATGAGACGTAACAGATGAGGATGATGATGACGAATAATTTTTCCCCAGCTAGGCGGCCCGATCTGGTCAGCACCAATCCACGACGAACAGTTCGTGACCCGCGTCCTCACCCACGTGGAACACAACCCAGAACTCTTCGGCACTGCCAAGCGGATAACTGGGGTACTGGCCATGGTCAGAGAAGAACTGCAGGATGTACCTCTGTACTATACCATGGATAAATTGTTTGGGAGGGTCCATTTGGAGACGATGCCGATGTTGGTTATGAGGTGAGTGAGGATACCATATTTTTAAGTGGGAATGGTGTTATATTGAATTTTGATCTTTGAAAGATCTGAATTCAGAATTTGACGAGGAGAGCTCAAATCATGGGACTAGGAAAGGCAGAAGATTATTAAGTTGATAGTATTTTGTTATTTCTTTCTAACTGTACTTGGCATGGGCACCCAAAGCGAAGAATGAAAATTTAGTTCAAATAAATTACACTAGATGGCGTGTTAAGCTTCGATTTGTTATTAAGTCTTGTGAAATATTAAGGTTTTCTAGAGACGATCATAAAAATGTATGTTCTTGTTTAATTAACTCTCCTAAGCACAAAATTAAGGAATATTGGGCTCCTAATTCACATAATAAAAGTATTCACGGACCAAGTAAACCGTTTTACTTGCAAGTCGCTGCTCACACCATCTATATCCGTGGAACGGAACCGAACGCTCTTAGAAAAATAATCGTCTTAATGAGACGGAAAACGCTAGTTACGTCGGCACGGTTTCTTTGTATGGGATGAGACATCTGTATGCTAGTATTATATTATCTGTGGCAATAGTCACCAGTGGCAGTCCGAATAAATATCTCAAACTTAACATAATGTACGATTTTGCAAACTGTTGAGGAAAATTGCCATCGCTGACATCGATTGACACTTATCTAGAGTCTATGGTCTCTTCAATTTTTTTTTTCGACATGTCAAAATGCGCTCTACCGCATATTATGTTCGCAGGTCAGCAATCCTGAACTCAGGGTACAAAGTATCCTACTCACATGCGTCGCGGATGTCCATAAAGACTGCCGCGCCCTCTCAGGTAGTGTGGGACATCATACGGACGTGGGAGAAGACGCATCCCGCGAAACCTGCTAAGTAAGCATTATTTTTCTTCTTCTTAGCTTGTAGATGTGAGTGAAAGCGTGACGGGGGAGACGGAATTTAATAAAATAAAATAATTCATTAACCAATAGTTTTTAACAAGCTTTTTTGGCATTCTTCTCAGCAAACCCTTTCATTTGATACCGATATCATGGCAGTACACAAAAATAACTAGACCGCCATCTTGGGCCGTCCGCGCCATATTGGATTTAGAATGACGTCAGTTAGCTAACCAAGCATTGTCAACCAAAATAAAAAATGGCAAAATTTCATCTAAGTCGGTGGCGGATAACTGCTTTTAAATTCAGTTGCAGGATTTGACCCGAACACACTGACATACATACATAAAAACATTGCATGTTAAATAAAAGCTTGTTAAAAACGTGTCGCGCCGACCCCAAGTAACTTGGGATGAGGGCAGGAAAATTATGATTACTCACGGTACTCTTTCGCGACATTCGTATAAATAGCTTCTTTGCAATACTGACATTTTAATCCACAGGTCTTCTGGCGAAGTTCGAAGCCGTCCTATGGACTGCCCGAGGGACTTTGCGAATGGATTGCCAGCTTTCTGTCCAACAGAAGCATTCAAGCCGTTGTTGACGGCAGCTGCTCGGACCGCATGGACATAAATGCTGGCGTTCCACAAGGCTCCGTGCTATCCACGACCCTGTTCCTGCTGCATATCAATGACATGCTGTCTGCTGACTCCGTTCATTGCTATGCAGATGACAGTACCGGGGATGCATTTTACACGGGCCGGGCTAACCTCCCTCGGTCCGCAGTGGAGGAAAGTCGCGAACAACTTGTGTCTGAAATCGAGACTACTCTCACAGGAGTGTCCGATTGGGGAAGACTAAACCTAGTCCAATTCAACCCCACTAAGACACAAGTTTGTGCATTCACCGCTAAGAAAACCCCATTCATTGTAGCGCCACAATTCCTGAACACACCACTCACCATCTCCTCGAGTATAGGGATCCTTCGTGTCGATATCTCCAGTGACGTCCAGTACCGTAATCACCTCGAAGACAAGGTCAAGTTGGCATCTAAGAAACTTGGAGTGCTCAACAGGGCGAAGCAGTACTTCACTGCGGGGCAAAGACTTATCTATACTAATATTATAAAGAGGAAAGGTTTGATTTTTTGTTTGTTTGTATGAATTGAATAGGCTCCGAAACTACTTGGCAGATTTGAAAAATTCTTTCACTGTTGGATAGTCCATTTATCGAGGAAGGTTATAGGCTATATAACATCACGCTACGACCAATAGGAGCGGAGCATAAATGAAAAATGTTACAAAAACGGGAAAAAATATTCCTTTTTGAGAGCTTCCATTGCGTGCGCTGCGTAAATGGTTTAAGTTACGCAAATATCATGTATGATGGAATTGTTTCTCTTTAAAAGTTCTAAAAAAAAGTCCGTGACACCATATGTCTATCTTTTAAGGTGGACTCACAATAGCAAATTTTATGTTCTAAATTTTAATTAGATCAACGCTGCCGGTAGAAACAAAAGTTGGTTGCATTCGTATAGTAGTATATATATTATTTCTTATTCAAATAAATAGTTCAACAAGTTGGTAGGTAGATAGGGTAGGGTAGGTAGGGTAGGTAGGGTAGGGTAGTGTAGGGTAGGGTAGGGTAGTGTAGGGTAGGGTAGTGTAGGGTAGGGTAGTGTAGGGTAGGGTAGTGTAGGGTAGTGTAGGGTTGGGTAGGGTAGGGTAGTGTAGGGTAGGGTAGGGTAGGGTAGGGTAGTGTAGGGTCGGGTAGGGTAGTGTAGGGTCGGGTAGGGTAGGGTAGTGTAGTGTAGGGTAGGGTAGTGTAGGGTAGTGTAGGGTCGGGTAGGGTAGGGTAGGGTAGTGTAGGTAGTGTAAGGTACGGTAGGTAGGGTAGATAAATGTTTGGTGTTTTTATGGCAAAACAAAGTTTGCCGGGTCAGCTAGTTCTTTATAAGTCACAAGTCCGGCCCCACATGGAGTACTGCTGTCACCTTTTTGCCGGGGCACCTGCATACCAGCTTGACCCCTTCGAGTCGGTGCAAAGACGTGCGCTGCGGATAGTCGACGATCCCATACTTTTAGGCGGTGTGGAGCCGCTTAGCCTGAGGAGAGATTTCGCCTCACTGTGCGTCTTCTACCGCCTATATAATGGTATGTGTTCAGATGAATTGTTCGACATGATGCCCACGGCCACTTTTTATCATCGCACCGCTCGCCACAGGCAGGGAATTCATCCTCACACATTGCATCCGCCTGCAGTGCGCACTGTAAGGTTTGAAAGAAATTTTATTCCGCGCACGCTTAGGCTGTGGAATGATCTCCCTGCCGTGGTTTTCCCTAGCGACTACAATATGGGGTTCTTCAAGAAGGGCATTAGAAGGTTTTTGCGGGGTCGGCAGCGCGAGTGTGATGCCCCTGGTGTTGCACGCGTCCCTAGGCCACGGTGACCGCTTCCCATCAGGTGGGCCGTGTGCTTGTCTGCCACCTAAGTGGTATAAAAAAAAAACAGATTACCTGCCAATAGATACCGCTTGCCTACTGTTTTGTTTGATTCCGAGTTCACCAAATTTGGCGGAAGGCACGGGTTGCGCGGGGAGTGACAAGTGCGCCGTGATTGGCTGTTCAAGATCACGGTATCTGTCGTAGTGATGGGACATACGCATTAAATGTCGATAAAAATATCGATATTTTTCAAACAGAATGGTATTTTATGTAAAATTTCGTAGGCGGCGATTTTATAATTACTTAATAATAATGAAGAAAAACATCGATCGAGAAAAGATTTTCATTTTGGCCAAAAATGATTTAATTTAATTGTAATCCTCTGTAAACAGGGTCACACTGAGCTCTTGTTATGAGTAGAGCACTATTAGTTCAAACTAAAAATAAACTAAATTGTTTATTTTTAAATAATCTATTTTAACAAGATTATTTTATTCTCCTATATACCTAATTAAATATCGATCATCGATACTTTTCGATATGCAAAAAACTTATTTGTCTCAACATTTTTACTTCGGTGGGAAAAAGATAGCAATATAATAATGCCGTATGAGTGAAAGGGACTTTCACAAAAGACATCAACGAGCGCTACTGTAAAGTGTGCAATTTTGATTTGTTAACCATTATAACTTGACCTTTTTTAGATTGGTATTTATTTATTACTTTGCCTACCGGTGGAATGTTATCCCATCTTTTTTTGATCTTGAAGGGCTGGTTGATTTTCCACACCATATTACTGCACAATTCGTTTGTTTTTTTTAAGGCAAACCGTTGGTAATTATTTATTAAACAGAATTAAAACTAGAAATGGCTAGCGTCCCCACAGGTCTAATGTCTGGTCGACACTAAAGAGATCATACCGTGCACTGAGTTATATCAGCCTAAATAAACTGATGTGTGGTGCGCGTAAGTTGTCTTCTATGCGGAATCTATTGGGAGGTACTCTGTGTTTTAATCTAATCAATATCTATCAGATAGTGAGATGAGAAGGCCATCACCCTTGCTTCGATGTTCAGAAGAATCAAAAAATGTAATAATAAATTAATTATGATTTTATTCTTCGTTTTCATTTAGACTGGAAGCAGACTCAGTAGCGCGGTACATCCTTACCCAAGACATCAAAACGCAAAACATAGACCTCAGTCCCCGAGGCGACGCTAATCCTACCAGCCGTCGTGATGGTCGACTGCGGTTCCAGTACAATCCTACTCCTCACTGGGGCCCTGGCTCCAGGGCTGCTGTCAAGTACGTATTTTAACATCTTAGGGCGCAAAAGACTCGTATTCATGGAAAACAAAATAATTAAAAGATTGGTGCTGGAACATGCACACAAGTAAACATGTAACAAGTTTACACTACTTTTGTTTACCACGAGTATACTTGAGTCGTTAGATGCGCACAAGTTGTTTTTTAGGTATCTTTGGTTACCAAGCGGAACAAGTAGTTAGAAGCTTGAGATCTGACACCAGTTAGCCAAGGGGTATCGTGTTACCCGGTGAGTGGGTTGTGGAGGTCAGATAGGCAGTCGCTCCATGTAAAACACGGGTACTCAGCTGACTCCGGTTAGACTGGAAGCCGATCCCAACATAGTTGGGAAAGGGCTAGGCAGATTGATTGGTTGCCAAGCAGGGAACGTTTAGCACCGTTCCGAGCGCGCGATTTGTTGGTTGGTTCGCACATGGATAGACTGACCAGTCAGGTCCTTTTTTTTTGGGCTTCTTCCAGTTCAATAAGAGTGATTGGCTACTCCTTAACCGAACGATCCTGTGGAGACTTAACTAGATCTTCCAGCCAGACAATCGCGTCGCGTCCACGTTCCTCTATATGGTGGTTGGTCAATTCTACACCCACTACGCTAAAATCTTGTCATGTTTCATGCCGGGGACTATACTTGTGGTATACTTATACTATCTACCAGTTCAGCTGCAAATGGATACTGGACTAGAAGTAATCCAAAACACAGTTGGGAAAAGAGCTAATATTTAAATAATTATTTATTAACAACACATCGAAAATTATTGCTTCTTAAATGAGATTACTAAACTTGTTTCTTTCTTTACCACAGTGTAGGAGAAGAGAAGATGACCAAGGCGCTAAAGAATCAAAACAAACACTCTAAAGATAAGAAGAATGAAAAACGGCAACACTCGCCAAGCGATGACGAAGAGAGGAAAAAAATTAATACAGGCAGTGAAACTGCTGAGTAAATAAATATTTTGTATACTCCATTTTGGTATTTTATTTACTTATGGAAATTTGTATTCTATGGAGATATTGTTCTCGTATCAGGGGAGTGACGATAAGCATGCAAGGTTATTTTGAGTGTGCGTAAGAGACAGATGTATATCGACGGAACCACAATTACGTGGCGTGTCGTGTCGTGGCGCCTTCTGACGCAGTTGATTGGCTACAAAACACGTTGCGTTATGACGTAGGCTGGAACGGAGTCGTATGATTGGTGGATCCTGCGCCACGCCACGTAAGTTTGGTTCCGTCTTATGACTGGTATAGATCTGTCCTTTTTCGCAATCGACTATGATAGTTTTGACACGTCAGGGTACGGAGCCTGGTATTTCACTGGGTCCATCATTTTCGACACAGCCCGCACCGATTGGGATCTCGTAACTATAGAGTTTTAGTTCTAGATTGAGTTTGAGGAAATGCATTGCGGCTCTGCTCGATGCCGTTGGAAAGTTTCTTATCTATGTAAATATCCTGTCCTATAAAGGGTGTCGTTGTCGAGTCTTTTAAAACTTCTGCAAAACCAAGTAGATGTTGAGAGAATGCATACGTAGCACAAAATAATGTTCTTATTTTATGACTTTATCCCAAACTATTTGATTTAGTTTGTATCCGATCGTGTAGTAGACAGCTACTGCAATGACAGCGACATTTCTAAACGAAGCTGACAGCTCCTGCAGATATATCACCCGACTAAATTGAAAACACACAGCTTTGACAGATAGATATGTTTTGATTCCTCTAGAAAGTTCTCTGAGCACTAGCGCCACATAACTTCCAAAATATAATTTCAAACTTTGCAGTATTACAGTATGACGCAAATGCGAGACTGCGAGGTGAACGCGTAAAAAATTACAAGAGAAAGCTATAAATTATTTAATTGATACTTTACTTATCTATCGTGTAAATTCGTGTAGGGAATAATTGTCGACGTCGTAGCGAGTACACGTGCCGATGTCATTATCATTTGTTTATTGCACTGTGACACCAAGGCGCTGATATATTAACAATAACATATTGATTGTTTTGTGTGAAAAATTCGTTTCCTCTTACGATAAGAATGCATTTACAGACTTTATTAATTGCATTTTTATTATCTTTCGCGTGTGGACAAGACAGACAGGTGGGTTTTGTTGTTGTATATATTTTTATTTTATTTTCGTACCTACTTTTTAGGCAAAGGTTCAGTGTTGTAGACACCCCCTTTTTAAATTTAGCTTTATCTCTTTGTTTAGAAGATGAAGGTCAGCAATTATTAGTGATATTGGGTCATTGTTTGTTGTACTGACATTGTATTAATGTTTTTCTGTATTTTTTTCTAATGCTGGCTTAGGAATTAATTTATAAGTCCTTTGTCGACAAAGATTCAATACCTAACATGTTATCATGTCGCTCTTTTATTTAGCCTTGCTCTAGTACTTTGTGTCAAGCTACGCATCCTCCCACTAAATCTAATAATCTTATGTTTACATTATTTTGACCTTATCTAAATGTAGCTGACCCACATTGCTAGAATAATTTTGTTTATTTGTACCTATTGGTAAACCATTAGAATTTTTCGGATGGATCTAATAAATCAACAATTAAAAATGAATGTTCTAGTTTACAGTAAATAAGTCATTAAATAATTACCGCAAACATTAAAAAGTGATTTGAATAATGAATTGTTTATGTAAACATCAATATGAAGGCTTCTTGAATCTGTTAATTGTGTTTTGATTCATCCACATATTGCTTCTCACATACCTCTTACAACATATTAAAAAAAAATATTTTGTGTAATACCTACATATAATTCACTTCAATATTCATACCTATATAACAAGATAAATATCAAAACAGACATCCTTTTTTTCCTCATTGGAAACTGAGCAGATGTTGACTATTCTGCCATTGTCATGTAGTGAACAGACAACTTGCTTTATTAGGTTAAAAGGTTAGGTTAAAACGGGCTGGATTCTGCAACTCCATGACCAAGCGTGTATTTTGCATACGGGAACTTGCTCTATTACACTCAGATCAAATAAAAAGTCCAGATGGAACGTTGCAAACAACAAAGTGACAGTTCAAACTATGCCTTGCCGTACAAATACACAATTACATGCGCACACGTATAACAACATTAGGCCTTACCTTGTCATTCGAGCTTACAGATCAAATAATAAAGCTCGAGTGACAAGCTAAGGGGTAGTTTCGTTGTATCTGTGCGCGTGTAATTGTGTATTTATACGGTATAGTTTGAACCGGCTTCACTTTGTTGTTTGCAACGTTCCATCTTGACATTTTATTTGATCTAAGCTATTACATAAAAAAAACACCATTGAATAATGGGCATAGTTACATTGCCTAACAGTGGCACAGGCTAACTATGACCAGTACAGTTCGGTTACACACCTACTTGATAATGATTTTCGTCTACTAACAATTTTCAGATAACCCCTGTCCTCAACCCAGGATGTAAGAACTGCAACACAACAACCCTAGTATACATCAAAGCAGACGGTGCCCATGACACCGTCCACCAGCTATGGGACTTCACGAGAGGAGTGCCCACAATCATCTATGTGATCACAACACTCAACTCTCCGTTAAATATAACTTGGGTAGATGAGAGGCCTGTAAAATTCAGGCTTGCTGAGAGACCGCTGTACAGTTTTGCTGCAACTATTGATAAGGTAATTTTTTATTATCTCGATTAGGTGTACTAGATATTTTCTCGCAACTGTGTGTTCCATGTTCCACCACAAACAGTTTTATGGGTTGTTATTGAGCAGTGGTTACCCATTGCTAACGGCCGCGACTTACAAGTTGTAGGGCGTGGATCCGAACCCAGGCAAGCGCTAAATTATTTCATCACCACTGCTCTCAAAACGGTGAAGGAAAACATCGTGAGGAAACCGGGCACTGGGCCTGCGTGGTGGATGCCCATTACCTCCCACAGAGCGGGGGCCTGCACTCACAACGGATCAAATGCGAGTCTAAGTGCGGAAAAAGGGTTCTTCTATACTATCCTATCCTAGTCGACAGTGCTGCCTCTATCAGTGAAAGAGATTCATATTATTCCTTTGTTCGCATTAGGACAGATTCGCTTTAAGACAGATTCTCTTTACGACAGATTCGCTTTATGACAGATTCTCTTTACGGCAGAAATTGTACAGTCGTGTTGAAAATATCAAATCATTAGACCAAATTTAAAAACTAGAAATGCTATAACGGCGACGGTACCTTCAAAGTTGTTCCCAGGATCTTTTTATCAAATAATTCACGTTACATATTAATGCTTCACAAAACGATGATAACGTAAATTTTGTACCCTTAATTTATATACTCGTACCTAATAAACCACAAGCTACTTAAAATTGATTCTGGGCTTCAGATTCGGTCTCTCCGGGAGGCCATGTATAAACGCTTGAACCTGTCCTTGAAGGCAGTCTCCAAATGGGATGATGCCAATCTGGTCAGTTTCAATGCTGCTAAGACCCAGGCGTGTCTTTTTTTCGCTTAAAAGAGCCAATTCCACCCGGCTCCATCTTTCCGTGGTGTAACCGTGCCGTTAATGGACCATCTCGAACTTCTTGGTGTTACGTTGAAATCGACCCTCAACTTTGGTCCAATCATTGAGGCGAAAGCTCAGTTAGCTGCAAAAAGTTGGGCAAAGGTGAGACGGTACTTCACGCCTGGACTCAACTTGTATAAAGCGCAAGTTCGGTCATGCATCGAGTACTGCTCTCGCCTCTGGTATGAATCAGCCAAATTGGTGTTTGGCTGATCCATCCCAGAGGCGAGAGCAGTACTTGAATCAATTGATAGACGGACTAAGAGGCTTATTGGCAACAATGCACTGGTCGCGTCAAAGCTCCAGAGCCTTGAACATCGACGCCGAGTTGCCAGCCAGTCGGTTTTTTATCGGTTACATTTCGGGGAGTGTGCGACGGAACTGCACCATTTGATTCCGCCTAGCCCTTTCCATCATCGGCCTACAAGACGTACGGCCATGCGCCATCGGTACATGATGGACATCCCTCCCATAAGCACAAAGCGTTTTGCTAATATTTTCATTGTGCGTACAGCTAAGGACCGGAACTCCCTTCCGGAGTCTTTGTTCCCTGATACCTACAACCTTGGGGTTTTTAAGTTAAGAGTGAATAGGTTTCTTCGAGGCAAGCGTGCTTCACCGTAGACCACATCATCGCTTACCATCAGGCAAGATAGTGGGCAAACGCGAGCTACTACTACTATAGATTTAAAAAAACTACTATATTGCGCGATCAGTTTTCATTAAATATAGATGTGATTAAGAGTTAGCAGAAATTAAAGTTAAGAGTTAAAGCCATATACCCCAATGCCAAAGTTACCGATTGCTTCTACCACTATTGGAAAGCGCTCACATAAAAAGCTAAAAATAGGTCTGAAAAAGTCGATGGTGGAGAACGTAACGTATTACAGAAATATATATGTAATTGGCATTGTTACCACAAATTTTGATCCCTGAAGGAAAGATACCTTCAGGGATCAAAATTAGCTATTCAAGAATCTGAAGAATATTCGCATTCAGGGACTATTTCTCAAAGCAATGAATGGGATTAATTACCAATACATTTAGTTGCTACAAAGAAGTATTCAGAACGAATAACCCAGATAAATATATAAAAATTGACATGAAATCAAATTTCAGTTCTGGAATGTGTGCACCTACGTTTCGAAAAATTTCATTTTTGTTACTTGTTTAATTAATAAGTTTTACAGATATAGGTATATCGAGTTCACTGTACTTCTGCCGTAAAGCGAATCTGACATAAAGCAAATCTGTCTTAAAGAGAATCTGTCTTAAAGCGAATCTGTCCTAATGCGAACAAAACATATTATTTAAGAAATAACACGTTTTATAAAATAACAAACAACAACAAAATAAAATAGAGTTTTTTACAATTTGCAATTTTGCTTAAAATTTTGAAAATACGATTTGGTTTACATTGTTGTTTTTTTTCCTGTTAATTAACATAATTTTGTATTGCTGATAAAAACGATATCATCTCACAATTCCCCTTAAACCCCGAGCACTTCCGATGAAAAACCCGCGTTAAGTCACGCATTATTTTTAGTGTTATTTTTAAATGATGACTATTACATAATATTATTACTATTTATTGTGACGCATTACGCACGCTTACTGAGTTTGGTCCGTGGATGGATGAATCCATTTACATACCGAGACACCGCCGTGCTTCGGAGCAGCGCCGGCCCTGGGGTAGAACGGGAGGAGCGATGACAAAGGACTCCAAAAAATCAAATGTGAAAAACAAATACCAGCTCAAAATAAAATTTTGATGCCGCCTTTTGAGAGGCCCGTTAGCAGTGTTGATATTTGCAATAGAATTAGTTTTTTGAAGGAAATTATTATGAAGTGGAATTTACGTGAAGTGAAAGCTTCGAACAAAGTGCACTGATAGACAATCAAATTGAATCAAAATAGCTTATTTCAAATAAACCTTAGAGGTACTTTTGAATCGTCAAAGAAAAAAAAGATGAATCTTGTTGCACATTTCCAAGCGTCAGTAGGTCTCGATGGAGAAGAATGTTGTGAAGGCCAGATAGGCAGTCGCTGCATGTAAAATAGGTACAGGTATTTCGTTTCATTCGGTTAGACCGAAAGGAAACCGTTTGACCTGGTGGTATGGTCATGTAATGAGGAGGGATGAAACGCATGTTATTAAAAGAGTTATAAATGTGGATGGATGGAGAGGGAGAGGAAGTCCAAAAAAAAGATGGATGGAATGTGTGAGGAGTGATATAAAAGAAAAGGAAGTCAGTGATGGCGTGACGGGGGACAGGATGGTATGGAAGAAGAAAACGTGTTGCGCCGACCCCAAGTAACATGGGTCAAGGGCAGGAAGATGATGAGTTGCATTCGGTGTCTGGAGGCCACACATACAGATTTATTGATTCTGACGCCATGTAACGCATGTTAACCCAAATAAAACCCACATACATACGTGGAATGAAACATTATACTATTCGACGGAAATTGAAACTCGTATTTTATTTATCAATAAGTGACGTCATTAGTCAATCGACCCGCATTGGATACAATTACATGCTTTTGTTGATTTTAGATCGACACTTATTATGTTAGGGACAGGATCCCTTGTGTATTGTTAATGAATTGGTTCAATTATTTCCTTGTCTGTTCCAAAGAGGGAGATTTAATCAATGAATAAAATTAAATTAAGAACATCCTGTTGGCGTGGTCCGTCTGGGATGCATGGTGCGTTTCTAACAAAGATTGCGTCATTTTCTCTTCAGAGAATTAAAGCTATATGATTTGACGAAGCTTTTATTTCCAAGAGAGGTAGACAGAGCTAAAATGTTGCATCATTTAGCCAGTATATTACATGGGGATGGTGTAAGCGTGCCTATAGACATTTTTATTTTTTTTGTTATAGGCTCGCATTTGACCACTTTCTCGCCTGATGTTAAGTGATGATGTGGTCGAAGGTGAAGCACGCTTGCCTAGAAGTAACCTATTCACTCTTGTCTTGAAGACCCCAAGGTTGTAGCTATCAGGAAACAAAGACGCCGGCAGGGAATTCCACTCCTTAGCTGTACGCACAATGAAAGTATTTTCAAAACGTTTTGTGCGTATGGGTGGAATATCCACTATGTACCGATGGCGCATTGTCGTACGTTTTGAAGTCCGATGATAGAAAGGGCTAGGTGGAATCAAATTGTGCAGTTCCATCGCAGACTCCCCGAAATGTAACCGATAGAAAACCGACAGGCTGGCAACTCGTCGTCGGTGTTCAAGGCTCCAGAGCCAGCTCCAGAGCTTTGAGTCAACCAGCGCGTCGTTGCCGATAAGTCTCTTGGCCCGTCTGTCAATCGACTCAAGTGCATCAAGTTTGTACTTGGCAGATCAGTCCCAGAGATGAGAGCAGTACTCCATGCATGACCGAACTTGCGCTTTATACAAGTTGAGCAGCTGTTCAGGCGTGAAGTACCGTCTCACCTTCGCAAGGATCCCCAACTTTTTTGCAGCCAATTGAGCCTTTGCCTCAATGAATGGACCAAAATTGAGGGTTGATGTTAACGTAACACCAAGGAGGTCGAGATGGTCCGTTATCGGCACGGTTACACCACGGAAGGTTGGAGCCGGGTGGAATTGGCTCTTTTTTTGCGGAAAAAGACACTCCTGGGTCTTAGCAGCATTGAAACTGACTAGATTGGCATTGCCTCATTCGGAGACTGCCTCCAAAGACAGGTTCAAGCGCTCGACTATGGCCTCCCGAAGAGACCGGACTTGAGGCCCAGTAGCCTGCGGGCCAGACACGTATCTCTCAGCAACAGAGCTGTCGTCTGCATACCCAAAGGTTCCGAGTTTTAGCAGGTCATTAATTTGGCACAAACATCTAGGCGTGACAATTTCCTAATAGAAAAACGACAATCCCGACATGGAAATTAAACCCGTGTGGCCATGCTCAACTGCTTAGAAATCAACCAATCTTGCTTTCGACAATAATCAAAAAGCAGTATTTTACAAACATTTTGTACGAATATTCTCTGACATGAAATATGCATTTAGGCCCAGTTTTTTATAACCGGCTGCAAGGAAAAGATTATGTTTTTCGCGCGTATCTTGTATGGTATGTATGTAATATTCTTTTTTTTACCTCGACATCGTTAGATAGGTCTTGTTATCTTTAATTAACCAATGTTTAAATACGTTTACAAATGTTTTAAAATTTTATTAAAATGCGTATTTTCATTAATTGTGAGTCTCACAAATGGTCAAATAAGTTGAAGAGTTAAATATTTCATTATCATATTTAACTACTAGCTTCTGCCAGCGGCTTCGCCCGCGTGAAAAGTGTTTACTTATCCCAAGGGAACATTATACCGGGATGAAAAGTAGCCTATGTGTTATTCCAGACTATAATCTATCTCTGTGCCAAATTTCATCCAGATCCGTTCAACCGTTCTGGCGTGATTGAGTAACAAACATACATCCATCCAAACTTTCGCATTTATAATATTACTAGCTTGTGCCTGCGACTTCGCCCGCGTAAATTATCCCATGGGAACATATTCTCGGTATAAAAAGTAACCTATGTGCTATTCCAAACTATAACAGTGTAACAATTGTAGGCCAATAAATAAATAATCTATCTGTGTCAAATTTCATCCAGATCCGTCCAGCCGTTTGAGCTTGAAGAAGTAACAAACACACACACGGTCACTAACTTTCGCCTTTAGTGTGATATATGAAATATGTAAATATAAATATAATTTATTATATACGAGGAGCTCGTGGCTAAATAATAACAGCCGCACGGGTCTATCTTCAAGGTTAAGCAACGCTTGACGAGGTCGGTCCGTGGATGGGTGACCATTTCAACATACCGAGTTACATCCGTGCCTCGGAAAGCACGTTAAGCCGTTGGTCCCGGCTGTCATTTGAAGATCTTTGACAGTCGTTACGGGTAGTCGGAAGCTTGAGATCTGACACCAGTCTTGCCAAGGGGGTATGTATGTATCGTGTTACCCAGTTACTGGGTTGTGGACGTCAGATAGGCAGTCGCTCCATGTAAAACACTGGTACTCAGCTGAATCCGGTAAGACTGGAAGCCGATCCCAACAACAATTGGGAAAAGGCTAAGCAGATGATGATATACGTATATATAAGTAGTAATGATTGGTTAAGTTAACTACAGATCAAACAATTGGGCCTTATTATAGTCCTAACACCCGATACTTGTGAGTCATAGGTTGCGTCCCCATTCCATATTAGAACATTGCATTCGATAGCAATGTGTCTCGTGACTTGGCTCTACGTGGCTAACACATTCAATTTACGTCCTTATCTAAATGGAAATAGTGATGATAATTAAATAAACTGTCCTTTTTGGAGCAAAGTAATTTGAATGCAAATGTTGAGATATTAGAATGCAATGCAAAATTCATCATATCAGCCGAAAGACGTCCACCACACATCACCACATTGATCGATCCCGTGTGTCTCGCATCCAGCGGATCCCCGCAACCTTCACCGGCAGCCTAATTGTGTAAGTGAATTCGGCAAAGGAAACAATCTGTTTCTTTCCCAAAAACGACTTTTCGTCGAAAAGTCGTTTCACACTCACTGTTGTCACTTACACAATTAGGCTGCGGGTCATCGGTCCACCTGGTGGGATGCCTACCAACGCAACATCTTTCGGTTCGCGGTCGCCACTCTAGAACCTTTCCGCCCCATCGGCCATCCGTTCTGCGAGCAAGCAATTCTTCGGGCTATGTGTTGGAATTGCACAATATTCACATATGCTACTCTGTCTGTATAGGCTTCGGCTTTAAACATGTCTGCCAAATTTCATAAGTGTATGTATGTTTGTATGTAGGTTTGTCCACGCATATCTCCGAAACTAGTAATCGGATCGTGATCATTCTTTTTACCCGACCCCCGAAGGATGGTAATGTGTTTATCAGTCTATGTATGTATGTTTGTTCCTATGTGGCGTACTAGAGACCAAACGCGTTAGCCGATTTTGATGATTCTTACGTCAATCGATTCATCTTAACCCTGCGAGTGTCATAGGCTACATTAAAATTGGACAGTGGGGACCCAAATTTTTTGTTTTCTTCCAGACCCATCCTGCGGGGTATCAAAATAAAGGGTTTTAAGAGGTGATTTCAAAAATATATAACACTTATATGTTTAAATGTATCTAATTCGTAAAAAAACTAACTAAAAAGTTATAAATAATAAAAAAAAAAACAAAAACCCGACTGGTTTTTTGATTTTTCGATTTAATTATTGGATTAGAAATCTCTCAACTTATCAAAATCGGTTCAGCAATTTACATGATATGGAACATACAACCGAACTCCTTAGCGACAAACAGCACGAATGTGTAAATTAAGTTATTATGTCAATCCTTTAGATACCTTACTATAGACTTAGCTCACTTTTAAGTGATAGGGTACTAAAACTAATAAAAGGAACATTAAAAACTTTTTACAAAAATAAACCGTCTTCTTCTTTTGTGGAAAAGTTTTTTTTTTAATTTTAAATTACAATTTTATGAATATTTATTAACAATATTATATCGGATATAACTGGGTAAACAGAACTCGCTTATTAGCTCAGTTGTTAATATAATTGTTACTACCTACTTTCTACATACCGAACATTCGTGGAGCAATGTATTAATAATAAAATTTTGCTTGAGTCATCGTCAATTCGTCATGTTTGAGGAATATGGTAAGCGTAATCTGAGAAGTAGGTTCCATAATACGTCTAGATTTTCTTAATTTCAACTTACAACTCAAAGCATTTATTTCAGTTTAACTATTTTGTTTTAACAAAAAAACTTTTGTCGGCCCGAGAGTCAGAAATTGGAAGCTAACTGCCCGCCTAAAGCGTAGATCTCGCTCGATAAAAACTGGCAAGAACTCCTCGAACACTCTTGTAAGAACACAGGATGGGCTATATAAATTTTCTCAGCTACAGAGATACACGGAGCAGGGTGGAAGTCCCGCAATCTCCAGTCTTCTTCTCTTCGTAATAGGAGTTGAGGATGTGGTCACGTCTGGTGTCAGAGTTAATTAAGCCGCCTCTGGGAACCCCACAGGCTCTTGTTGGCTTATCAGAATTACACTAATCTCCCTTTGCTTGTGCAGTAGTGGCATAGTGAGTGGAGTGGTGGCCTAGTGGCATCGGCCGCGACTTATAAGTTGTAGGTTTTGGGTTCAAACACAGGCAGGCACTTTACTTTGTGTAAATTATTTCATCACCACTTCTCTCAAAACGGTGAAGGAAAACATCTTGAGGAAACCGGCATGACCTAGAACCAAAAACTTCAAGACATGTGACATCCTCCAACCCGTATTGGGCCCGCGAGCTGGATTACGGCCCATTCCCTCTCACAGAGAGGGGGACTGTGTCCCAGCAGTGAGAAAATTAAAAAGGCTGATGTTGATGATGATGAATCTCCATTGAAAAGGCAGTATCCTCGGTCTGGACGGGTGTGGTGTCTGGTGGCCCGATGGCTGTTTTATATGTTGAAATTACGCGGAGAACTTTGATGTAGGATTTCTGAAACGTCAGGTTTTTTTGCTGTTTGTTTGTGGCAGTATAAATGCCGCTACAATACTAAATTTACCTTAACAAGTAAGCTAAATTTAAAAATCTCACTTAAATGCACCTTCTTTCAGCTACAAGAATACAATGACATCGAAAACAACGGCCACATTGACAACAAGAGCCCGCAGAGGGAGCTACCGCTGCGTCATGTCAATTGGAAGCGAGGCGACCACCAGCTCACCGACAAGGAAGCCATGCTGCACATGACTGGCTACTTCGAGGGTAGGAGGCAGAGAGGTGTTCTTGATATGAAGGTAACTTGTTAGGCTTTTGAATAGAGAGCCCGCAGAGGGGTTGAGATACCGATGTGCATAATAAGGCCCTCGAAAAACGTAGGCAAGTTAGTTATCTTTTTTGCCTGTAGCATTTTTTTTTTTGATATGTTCGCGCTTGACCACTATCTCACCTGATGGTAAGCGATGATGTGGTCGACGGTGTAACACGCTTGCCTAAAAGAAACATATTCACTCTTTATTTAAAAACCCCGAGGTTGTAGCTATCGGGAAACAGACTCCGGCTGGGAATTCCACTCCTTAGCTGTTCGCATACTACATTTCATATAATTTTAGCAACAAATGTCTTGTATCGTCTCTAAATACAATTTTGACAGTGTGATTTTTTTTTTGATGCTCGACTCGCGCTTATGGTATGCCACAGGCAATTAAATGGCAACACGTATAAGAGGTAGGCTCGCGCTTGACAACTATCTCACCTGATGGTAAGTGATGTTGTGGTCGACGGTGTAACACGCTTGCCTAGATGTAACCGATTCACACTTGACTTAAAGACCCCAAGATATATGAAAAGACGAATTATTATTGGGCATGCAAGTCATTTTAGTTAGCTGAGCGGATATCATTCATAAAAGTGGGCACTTTGTGCAAGTAGTGAAACTCCTGTCTATGTATAACTTTCCGTTCATATTCGCATTCTTTTTTCAATCATAATTAATTCAACTCTTTATATCCTAACAGCTAGACCTCCTGCCCTTCAAAGACTACGCTATCGACCTGCCCCATCTCATCCACACAGCGAATTCGACGCTGATAGACGTCAGCCTCGTGAACCTGACGTCGTCGCCTGACTACAACGCGTCGCGATTCGCGATACACTTCACGATGGTCAGCACTGACGCCTGGAGAGACACCATGACTTATAGCATGAGGAAGAGCCTGGATGATGAGCATACACCGGGAGTGTTTGAGGTGAGTTATACAGAACTCGACGTTGATAGGCGTCAGCCTCATGAACCTGACGACGTCACCTGACTACAAAGCGTCGCGATTCACGATGGTCAGCACTGACGCCTTGAGCGACTCCACGTCTTATAAGCATGAGGAAGAGCCTGGATGATGAGCATACACCGGGAGTGTTTGAGGTGAGTATCATAATTTTCATATTAAGACAATGAACTCGACGCTGATAGATGTCAGTGTCGAGTACCTGACCATGTCGCCAGACTACAACGCGTCGCAGTTCGATACACTTCACGATAATCAGCAGCCACGCCTGCAGCGATACCATGACTTATAGCCTGAAGAAGAGCCTAGATGATGAGCATACACCGGGTGTTTTTGAGGTTTGAATGAATATTAGAAGTCTTATAAAAAATTTGGATATTTAGAATCTTATAAAAAAACAGTAGAGGAGAGGTGCTTATGACTATGTGAAATCCGACCAAAAATTTTGTCCGTCGGTGGGTAACTTCATTATTTATCAAGCCCCTGCCTGTCTCAGAAAGCATTCGTTAAGGACGCTATTACATTTTTCTACAAATAACAGTACTTTTGAGGTACCATTGTAATGTATAAGCAATCATGTAATGTATAAGCAATCACCGATGTGAAGATATCATGGTCTTAATTTAAAGATAATATACTCAGCTCCAGATATGCATCAGAAAAATTGTATGACATCATACAAAATTTTCGCACAAAAACGTTTTGCCCATCACAATAATCGCAAAAAATTAAAAAAGTAGGGTCCGAATAGGTTCTAGTTTAGGTAAATTTACAGCATATTTTATCTTCAAAATTATAAAAAATTGCGGTATATATAGTCCTTTACAGGTTCAGCTAATTATTTTTCACCTAAATAATTATATTTTTTAATTATTAGCTAAAATAAAATCACTTGCCGACGTCTTCATACATTTTGTACCCGCGGCTCATCATTCCGCGCTCAGAAGCGCTCGTGGAAGGACGGGCGTATCGCTTTCTCGCAGGCAATAAATACGATAAAAGTAATAGAAAGATTGTAGTGTGCATGCGTGTGAGTACCGTCCTCGTCGTGATCGAAAGTTGATATTTTATCGGATGTATGCCGAGTTTCCTATTATTATTAAAATGTGATTTTGAAATTATTTTGGGTAAGATCGGGATTTGAATAGTTGGCGTTAAGCAGTTGTTGACAAGGTTGAGAAATGGATGGGTGGGTTTAAACAGCTCTGAGTAAGGTTAGGATTTGGATAGGTAAGGTTAAGCTGCCGACGGGGAAGTTTAGAAGTAGATGGGTGGGAGGAGATTTATGATTTTAACCGGTTTGTATGTATGACAAATACGGGGCCAAAACCAAAATACAAAATGGCGCTGACGAAAATTTGACCGCTTTTCGACATGGGTGTCATTTTCATGGTTATTGGGGTCGCGCGCTTTTATCAATTACGGGGTCAAAACCAAAATACAAGATGGCGCCGACTAAAATTTGTCATCTTTTCGTCACGAGTGTCATTGTCATGGTTTTTGGGGTCGCTTATATCGAATATGGGGTCAAAACCAAAATACAAGATGGCGCCGACAAAAATTAGACAAATTTTCGTCATGGATGTCATTTTTATGGATTTTGGGGACGCTTATATCGAATACGGGGTCAAAACCAAAATACAAGTTGGCGCCGACGAAAATTTGACATCTTTTCGTCATGGGTGTCATTTTCATGGTTTTTGGGTAGTATATCATTAGCTTGACTTACAAGTTGTAGGTCGTGGGTTCGAGCCCAGGCAGGCGCTTTACTTTGTGTAAATTATTTCTTCACCACTGCTCTCAAAACGGTGAAGGAAAACATCGTGAGGAAACCGGCATGTCCTAGAATCAAATATTCGAATATATGTGCATCTACCAAACATCACTGGGCCCGCGTTGTTGGTTACAGCCCATTCCCTCTCACAGAGAGGAGGCCTGTGTCTCAGCAGTGGGAACATTAATAGTGACTGATGATGTGATAGTAATATTTAATATAT
Organism: Orthosia gothica; assembly: GCA_949775005.1. Taxonomy (NCBI): domain Eukaryota; kingdom Metazoa; phylum Arthropoda; class Insecta; order Lepidoptera; family Noctuidae; genus Orthosia; species Orthosia gothica. The sequence goes on along the minus strand of OX459038.1, from coordinate 32,878,835 downwards.
TCCATATAATGAAAAATGTTCAAGTCATTTTTTAATCCTTGTGACCGGAAATTAATTCGTTTTAGGTATCTACTTATTTCACGTAGCGTTTTTTTTTTTAAATACCTACTTACTACAACAAAGTGAAAAATAAAATTCTTTTCGGGAGTCGGTGTCGGTACCTATTGTTTTTCGTCACAGGAAAGCTATTATTTTTCTCTTTTAATTTTTTGTAGGTACCCCATATTGGGTATACTAAATACATCTGTTTACCCCCTAAAACCGTACAAGCGTGATGATATATTATGGTATGGTTAAAACAAAACATAAACATACGATCACAGTAATCGCAGGTCATTTGCTGTTTGTTTTTAAAGAGTTCCATTGTCTATCTCCGAAGATCTTTATCAGATCCTAATATATTATACAATAAAACCTTCCCTGAAAATACCACCACATACATTTATCGATGAAAACCCGATAAGTATCGGATAAGTAGTTTGGCCGAATAGATAGAGCATCTCCTTTTTTGAAGTCGGTTGAAAATAATAACCTACTTTTTATGACGACGGTTTGTAACAGTTATCAAATGCATTTTCAAAGTGCCAACTAACCTTCCTGAATCAACTTCAAATAAATTTAAAAAATAATATCAAGGACCAAGATTATTTCAGTGATTTACAAAATCGAGCGCTCAGTAGTTTCAATGTGTGCGTACGCGTAATGTTGCTGTGTGCGACTAGATACCTAAATTTGAGTTCGTCGAAAATGTAACAGCGTCCTTAACAGAATACCGATAGTCTGACAAAAAGTATTACCAAAGTGTTATCCAATAGCTGAGATATTGAGGTCAGAATACAATAACTTCATGTAAAATTGCTGCATCCGACCAGACTAAAAGGCGAACCCAACAGACTAGGCAGATGGTGGTGGATGATGGATGGATGGAGCAGGTGGATGGTGGGATGGTGATGGTCTTTATTATTTTAGCTAAAACTGTTTGCATGCCTTAGTTAAGGTAATTAGTATAATGATAATTACATTAAAACTTAACATCTGTAACTTGTACCTACTTTCTGTGCAAATTAAGAACTATTCTATTCTATGCTGATAAATCATAAAAGCTACTTTATGAAAAATAATAATTAATCATTATATTTTATTTGACAGATATTCGAGATAAAGACGCCCAAGTCCAGTCAGTCAGACGACGGCGGCTTCATGCAGTTCCGACCGGTGTGCTACACGGAGCCAGAGCGAAGCGTGTCCTCTTCCACCAACGCTTATATCACCAACTTTACCAGGTAATTATAATGTACTAGCTGACTCGGCAAACTTTGTTTTGCCATAAAAACACCAAACATTTATCTACCCTACCTATCCTATCTTACCTACCCTACCGTAACCTACCCTACATTACCTACCCTACCGTAACCTACCCTACATTACCTACCCTACCGTACCTACCCTACGTATGTAGGTAAGGTACCAATTTTTTTCTTAGTTTTTTTTAAGAACCTTCTCCTAACATTACCAAAAAAAAAGACTAAGTGAAATCGGTCCAGCCGTTCACGCGTGATGCCGTGAACGGCTGCAGCTAGAGCCTTACCAGGTTTACAGAAGTAATTTGTTCTATATTGAATCTGTAACGACGCAGATAGGCTGATTTTCCCAATCTGCTGCCCAAAAGTCGAATGTGCTTAGCGTACTTACGCATCTGGTATAAGTGGTGTGGAGAAATATCTTGCTGATGCCAGATTCATCTTTCATCTTGGTATTATATTATATTCAAGATAAAAATGCTTGGAATTATGCTGGCCCTGCTCCATAGGGCAATCTTTAGTGTAGACAAAATCAAACTGGTTAATTTGTATTATTATATTCATAATTATAGTAACGCTTTATTTTTTTATTTCTTTCTTCTCTTTTTGTTTAATAAAATTTACTCGCACACTGTTCCGATGTTGTTGGATTAGGTAATTTACCTATGTAATATTTGTAAGTATGTGAGAACCATGTTCCTATTTAACAAATAAATTAATTTACCTTTTAGTGCTTGTAATACTTTATACATATATGTAGTATAGTAGTTCTGGGTGCATCGTTCTCACGTATATGAATTTATTAATGTTTGTAATTATGTAAATATTGTAAAAACTTTTTTCTTTTTTTTAAAGAGTATGTTTGGATTTATTTTCCTTAACAAGCTACTTTGCCGAATGCACGGTAGAATCAATTTTTATTACTTGTAAATAATTGTTAAAGTTGGCCCAGTTGAAATAAATACGTTTGACTTTAACTTTAGCCGTGTTTTCAGGACCCAAGAAAAACAAAAACCTTACAAGATTTCTTCAATTTGATATTTCATGGTTGATACATTGGAAAGCATCAACCGACCAAAATATATTCGAAGCGGCGACGGTACAACTATTCATTGAATTTTTTTATTACGAAAAATGCAACAAAGATTTGACATTGGTCCTAAATTAGGCAAGTCTGTATCCTGGTTACCAATAAAGAGGGTTTACCATTAAACATTTGTTTGTAAACTACATATTTCGGTAACAACGAAAAATTACTAAAATTAAACAGTAATCAAAATATATAAAAAAAAGCAAATGTAGAAAAAAAAGCAGAAAGCAGAGTCAATCAACTTTCTTCTTTTCTGTTTTTTCATAAATATTTATAATATGTATATAATATTATATTCTATAAATATATTATATGTACTATGTGTATTTTACCTATTTTATTATAATAACTACTAGCTTTTTATTATTAAACAATGCACTTGCCATGTTGTCTCTTTACCACCCTTGGTTGACTGGTAGAGAATGCCTAAGGCCGTTTGTTCACGACGACGGACACACGACACCGCAAAATGTGGTCACGGTTCAGAGCTACATACATTTGTATGGACCGTGTGTTCATTGCACGACACCGCAACACACGCGACACGATTTTCATACGTTTTTCCGGCTATGTCGTCGATGCCGCTATGTCGTCGCGTTTTTTTTTTGCGGTGACGATTTAGCGGCTGACCTTTTTGATCATGGTGTCACGGTATGAGCTTGTTGACGACACGACACACCGCACCGCACGCCTCACGCGTGATTTGTCACTCACGCGCTTATAAGACAATACAAGTGCAATGCAGTGTCCTTGCAGAATCGTGTCATAGTGAACAAACGAACGGACGACAGACCGTATGCAGTGTGTCGTGTCGTGCGGTACCTCGTGAACAAATGACCTTTGAATTAAATTAAAACTCTATTTTGTGAGTATATGTAAGTGAGTGGGCGATTTGTACAAAACGATGTAACATAGCTTAGTGGGTAGCACAGCGCTTTTATTTCGTAGCAATAAGGTCAGTTTTTGAATATCAAGTTTTGCTACGGCGTACTGTGGTAATTTAATCTATAATTTATTTGTCCTCAGAACGAGTCTACCCAAGTCGGGTACATTGCGTGAGTTCTACCTGGACTTTGACCCGAACAACCTGCTTGTTCAAGACATGTTCATTTCTTTCGGACTGCCCGGTGACGGGTTTTACAGACAACATAACTATACTTCTTGGTAAGTACTTGTAGTTTTTTTTATTTTTTTTATTCTGTATCATGGAAATATTGTAAAACCAAACCATTTTTTAAAAGAGTAACCGTGGCGTTTCTTGCCGGTTCTTCTCCATTGGAAACGACCAACCCGAACTGTGCAACTTTTGTTGACGTTTTATATGTGGCCATATAGGCCTAAGTAAAATAAAATAAAATGATTTTCCTTTTTTTCAAATTCAAATCTTTATTGCTCAACACAGTATATAATTATACATTTCCAGATGTTAGGTGAATGCGCAGTTCACTATGTTGTACCAGTTTAGGCATGCACAATTATTATTTAAATTATATAATGTCATTCATTATTATTTATATCATACCATCTCATAAATCATTATTAAAAAAAAATATACAATGCCACACATTTTTTGATAGACTATCTCTTTTTACGGAAAAATTTATGACTATCGAAACGTTGCGACGAATTTTTTTTTATTAATATCGTCCGACCTGTCATACTGTCATTCATATCTGACATTAGCCGTTTTTACCCGAATGCAAGGCAAGGGTTATGTTTTTCGCGCGTATCAATTATATTCTAGTAAACAGATACGTTAAACACTCACAAAACAACCGAAAAAAGTGTTCCGCGCAGCAACGGCAGCACACATACACACTTTTCATTCATCTGACATTTCACTACAAGTCGAAAGGGATGGCTTGATAAAACCAACAAGAAAAAAAGAGACATCTAGTGTTTGCCACTTGCGTGTGAATGAAAACAAACATTATTCCGACCACCAATGTTTTTAGGGTTCCGTAGCCAAATGGCAAAAAACGGAACCCTTATAGATTCGTCATGTCTGTCTGTCTGTCTGTCTGTCCGTCCGTTTGTCACAGCCAATTTTTTCCGAAACTATAAGAACTATGCTGTTGAAACTTGGTAAGTAGATGTATTCTGTGAACCGCATTAAGGTTTTCACTCTAAAATAGAAAAAAAACAAGAAATTTTGGGGGTCCCCATACTTGAAACCGTAACAAAATTTTTTTTTTCATCAAACCCATAAGTGTGGGGTATCTATGGATAGGTCTTCAAAAATGATATTGAGGTTTCTAATATATTTTTTTTCTAAACTTAATAGTTTGCGGGAGAGACACTTCCAAAGTGGTAAAATGTTGGTCCCCCCCCGTAACTTCTAAAATAAGAGAATGATAAAACTAAAAAAAATATATGATGTACATTACCATGTAAACTACCACCGAAAATTGGTTTGAACGATATCTAGTAAGTATTTTTTTTTAATACGTCATAAATCGTAAACCGCAATTTACCAAGTACGGAACCCTTCGTGCGCGAGTCCGACTCGCACTTGGCCGGTTTTTTTTTCTTTTTCTAACCTCCAAATATCAGAATATTAGAAAAAAAAATATAGTAAATTGAGTTGTATTGCGTACTTACATATGGTAGGATATCCCTTCTGTTTTATGTACTTTGGTATCATAATTGGTACATTTTCTAAATACACACGATGGCATTTTTAAAATTTTGTTTTTGTTTCAACAAACCGTATCGCTCTTCGCCATGCGTGACATAAACTACAGACAAAACTTCACAATTGTGACGTATTTGGAGTCTTCACAATGCGCGCGCTCATAACATGTCTGTTTACTAGACTATAATTGTCTATAATTCATTATTTAATTCCAGGTCATTCACAATAGGTTACGGCATACCGCCGGTCGAAAACTTCTCTCTCTTCGTGATCATCATCATATCCATCGGGCTAGGAGTACCAGTACTACTGGCATTATCCGGCATCACCTACGTATTTGTAAGACGGTGTAAGCAGAGAAATCCACCTGCGAGATTCACTGATGATGAATAAACAGGTAGAGAAGAAAAGGTTTGAACAATTAACCATAGATATAGAGCCTTATTTGTAAAAACTTTTTCGTCTGATTAGCAGATTCTTTATTCAAATTCGCCATTGAAAATTTAAATTCAGAATCTGTCAATCATAGTTTTTAAAAGTTTTTATAAATAAGATCCATAGTGTTACATAGATTGGTAATGTGAGTGAGAGGGTGATAGATGTGCGTTAGAGAGAGATAGAGTGGTAGGATTTTTTAGGAACTAAGATATTGGTCTGTCTGACTGCTAACTTTTCACACTACAATTTTTTTTTTGTTTTCAATCTATGTACTCTATGAATCACACCCTCAATAATATTGAGCTACATATCATATGGTATGCTGTTAAATGTAGATACTGAATGTTTTGTGAGTGAGAGTGTAAAGAAGGAAGTATTTCATGTTCGACTTGTTAGTGAGAGTGTGTGCTGTTTATAGTGAATAACAATTTAAATTGTAATGCCTTAACAGACAACTAAGTTCAAAGAACCTAACTTTGTTAACATCTTCAAACTGTACACGTAGTTTGCAATAAAGAATTTGATGGATTTGATTTAAGTGCTGGGGTAATGGTAGCTGGTTGTTAATGGGTGTAATCTTGAGTAGTCTCAGAATCAAAAATAATACAATTATTTCATTGTATTATTTTCATACTAGAAAACTTATTTTTCCAGAGTATGTTTTAATTTACTGTTGAGATTGCGTCAGTATCCGGCACTTAGGCCCAGTTTCTGACAAGAAAATAATTGCAAAATTAATGTGATTGTCGTCAAACTCGCTGCTACTCTGATTGGTTAATCAAACAATCAGAGTAGCAGCTAGTTTGACGCGCGATTGGCTGTTGAAAAATAGTGTCACATGCTCAACTAAACAACAATTATTATAATAATATTTCAACAGCCAATCGCCTCTATTTTGACTCTCATTCAATTTGTCATGAGTCAATAATTTCTTTCCAGAAAAAGGATACAAGAGTCATTTTTAATAGTGCACAACTCTAATTACTTTATAATTTACACCAGTTTTTTTTAATATTTTCAAGATACTATTAGATTTATTGTTTGAAAGCTTATATATCAGTTTGAATGAACCGTTACAATGATTACGTTATGCGTTATTAAAATTTTAGACGCAGAATTTTGTTTTTAAGTAGTAGATAATAATTTATTTTTAAACAATTCGTAGATAAATATCTACAGTCAAACCTTATACGGCCGAGACTTAGTCCAAAATTAGTAGTTAAAAATTGGTTTTACAAAAAAAATACTCTATAATGTCATACAGCTTTTATGGAAAAATCAAATAAAAAATTAATGTAGTCTATGTTAAATATTACATATTATGCTTGACTGTACTTTTCTGTTTCGGCAAGATATTGGTATTTTAGTAAGTAAATAATAAATAGATTCATATTAAATTGTTATCTACAGAAAATATGAATTATGTAAAGTGCCTGTGAATAGAAGAACAATTTAGTTAAAAGTGTATAACAGCCTTGTGCAACATGCAACATTATCTGTGGTTAACCAACGTTGTGAGAATCGACAAATTAGCTTTTCCAATTCCTCATTGACCTGGTAGTAGCAAGCGCTACGGTGAGCATGAGGTCTTGGCTTCGATTCCCGGGTCAGGCTAACTAATCTTTCAAGGAATACAGACTTCAATCAATAATACACTAGATGCCCGGTCAACGATTAAAAAACAGGCTAAAGTAAAATAAATATGGCTGCAACTACGGTTGTGGTCTTATTTCAAATTATTATGGTCCAATCATAGCCAACAATAAGACGTTAAAAATGTCGCAACGTGCGTTCAAAAATTGTGCAAATAACCACCGTAACACCTTGATTTTGGAAGGTTTTTTTTTTTTTCGGTAAATTTATATCATTAGGTGTTTTTCATGAAGTAAAAACCGAATTGAATAGTAACTATGAATCAATTACCAAATATTATGATGCTTTAACCAACGTTTGCGTCGACAACGCGCCAACTATTGTAACAAACATCGACTATTCTGGGTCTTTGGAATTTATACTTTAAAACATGCGTGTAAGGCTAAATTTGTTTTGATGCATGTTGAGCAGCGAGCAAACACATTTTTTTTTTATTGCTTTTTGTACATAGATTGTGAATGCAACTTTAAACATTGCAGATAAGGTTGAATTTGCATTAATGCATATTTATTTCAACTAGAATTCTTAGAATTACCTAAACACAATTGGCGTCAGTTTTAAAGAGAAGTTTTGTATGGGATTGTTTATCTAGTATATTTTTGATCGAAGAATACAGGCGTCTTTGTTATGTTACATGTTGCACAGACCGGCTCACCATAAATGTATCATTCTTTCCTTTTGTCTATGTTCATTTAGGGACATGTCAGTCCCATAGTTACATAAAATATTACGAAACATATAATAAGCAACAGAGTATACTTATTTAATATTAGGTGTACAGAAAGTAAACAAAGATCTTAGAATTTATTTTTTTGCTAAAATTAATGTGGCTTTGCTGTATTGCTTTAAATCTTATTTTAAAAAGTAAATTTACTAAATTGTATTTAATTAGTTAAGTTTTGTGCAGTAAGTTGTCGTAACAAACCATAAAGTTTTGCTTGAATGTGAGTGCAGTAAAGGCTCACTCTGATTGGTCAATACTTGTCGGTATGCGACTATAGACTATGCAAACATTCACCCTTCATCATAAAAATCTCGACAAGCGATTGTTCAGCAAATTCCATATTCAAATTTTCTTAAGAGAATTTATAAAGAGTCTGGTAATCACATTCTATACGTTCACTGCACATTTTATATTAAAATTTTCTATAGACAATTTGATTAAGGCATGCACTGCGGTTTTATTCGCACGGTTTTTTTATCCGCACATTCTGTGACACATGGAATTGTATGAAGTAAAAAATCGCGCGGAAATAATACTGCAAGAAAGCCGTGTTTTGCTACAGAATCCACCGCAAGGCGCGGTATTTTATCCGCAGTGGGTGTTGGTTGCGATTCAGTACGCGGATAAAAATTCTCGCTGATAAAATCCGCGCGGCTAAAAACCGCAATGCGTGCTAAGCCTACAGAATGAGCTAATCAATTAATAAACTGCCCAAAAATTTCTATAAAAAGGCCCCTTACGTTTTGTTTCATGAAGTCATAAAAATATGGTTTATGAAGAAAAAAATAAAATTAATTAGGTAACTCTATGCTTCGACGTTAAAAATAACTATAAAAATGTTCCCAAAAAAAACAATTATGTGATGTTACAGTATTTTGATAAACTTGTTGAAATACATAGAAATATATTTATTGGAGTAGTTTTAAGATGTCGGCTAACACTTTTTGGTTATTATTTGGCTTTTAAACAGAACTATTTTTATTTGGAATTCTTTGAATTAAATACTAAGTTTTTAGGTTCAATAGTCAGTGCTTTTTGTAAATGAGACTCAACACTATTGACATACCATTTTCTATTTTATTAAGACATTATGGAAACGGGTAAACCGAACTATTTGACATTCTATTAATCTGAGTTAATAATAACATTTGACTTGTTAAAATGTACATTAACTTATTATTACTTAATGTTTTTATATCAAAAGATCTTTATAGAATTAAAAGACATAGAACTCAATAAACTTAAATGAATAATTCGAGATGTTTTCAACCCATCGCCACCAACTCAAGTATCGACTTTACCATTGTGTATTTAAAGTTGATTTTTAATTGACCATTTGTATTAAAAAGCCGTTAAAAGTATGGGGTGCAATGGGATTTCAATTTTGTTTTGTTTGTTATAGAGTTGTTGTTCCAATATTTGATAATTATCTCGAATTCTGCGTTCAAATGAAAAGGGAGGTTTTTGACTAATATAATTTTAGCTGGCGTCATTTATATTTTTACACACATTTTAAAGATTTTTGTAAATTATTTTGTAGGCTTAATCGTTAGCTTTGTATTTTCTGATGTGATATTAATTTTGATTATGTCTATTTGTTTTGTATATAGGTATAAACGTGTTACAAAATAAATGCACTAGTATTTGTAATAAAAATGGTTTCATTTATTTGAACTTTCTAAAATGATAACACCTAATAAACCCCTTGGGGGCTAATTAGCAGACAATGTCTAGGGATCCAAACTTCTCTAAAGGCACTCAAGGGAATAAGTAAGAAAAAACCGGCCAAGTGCATGTTGGGTTTCGCACATTGAGGGTTCCGTACCATATGTAGAATATATTGGTATTTGTTAGTAAAATATATGTATATCGGAGGAAGGTAAATGATTAATAGTTGGGAACGATGAAATATCGCTTGTAAAGTTATTAATTCAGTTTTATTTAATTGGCAACATTTAGCTTCTGATTCAAATTTCAATTAGATTTTATTCGATTGGCAACACTGAGTTTTCTCCAATGTCCAATGCTAGGGAAGGATTTGAATCCTAGAGTAAGGTGACAGACAATTTGGAGGGAAGGCGCGCGGTAGCGCGGGTTGGACTGGTGTGAAAACTTAAAAAGAATTGGAGATCGTATCGCGATTAAGTGTGATGAGTGGCATTATTGGTGCCGGTGGAGTTACGTCTAAAAGTCAACATGGCGCGTCAACTTGCTACTAGAATTGGACAATGGAATATCTCTAAAACGGCATAAGTTACCTGCCTCGTGCATGCATAACCCACGATAAGCCCACAAGTACGAGGGTATATGGAAGGAAGCCCTCGTGTTTCCGACATCAGAAGTATGAACCAATGCACGCACAAGGCGATGCTAGATCAAATGAGACGAGTAATGGCTGGCGCGCTCTCTTTGATGCGCAAAAATTTGCATGGAAGTACCTACCTACGTAGAGAGACGTTTCGCAACTCGTCGGCTACTGGAGAGCGGAGACAGGAATATTTTGTTGCCCGAAATCAACCGTATAGTTTGGCCTATACTAGACAATGTGCGAAGTCTAGTTGCAGATAATGTTAATGATGACATCGATGCCCAATCCTGACTAGATACCTACTGGGCAAACGCAACTGTGGTGTACAGATGTACAGGGAAGTATAAACTTAAGTATTCTGACAATAATTAGTACCTATCTAATGCCTTGTGAAGTTTAGCCACAATACCTATTGTTTTTCTTGGTATAAAGTGGCTACAATTTAAAATAAATTTCTATTTTCGTTATGATACTAAAAGAAACTTAGCCAGTTTCATACTGTTAGCGGAACTCGCATAAGAATAAGACGACTTGTGTAAATACAGTGCAAGAGAGCAAACATCCTTAGGCTACAACTTGATTCAACAAAACATTACGCTTGTGTGAAAACTTGCTCATAGACATGAATTTTTCAGGCATTCGTACAATATGCAACAAATAGCAGGGACGTCTGAACCCTTCAACAAGGCTGCTGTGGATACCACAAGACCTGTTGTGACCAGCTGTGTGTGGTGATACAAGTGCGGAGCTCAGGTTCCATTTCAAAAGGCAACACAACCCGCAGCCTACAGCGCTATGAAAGAGGAAATTTAGTGGTGTTATACATGCCACTGCGGTGATCAATCCATTTAATATTTTCTGGTAGCACCTAGGAGTCTGGACTTGTGCATGTGTGCATGGTCGGCACTGCTGCCTGACCCATCCGGGAGTACAGGCTTAAGGTATGTTACTTTGATTGATCTGCATTCAACAATATGTGCAGCTGTGTTTTTGTGGCAGCCGAAGTTTATATTGGGTTTGGATTTACCTAAGTTTTACAATTAATTCTTGCATTCATTGCAATTTATAACTATTGCATTATTTTGTTTCATGGAAATGTGTCATGTAAGTTACATAAAAAGAGTACAAAAAGTAATTCAAACAGCGCTATCTATGTAATGGTGTTAATACTGTATGTTTCTTTCAATAATCATCGAAATTAGATTCGGGACCCCATTAGCCGTAATACGCTGCTTGAAATAACTTATTGAATAGGTGCATGAATTTTTTTATGATCAATTTTATTATAAAAAGAACAAATCAAGACAGAATGAGAAGTCAGTCCATGTCACGCCATCTATGATATCCTTGCTTGGTTCGAGCTTTGAAATATTTTGTTTCATCAAGTATTTAATCTTTTTTATTCACCAACAAAATAAACAACGAAACGATTTTCGCAATTTTATGTTTCTAATGTACTCGGAGCATCGGAACGTGGGGACGAAACGCAAAGAAATGAGATTTCATTACATTATTATGTTGTTAGAACAATAATACACGGTTTTGTGACCACTAGTGCTGTCACAAGCATAAACACAACTATTAAATAGGTTGTTAGTTTACTGACAATCGAGAAGTAAAGATAGTAGCAATCCGTTTTTTTTTTATATGTTTGAACACTAGGAATTTTAGCCATGCATTTTTTATTAACAGGTGTCACTTCAGATTTACCGTAAATATTACAACCACTGTGTTTGTTGTTGATTTGATCTCAAAGGGAATTTGTGAATATGCTATTCCTTGGAAACAACTTGCTTTCTAACTGTTCGCGTTGGTATTTTCAATACAAGTTTGAATCCAGTTACGGAACGCACATTATATCGCATTGTAGAGAACTAACCAACTGATAACATGTCATTCTAATGATACCTACAAATAAAAATGATTTAAATTAACTATGGTGAATGACAAGTGCAACTAGAAGAGATGCTCGAGAGCCAATAACTGTTCCAAGTTGTGGCTGAGGATGAGATAGATGTTCAATTGGCAACATTTTAATTCACATAGAACGGTTTCTCAGTTTATTCGGCGTTTAAGTTGAAAGTGCATTCTGTGTAGCGAATGTATTTGCTAAGTTATTGTGAATTGTAGACCACGGATGGGATACTTGGGTTCTATTTGATGTACTTGGTACATGGGTTTTTGTTTTTTTTTTGGAGGAAACTAGGAATGGTTTCCTTGTTCTGTGTTGTTCAACGATGCTTGGCCTCGGTAATCTTGAACATTGTTCAAAATTTTTAATAATTGTAGCATCTCTTTAAAATGAAGATTTGTATTTGTGAATTGTGTGGTGTCATGTAGGAAGTCTAGTACCTACCTAACTTGAATAATAAGTTTGGAATTTAAAGTATACTGTCAGTAATGGCTGTGCTAACTTGTTGAATAGTCTGTGCTGGTCATTTTGAACATACCTAACGTTATTTTGTGTTATTTCATTCAAGTTGGATAAGATAATGTTAACACAGATGTAAAGTCGGTGATGTGCGGTGCATGATTTAATTTTTAGTTTGCAAAGTTGGTAATGTTTGGTGTTGTAAGTTATTATACCTATCGTACTGAGAGTTTGGTATGAAATCATGAACATAGAATAGAGTTCTTGAGTATGCTTTTGGCTGTGTATGAAATCATGAACATAGGATAGAGTTCTTGAGTATGCTTTTGGCGTTGTATGAAATCCTGAATGTGAGGTTGCCGTTGTATTCAGAATAAAGATTGATACTGAGAGTAAAGATTGAAATAACAAATTTCATTTTGGTTTAAAGGTGCTGTTTGGAAGTAATATGGAATTCTGAATGGTGGCAATTATGTGTTGAATTAAAGGCTTTGTTTGGTTCATGATGAGTTTGAGAAAATCTGAAAGATTAAGTACCCATTGACGTAACTGAATGTAATATGTTGAAGACTGATTCAAATCAATCTAGCAATGGTGAGGTCGTGTGCATGGTCAAAGGACTGACTGTGCGGTGAAGAGTAGTCACTGCGGTGACTACTGTAGCCTTAGATGGGCTGGTGAGTGGTCAGAGATGACTGCTGTAGCCTAAAATGGGCTGGTGAGTGGTCAGAGATGACTGCTGTAGCCTTAGATGGGCTGGTGAGTGGTCAGAAATGACTGCTGTAGCCTTAGATGGGCTGGTGAGTGGTCAGAGATGACTGCTGTAGCCTAAAGTAGGCTGGTGAGTGGTCAAAAGATGACTGCTGTAACCGAGATGGGTTACGAGGCCTGGTCAGGATGACTATGGTTGCAGGATGGTCACAGGGTTGACCATCAGGAGGCACAGCAATTGCTGTGGGACCAAGAAACATTGCTGGATATGTATGGGGGGGAGCCTAGTCCCTCTGGGGCTTCGGTGACCTGTTGTTTAGTGTATGTGGCATGGGTATCTGGCAGTCTTGTTGCTTCGAGAGGACCGGTTGTCTGGGGGAGCCTGGTCCCTCTGGGGCTTTGGTGACCTGTTGTCTGGGGGGAGCCTAGTCTCTCTGGGGCTTTGGTAACCTGTTGTGTGTCTGGGGGAGCCTGGTCCCTCTGGGGCCTCGGTGACCCGTTGTTTGGTGTATGTGGCATGGTATGTTGTTTTGGGCGTTTGAGTGGTTTCTGGCACACTTAGTGCTTCGAGACCGACTTGACGTCTGTTGGGAACCTGGTACCTCTGGTGCTTCGGTAACCGTTTAGAATGTGTTAGTGTTAATATGGTTATCTAAACGGTGAGGTATCTGTTTCGAGAGTACGACGATGGTTGTGTACGGTGTACGGTGTGGAGACCTAGATTTACATGGAGAAAACAAATGAACAGTGTGAAAGCTATGAGAATTATGTTTTCATGAGTAAAGAAGTACTTCATTTTTGTTGTAGGCTGGTAATATAAGGTGTTGATTGAAGGTTTCACGTGGAAGATGTCACGACCACGTAATTTTTTTTATTTGGTCAGGAGCGGCCGAACTTAACCTATTAGGTACTTAATTTTTTTTTGTTCTCTTGGTTTTTGTTTTTCATCACAATTGAGTAACGATGTTGTGCATCGCTCTACATCAAACGTGGGACCGTTTGAATGTCAAGATGGCCGTATCGGAGGAAGGTAAATGATTAATAGTTGGGAACGATGAAATATCGCTTGTAAAGTTATTAATTCAGTTTTATTTAATTGGCAACATTTAGCTTCTGATTCAAATTTCAATTAGATTTTATTCGATTGGCAACACTGAGTTTTCTCCAATGTCCAATGCTAGGGAAGGATTTGAATCCTAGAGTAAGGTGACAGACAATTTGGAGGGAAGGCGCGCGGTAGCGCGGGTTGGACTGGTGTGAAAACTTAAAAAGAATTGGAGATCGTATCGCGATTAAGTGTGATGAGTGGCATTATTGGTGCCGGTGGAGTTACGTCTAAAAGTCAACATGGCGCGTCAACTTGCTACTAGAATTGGACAATGGAATATCTCTAAAACGGCATAAGTTACCTGCCTCGTGCATGCATAACCCACGATAAGCCCACAAGTACGAGGGTATATGGAAGGAAGCCTTCGTGTTTCCGACATGTAATAATAAAACATTATCACCAAATTTCAAATTCATAAGTCAATGGTAAGTTAATAATTCTTCGGAACCAAATGTTGCGGCTACGTGAGTGACAGCAATAGGGCTCTGTTTGGACGCTTTGAACCCTAAAAATCAGTCTGCCTTGCCTTTTTTATTACCGACTTCAAGGTAATCAATTCGACAAGTATATATGAAATATTGTTGGAATTGCACAATATTTACATGTTACTCTATGTGCTTCTAAACATGTGTGCCAAATTGCATAAGTGTATGTATGTATGTGTGTGTGTAGGTTTGTCCATTAATTTCTCCGAAACTGCTTATCGGATCGTGATCATTATTTTTGTGTTGGATTGAGTATCTCTCAACTTAGGGAATAGTGCAAGTTTCATCAACATCGGTCCAGCAGTTTGCAAGATATGGAGCATACAGCCGAACTCATTAGCAACAAACAGCACGAATGTGTAAATTGAGATAATATGGGTATTTTGTCAATCTTTTAGGTACCTATAGAAATTGCTGACTGGATATATGCAACTGAACACCAGTATTTTATATGGAGCGACTCCAACATACACACATAGGCCTATCTGACCTGACTGGGACCACTTGCCAAGACTGCTGTCTGATTACACCTAATTAGTAATACCTAATCGATAAAAGAAATAGCGATAAACTCTACATAAAAATATAATTGTTACAGGGTTTATCATTTCTGATAACCCTGACAATAATATTTATTAAAATATTAGTGATTGAGAACCGTAGTTGTGTTAATTACAGCTTTTGATAGAGCTATAATTAACACAAACTCAAAGGATAATGCCCATTTTGTAAGGAATCTTGGGCCCCTTTGAAAAAATGGTTGTAGGAGTATCTTGATGAATTTGGTTGTATATTGTAGAAAAAACATGTTGTATTCATAATTAGAAAGCATTTTTTTATTTATTTTGCGGGGACCCATTTGTATGAACCCATAATACAATGAAATAAGGTGCATACAATTGTCCAAGTGTTGGAACCTGATCAGGTACATATAAAGTAAAGGACACAGATGAAAAAAGCACAAAACATAAATCCTGTTTTTGTATAACTATTAATCACATCGATAACTACACTGCGTTTCAAACCACACACAGCATCAATCAGAACGATGGTGTCATAGTATACGTCAGGGATTGCTTTGTAAACGTACAAGCTCAAGAGCCTGAAGTGACGGATGGTAACTGTCTTGTCATAAGTATAGACAAATTTACGCTCATTGCCTCTTATAGACCACCATGTTACTCTAATCCATCCAACTACATCTATGCTCTTGACGAACTGCTTGCTACCATTCACTCTGAAAACATAATTCTTGCTGGTGATATTAACATCAATATCCTTCCCGAAAGGACCACTGGCCACGCTGCCCAATACATCACTATGCTGGCCGCCCATGGCCTAAGACAGGGGGTTGACAAGCCTACCAGACTAGGCAACTGTCTTGATCATTTCATGGTCAAAACACAAAAGCACGTCAAAACCTACATATTCGACCCTCTTACCAATCATAGTCCTATATTGCTGTTCTTAAAAGACTCTAACTTAGCAAAAAACATGACTGAGCACTATAAAATAACTGTCAACTACGAACAATTGGGGGCTGATTTGGACAGCATCGTTTGGGACAGTTTTTATAGCTCGCATAATGTCGATGGTATCGCTGAGTTTCTTGTCAATACGCTTCATCAACTAATTAGTAATAATACATCGAAATCTATATTATCCAAAAAAACCACTTAAGCCATGGATCACAAAGGGATAAAATGCATTATAAAGTTAAGAAATTCCCTCATGACGATTATCTCCGAATTCAGTACACTAGATATAGAAATACCTGCAACGACTTGACAAACACTTTGAAGCGCTCTTACTACGAAACTCAATTAAACAAAAACGAGAACAACCTAAGAAGGACATGGAACGTTATTAAGGACATGTGCAACATGAAGAAAGGCCCAAACAAACCAACAGAGCTTCGTCAGACTCAATCTAACCCGGCAGATTCTCTCAATGTAGTAAATAAATACTTCACTTCTATTGGGAAGAATCTGGCAAATATAATTTTGAGTAAGCTCAGGCAGGAGGAGGGCACTCTGGCTACGAAAGCACAGAAATCGAAAGGCTTCCTACATTCGATGGCTCTGTCTCCTACGGACGAGGGCGAAGTAATCCAGGTCCTATCTGGCCTTAAGAATGGCAGTGCCCCTGGTTTAGATAATATTTCCGCCAACATACTAAAAAAAATCAAATGCAAATTAGCTTCACCAATAAACTATATCTGTAATATTAGTTTCTCCCACGGTGTTTTTCCTGCAACATTTAAAAGAGCTGCCGTTGTTCCCATTTTTAAGGCTGGAGATAAAACCCTATATGGGCCGGTAGTTGCTAACCAAGCAACTACCGGCCCATATCTTTACTCAGTACACTGTCCAAAATTCTGGAAAAACTTGCAAACAAGAGAGTGGTTAGGTACCTGGAGTTAAATAATATACTATCATCTAACCAGTTCGGCTTTAGAGCCAATCGGTCCACCAATGACGCTATCCTGAAACTCACCGAAAACATCACTAATCACATAGATAAAGAAGAAAAATGTGTTGGTATTTTCCTTGATCTACAGAAGGCATTCGACACAGTTTCGATCCCTATTTTAATCAGCAGATTGGACAATATCGGAATTAGAGGAGTGCCCCAGGACTGGTTATTGAGTTACCTTTCGGGAAGAAGTCAATGTGCTCGGCTCGATGGCATGACTAGTAATGACGCTACCAGTACTTACGGAGTTCCCCAGGGCAGTACAATTGCCCCCACACTATTCCTGGTGTACATAAACGAGCTTTGTGATGCGACAATTTTTTTTTTTTTTTTTTAAAAACGTTGCCCCACACTAGGAATTACTTCCTGTATCGTGGGTGCGTTTACAAACATATAAACTCACATACACAAACACCCAGAGCCGGAACAACTATCTGTAGGTCATACAAATATTTGTTCGGTGCGGGAATCGAACCCGCGACACGCAGCACAGCAGTCAATCGCTCAACCACTACGCCAACCGTGCGCCCTAAAGAAATAAGAGAAATTGACAAAGCAGAAGACATGATGTTTGCTGATGACACGGTTCTTTTGTTCCATGAAAGGTCTTGGACTGGCCTGGAGGCCGTCTGTGAGGTGGGTCTTTCCCGAGTAACAGCGTGGCTTGAGGACAGTCTACTATCATTAAACGCCTCGAAAACGAAGTACCTGTGCTTCAGCAAAACGAAAGCAGGTAACATGTCTCAGGCACAGCCAAAAGAGTTCGCAAGCTGATTCATATTTTTAAAACCTTGAGACTTGTTGCCAGCTCCAAACTTCTGATGCAAATATATAAAGCCCTCTGTCACTGTATCCTGGGTTACGCTGTCTGCGCCTGGGGAGGCACTGGTAGTACCCATATGATTGAGGTGGAACGTGCGCAGCGTGCGTGCTGTACTGAAGGTTCTTTTATCTCTAGGATTCCGAACGCCCACCACTATAGTTTACGAAAACGCCAAAGTTCTTAGCGTTCGGAAGATCTTTATATTCGAATGTCTGCGACGTTACCACCGATTCGTCGTTCCTGGGTTGCCAATCTCGTCCGGGCGCAGGGATGGGTGCCCAGTTGAAAGGACTGAGAGTGTCTTCGCTGACAGGCACTACTTCTATCTTGCACCAAGACTATACAACAGAATCGGTAAAGATATGGGTATGAAACACCTTAAACACCTAACCAACTTCCAATTCAAGAAAAGGGTTACACAGTGGCTGGACGGTTTCAGTTATGAGGAAATAGAAAACCTAATTGGAAGCGTAACTTGAATTGCCAATCACTAAAAATATACACTACACACCCACACACCCCCCACATACACTCGGGGTGAGTGGCACACTCTGCCCTGTTAATTTAAATGCAATGTTTCATTCTACTTATATACAATGTGAATTATTCTTATTCTTATCTAGCCACTGTTAATAATTGTAATGTATTAAATGCTGATCATTTAAATTTATTGTCAAATTTTAATTTATTTAATGTTTTTATTTTTTTATTTTTATCTTTCTTTTAATTTTAAGGATATCAATTTCCCCTTTTTAATCTTAGTTTGTATACCTAATAATGTTTGCATGCTATAACTGTAATATTATGTTTTTTTTTATATTATCTGTCTATCATGATCCTTTTTTATAATATTCCCTGTTTTTGGAGAGGTCTGGCTCTTGTGATACAGGACTTCCTAGTACAAGAGCCAGGGCTGCACTGATATTTGTGACATAAAGTGTGTGTTAATAAATAAATAAATAAAAATAAATAAATTGGACGAGAAGAAACCGCGCAACTTCCCGAACGCTGCCCAGCCGAGTCGGATTCGACAATTAACCGCTTTCTCGAAGTTAAACCTACCTAACTGGACCGTTTGTCCCCGGAAGACCATCGTCTACAACTTCGACTCGGATTCGGACTTCGGATGTGACATGGGCATTCAACATGACATTGGTTTTGTCTATATTCATTTTAAAACCCACTCTTTCAGAAGCTCTACTGAAGTCATCGAGCATTGTACTGAGGTATTCCATGGTCTCAGCCATGACCACTATATCGTCGGCCGAAGGTAAGTTATGTACTTGCCCTTGATGTTGATGCCTAGCCCTCTCCAGTCCAGAACCTGGAAGACATCCTCCAGTCCAGCGGTGAACTGATTCGGCGATATGACGTCTCCCTGTCTCACACCTCGCTACAGAAGAATAGGTTCTGAGGACTTATCCTGAAGTCGGACTGACATGGCAGCAACTTTACTTACTGAATATTAATTAAGGACATTTAATTTATATTTATATTTCCGCTTCTGCGGATGTAAAAAATCTACATCCGCAACATCCCTGATCTCAACTATGCCCGATTTATCCTTGCCTGACTGGAGGCGGGTCAAAATGATCACTTCCTAATCTGAAAGTAGAAGTACCCGTGTCCCTAGACATTGTTCTTCTGGACTTCGTAGAATCTACTCTTTTGATAGCCAACTGTCTGATATTACTTATTGAACTAAATACGCAATTCCAGACGCTCATTAACCCCAGATAACCCTTAGCACGAGCCACTACGCAGTGAACTACACGACACATAAATCTACTCCATTCATTACCAGCCCTGGAAATTAAATAAACCCTTATAACTTGGGACGTAAGGTTTAAATTATAATGTTAGGTAATCGTGGAATGCAAGAGTGACGTAATTATCAAGTAATTTACTTCAGGGAAGACTGTTCGCTTCACTAAGATCATTTGTATTTTTTTATTGATATATGGGTTTGCATAAATTAATATCTTGGAATAGCATACCGCTGGTTTTGACCTAGATTAAAGGATCCAATCCGGATTCCCTAAAGGCTTCAGCACCATCGAACACATACATACGCTGCGGCAGGTTATACAGAAGACCGAAGAGTACGATCTGTCTCTCTGTTTAGCGTTTGTGGACTACGAGAAAAACTTCGCTTCGATCGAGACTTAGGCTGTACTGCAGTCTCTACAACGGTGCCAAATTGACTACCGTTACATCGAAGTGTTTGTACATTCTCGTCCAAGTTACCACAGTGTCAGAAGACGAAACTCTATGACCAGTGTGTGTTGCCAGTGATGACATATGGCTCTGAGACGTGGTCGCTCACAAATGGGCCTCATCAGAAAGCTTACAGACACCCAAAGGTCAATTGAGAGGGCTATGCTCGGAGTTTCCTTGTGTGATAGAATCAGAAATGTAGGGATCCCCAAGAGAACCCGGGTTATCGACATCGTGAGGAAACCTTGAGTTATAGTGAGTTTATTATGTGGCAGTGGACAGGGCACATTGCTCGCAGAATAGATGCCGATGGGGCAGAAAGGTTCTGGATTGGCGACCGCAAACCAGGAGACGTTGCGTTGGAAGGCTACCCACCTGGTGGACCGATGACCTGGTGAAGGTTGCAGGATCCGCTGCATGCGAGAGGCACGGGAGCGATCAATGTGTCGACGCTTGGGGGAGGCCTATTTTCAGCAGTGGACGTCTTTCGGCTGATATAATGATGATGATAGGATCCAATGATCTGAACTGAAACATTATACTTAGCGACTAAATTAGGAATCTTCTTCTCTTCTCTCTCTAAGTAGGAATGTTGTAAAATAAAACAAACATAAACTTAAGATAATTTTAATTTAGGAAAACAAAAATGAAACAGTTATCACAAAGAAATATGTACCCAACCCAATAATAATCTTTCACAACAACAAGTCCAATCAAATTACTGAATTCATTAAATTATACTACAAAAATTGGCTCAAACATCTAAACGTACAGGAAGATTGCAGTCGATCGAATTCATTCAAACGTTGTCATCACCTGAAGATCTCAAAACATAAAAGGACCATACAGGTGCGATCAGAGACGTTGATGTCATCGGTCGACGGGAACCTATTTTCACTATCAAGAAACTAAAATGCTCGAGTTGAGGCATACAAGTTACAACACTAGATGGTTCGAGCTTAGCCCGAGGCAACCTCGACCTGAGCACCAGTATTGGGGTTTAGTTACAATTATTTGTACTTAAAATCGATATACAATACGTAAAACAAACTACGCCCTTCAGGCTTTTACTCGAACGGCGTGGTCAGATGTAACTACTGCTCGGTTAAAATAACTGTGCACCTGGCGCTGTGACGTCACTCTGACGTTCCACTCTCGCTATTGGCACACGAGGAAAACGCGGGGTGACGCGCGGGTAGGCGGGAGTGGAATCGCATTCCAGTGAGGTGCACAGTGATTTCGACCGTGTAGTATTTATTACTAAAGCTTAAATAACTTCAAACTAAGCAACACTGATTCACAACTGTATTATATTAATACTGGCGGTCTCGAGACGATTTATAAATAGCTAAACCTACTCCAAAGTAACATGCATGCAAAAATATGAAAAACGTAACATAGCACACTTGATTAAACATTTAATTTAAAGCTATTAAAGCTACATAAAACTGGAAAGCAAGGACGACTCAGTTTAACTCGTTGTCACTGCGATATAAACTTGAAGAGTCTAAAACTAAGTTAAAAGTATTAAGTTTGTGATTTGTAAAATTTAAGGGTGCCAATGACAAAAAAATAGTTGGATTGTAATCCCCAAGGCAAAAGAAAGGGTTGCTGTCCCCGTCAAACCTGGCGTCGCACTGTGTTGGTAGAAGCGACGAACATTGGAATGACGTGAAGCTCAAGACCGATCGCTAAATTATCGCACGCGTTATCTGCTGTGATTGGTTGAATTAATTTTCAACAGCCAATCACAGCTGATAACCGGCGATTATTCGTCGATAACGTTAACTGCCCGATAATCGAATGTTGAGAAACCGGAGAATAGTGGCCTTATTGTAATAAACGATTTGACTTTGACTTTGATGATATAGCCATGTTTTGTTACACTATAAGCAATATTTGACACGAAAAACAAAAGTGAAACGCAGCATGTTTGGATGGGACACTGCCATGCTAGTTATGGTTTTGAAAGGGGGCAAGAAGAACAAACCGGACATCAGACCACGCCAGAGTCGTATACACACGTCAATAACATTAATGTCTATGCACAGTCAGTCTCACAGGCATCAAGAGAATGGTAAAGCCACGTTTACATCTGCAACCAGCTCGCATACAAGTTGCATTACATTGCGGGCTACCGTATAATGTGATCAATAGCTCGATCGTTCCCCGTAATATAATTAAAACTTGCGTGCGAAAACACGGCCTTATACACAGGTGTACATCAAAACATATAATATTTAATTTAATTTAAAGCTGTTCTAAGCAGAATTAAAGGTATACAATATTAAAAAGTCAGTTAAAAATGGCCAGTAATTTGCACTATTAACGTATAAATATTCTTAGTTTTCTATTACGAGATAAACAATTTTATTTAAGCTAGTAAATATTTCCAAGAATTGTAACTTCTAGTACTGAGAACATTTTGAAATATCAAATGACTAGATTATATTATAAAATTACTGTCGTATTTTATACGACATAAGTTCAGGATAATTTAGAATTTATAAACATCATCAAGTATCAGTTTTAAAAGTTACAATTTTCCAGTTACATTGCATCGAGGTACATACAGTAGTACTCTATTTTTTTACCGGACTGAACATAGGCTTACCGATGCTCAAGGCATGGCGCGTTGCTGTTTTAGTATGAGTTTTACTACTGCGCACGCGCAGCCATTTGTAGCCAACTTCAGACCGGGCAAAGAGATTGGAGATTACTGTACATTTAGTTAATACTAATTCTAATAGATTTGTATAGTAAAAAAATATTCAGAAAAGGCTGAAAATTACCGGTATTTTAGTAAATAGCTGCTATTATTTCTACAGTGCCAGCATTCCAAGAACATTCTATTTAATGTATTCTATCAAATTTTTAATAAAAAAAAATTGTTTGTGCTGCCTATTATCTATCAGACGCATATAATTGGTCCTAAGAAGTACACCTATCACCAAGACTATGGTTAAACCAATAATAGAAAGAATATTCTATAATATCGTGGCAACATTTACGATTAAAATGCACTTAAATCAATTTGATGTGGGTAAAAAAATACCAATATAATTATTATTTGATTGTATTAACTTTAGTTACAAGTTTTAAAAGATATTAACGTACAAACATGCAAAACATCACGCCTTCTGCCCGTGGGGGTAGACTCCTGTCTACTCCAACGTCCAACTGTCTACAACAACCACATTTTTCTTCCACATTTATGCATTTAGGAGATACTCGTAAGTATTAAAATATATCACATCCTTTACAGGAGAGATCCAAACATAAAGGACTCTTATTTATAAAAAATAACCATATAATTAGGTAAAATACTAATTTGCAGATTCATAATTCAAATTCTATTTTTTTTCTAATTTCAAATTTATTTAATCAAGAAAAATAAAATTAAGACGGTACCCTGACCAAAAAATCGGCATGCGATATGAGCATTCCTATTGGTCTAGCGGCACTGGTGGCGCATGAATTACAGTAGTGAATACGCCCAGATTTTAGAATAAAATCTCTATAAAATCGAATTTTGGTGAGCGTCAGAATCGCAGGTCAACAGTCTTATTTAGCTTTCAAATTGTGCCTAAAAATTACTTACCAATTGCTTATATTTGCTTACCATAATGAGAGAATTGCTTATTTCATCTATTAAAAGAATTAAAACATTTAAGGTTGACCAGCCATTCTGATATCAGAATGGCTGGTCAATCTCTGTAGAGTAGTAACCATGTGGAATTACTGAAATTTTAATGTGCCAAAGATTGCTTATTAATTGCTTATTTCACAATTTAGAAGCCTAGACCTAGTATATCCTGTTATTCTATCTATAAGCTAGTCAAGAATTTAAAATCCCCTGTGCCTGTTAAATTTATGAGAGCAAAGTGACGTATGTCGAAAATTGCGTTTATATATCAAAAGGTTTTATTACTCGTTTCTTTATTTTCTGAAATAACCGAATGGGGCCTAGTTTCTATATTATTTTTAATCATGGCTGTATTTATTAACTTTGTATATCTTGCTGACATAGAATACTTATGTTTTTAATAGTGGCTTAACCGACATTTTTTTTTAAGTTGCCTGCCAATAAAGAGATGAAATTAATCTGCCGTACATTAATTTTTATAACTTACTGTCGTCGTTTTTTTATGTGCGTGTAGACTGAGGGACCAAACTGGTATGTCGCAAAATAAAAATCGTAGGATTTACTAGTAGACTTAAAACAATTGTAGAACAAATCTGGGAATTTCTAAACAAATTTATTTTTGAATCCTATGAAAATAGATAAGAGTAGTCTGACCACAAAATGCAGACAGTACTTTTATATTTTGTACGGTTAATTTTATGTTATATTACATGGCTTAAATGTATTTAATAAAACAATAGATTACAAAATTAACTTATCAATTATTGCAATACTAGTCAGCACTTACACTAATTTTGAAATATTGGTCATCATAGCTAAACGTTCGTTCATAAAACAGTGATATCAGTAGATAAAGGCAGATTATGTATTTCTTGTTTTTTATAGCATTTAAATTTTTTTTTTTTTTTGCTACTCGTAATTATAAATAAATGAGCTGTTTCCGAACGCAATCTTGAAGTAACATTTAATTAATCTACTATAATTTTTATGTAGGTATGATATGGCTGTGTTTCCACCAGAGATGTGCTAGGATGCGTAGCAAGGGATGTGTTGTTAAGAACCATTACTTCAAACAAAATGATTCTATTGGTTCTTCTTCTTGGTTGATGTTGTTTTGTTGTGGCTGGGTAAACACCCAGGCTCTCTCAGCGTAGTTCTAGTGAAAGCTTTTTGTACATACAAAACAAAGGAAGGATGTGTGCGAGGAATGTGTTGCGAGATATGTGTGCTAGGGATGGGCGCGAGCAGTGTTGCCGTTCTAGCGACTTTGTCGCTAGTTCCAGCGGATTTTATGAGTGGTTAGGTTAGCATAGGGCAAACCTGGGCCATGGGGTCCCAGGGCTAAGAAAGAAAATTTGGTTCAAATAAATATCAAAGTTAAAAAACCGGCCAAGTGCCACTCGGACTCGTGCAAGAAGGGGTCTGTACCATTATCGCAAAAAAAAATAACGTTTGTTGTGTGGGAGCCCCACTTAAATATGTATTTCATTAAATTTTTGTTATAGCGGCAACAGAAATACATTATCTGTGAAAATATCAACTGTCTAGCTATCACGGTTCATGAGATACAGCCTGGTGACAGACAGACAGACGGACCGCAGTCTCAGTAATAGGGTCCTGTTTTTACCCTTTGGGTACGGAACCCTGAAAATGGTTCAAAAGTCGTTCAATTATTTTTTGTGGCTTACTCATATTTTTTGGTCGCCAACCACTCATGAACCCCGCTAGAACTAGCGACAAAGTTGCTGAAACGACAGCACTGGGCAACACGGGCACTCGGGCAATGGCGCGCACGCTCCGCTGCTTCCACACTTTATCTGAAACGAGCCCGCTACACATCCTCGCGCCGCCCATCTGTTCACCGATTCACAGCGTCGGTACGCATCCTCGCACCGCTCAGCTATCTCGCACATCTCTGGTGGAAACGCAGCCTAAATGTGTAGATTCTGTTTAATGCTACCTACCTACCTTAAAACTAATTCTCATACTATTATCGTGCCTTTTTATTAAAAAGACTTTCCTTGAATACACACCTTTTTTCATTAAATTCACATACGCCATAAAAAATAAAATAAAATTAACCGTATAAAGTATAATAGTACTGTCTATATTTTGTTTTATTGTGTGATCACACTACTCTATTTTCATAGGATTCAAAAATAATATTATCTCAGCTAAGATGTAAGAAAAACACAATTTTAGATACCTATTATATAGTAGAAACTTTTTACTAAAAGTTAAGTACACTAGTCTTTCTGATATTCTTCTCGTCAAGCAGCTAGTACATGCACATATGTCAGTGGATGTGAGGATTGAGGGACCAGTTTTAATAATTGCTATCTAAAAATTGCGGCGATATTTCTTTTCCATTTCATTTTTACAAAATGTTTCAAGTCTCATTTTAAAAATGTATGTAGAAAAAGAGAGATTTTATTTATTTGATTCGATAAATTCACTAAAATATGTATCTTTCTTGTGTGGAATGAGGGACCACAGTTTAGTCGTTACATATATTTTATCTTTGAAGCTTTGTGGTCTGTTATTTAGTTAATATCTTTACAAATTCTTTACTCAAAGTCTGTAGTCACGACACCTTAATTTTTAGGGTTCCGTACCCAAAGGGTAAAAAACAGACAGACAGACTGCGGAGTCTTAGTAATAGGGTCCCGCCCTATTACTAAGACTCCGCAGTCCGTCTGTCTGTCACCAGGCCAACCGTGATAGTAAGACAGTTGAAATTTTCACAGATGATGTATTTCTGTTGCCGCTATAACAACAAATACTAAAACCAGAATAAAATTAATATGATATTTAAGTGGGGCTGCTCCCATACAACAAACGTGATTTTTGTGCGGTTTTTTTCGATAATGGTACGGAACCCATCGTGCGCGAGTCCGACTCGCTCTTGGCCGGTTTTCAGATACTTTTCGAGATCTGGCTGATAATCTGTGAGGACTGAGGGACCACACTTTAAGTTTGCTGCAGCTGTAGTTTTTAATATATGTATTTGTTTACAAATTCCCAGATTTGTTCTACAATTGTTTTAAGTCTAATAATAAATCCTACGATTTTTATTTTGCGATATACCAGTTTGGTCCCTCAGTCCACACGCACATAAAAAAACGACGACAGTAAGTTATAAAAATTAATGTACGGCAGATTAATTTCATCTCTTTATTGGCAGGCAACTTAAAAAAAAGTCCGTTAAGCCACTATTAAAAACATAAGTATTCTATGTCAGCAAGATATACAAAGTTAATAAATACAGCCATGATTAAAAATAATATAGAAACTAGGCCCCATTCGGTTATTTCAGAAAATAAAGAAACGAGTAATAAAACCTTTTGATATATAAACGCAATTTTCGACATACGTCACTTTGCTCTCATAAATTTAACAGGCACAGGGGATTTTAAATTCTTGACTAGCTTATAGATAGAATAACAGGATATACTAGGTCTAGGCTTCTAAATTGTGAAATAAGCAATTAATAAGCAATCTTTGGCACATTAAAATTTCAGTAATTCCACATGGTTACTACTCTACAGAGATTGACCAGCCATTCTGATATCAGAATGGCTGGTCAACCTTAAATGTTTTAATTCTTTTAATAGATGAAATAAGCAATTCTCTCATTATGGTAAGCAAATATAAGCAATTGGTAAGTAATTTTGAGGCACAATTTGAAAGCTAAATAAGACTGTTGACCTGCGATTCTGACGCTCACGAATTTTGGCCTTTTGAAAAAAAAAATCTACAAAAATGTTCGTTATTAAATTGTCTATCCATTAGTGTTAGTACAAAAAATAATTAATGAACACTTTACGAGGAGATGCATAATATCAATAATTATTTCTCAATTTTATGTTTTTTTGGAAGTAGATTGGTGAAATATATACAACATTTAAAAAAAAACTAAATCTACCATTTTAGAATCAATATTATGTAGAAATTTAATGTATTTTTATTAATTGATATTTCTTTTTAAATAACGAGTAGATAGCTCCTAAAACAGCACAAAAAACGGCTTGCGCGGCGTTTTGCTCGGGGAACCGCCTTAAGAATCTACTACTCCGTGTTTAAACTAATTAAATATGGTTAAAAAGCTTTTATAAATGAGGATTAATAATAGTGTGTTAGCTCAGCTATAAGCCACACTTAAAAACAGATTATAATAAGTAACACTACTTATAATACATTTCTGATAAAATCTACCGCAAAGTACACTCAATAGCACGTCAGTAGTAACGCCTAAACTAGAAAAACCGCCCTTATATGGGACGAAAAAAAGGTGCTGTCAAAGTTACATTGTTACAATTGTCGTGTGGTGGTTGATAGTAAAAGGAGTCAAAAAGACAACTGCAATATTTGCGAAAACCCTTATTATGCATAGAAAATTTATGAAGCATTAGCTTCTGAACATATACCCGAGACAAAAGTATCATATGTGCTGCCATGCCAAATTTCATCCTGATCCGTTCAGTAGTTTTTGCGTGATAGGGTAACAAACATACACACACACTTACAAACTTTCGCCTTTATAATATTAGTGTGATAATATTTTGCAAACATTGCACTTCTCCTTGTACACTGCGGTCAATTCTTGTTGTGAATTCTTCACTTACCGTTACAAAACAATAATTTACTGTTTGTAATAAAATCTAAGTGCTTCAAGAAAACGGTTCAAAAAAGAGTCATCTGGTCCCCCGATTCAAACCTATTCGATTTAAAACCGAACAAATAACGTATTATTCCCATATTAAAAAATTGACAATGATTTGTTATACCTACACTCAGCTTCCACAACTACTTTATGTATTGGGAACTAAACAAGAAAAATTTCAAAATTTAAAAAACCCCCGACATATTTTTATTTTATGCTACATAATTTATCGGATGGTATTTAAAAGTACTTCAATTTATTCCCATTTCATTTATCTAATTTTGCCTGTGTTCCACCAAATATACTGAATGTGCACCAAAATATGTTCATATAAGTCGAAGTAGCCCCGCTGCGCGGGGCTCCTATTTCTGTCTGCAGGGTCAAAAGTAACCTAACACGAACGAGATGACGGGAGCTGAAGTCAGCGAGCAAAGCGAGCCTAACCTAACCTAAACCTAACCTAACCTGTCCGTGTTGGGGTGCCCTAAGTTCCCGAGCTCGCTTCGCTCGCTCTTGGACTGATTCTTTGACCATAATTTATTCGTAGATCAACTAATATTTGGTGCACGATCAGTATTTTAGATGTACCTTTAGATTTTTGGTGAACACAAAAATATTATCCTAATTTATCTAGTACATAGTACGCTTCGATCGACAATCTATTGAACACGTAATTATGACGATATCTTGCAAAAATACCGCGATTCTAACAGTAAAACGCCCATAACTTTTGAACGGCTGAACCGACTTTATTCAAACACGAGACAAAATCACATTTTAAACAAAAAAAACTAAATCGTAATCGGTTCATCTGTATAGGAGCTATGATGCCACAGACAGATACACAGCAACACACGTCAAACTTATAAAACCTCCCTTTTTTCGGCGGGGGTTAAAAAACAGTACAGAATTCGGTGTCAAATCGAATAGGTAGGTTTAAAAATTGGGAGACCTAAAAATTAACGCTAATTGAACCATGATGTTTGTGAAAATGCGTTCTTGTAAAACGTTGCAAATTTTTTAAGAACACTCTCCTACCATTTTTAAGGCCACATTTTCACAAATAAACGTGCAAAGCTTATAACGTAAAAATACAAAGTATATATTTTCTATCATTCTTTTATGTAGATACAGTCACGAGCATAAAACTGTTACTCTTAAGCAAGATTCAAAAGCGGTTTTTTTCCTGAAGTATTGAGAGAAATTATATGCTGTTATGAACATACTGTTTTCCTATTATGAAATAGCTCTTTTCTCAAAGTTATAATCGCACTAATAAAATCGCCTCTAAATAATTTTGATTAAATGTTTTAATACCTACTTATACCCGTGACTATTCAGGAGTATGTGGGTATATTTTATTTAAATTACATTAAGTTTCAACAAAATTGGTGTATTTTCAAGTATTTATTTAACTTGCAATGCATATATTTGTATGTATGTAAGTGTGTTCGGGTCAAATATTGCAACTGAATTTTAAAGTAGTTATCCTCCACCGATTGAGATGAAATTTCGCATACACGTTTAGTTTGGATGACAATGCATAGTTCGCTAAGTGACGTCATTCTAAATCCAATATAGCGAACGTCCCGAGATGGCGGACTAGTTATTTTTTGTGCACTGCCATGATATGGTATCAAATGAAAGTGTTTGCTGAGATGAATATAAAAAAGCTTGTTTAAAAAAAGATTTTTCAATGAATAATTTAATTTATTATTGCTATGTGCAGTTCACATAAGCCCGATGATAAAATCATAATTTCAGCCGAAAGACGTCAACTGCTGAACAGCCTCCCCTAAGTGTCTTCACAGTCGACCGATACAATATTGCCATCATTTAGGAACTTTTTTATCGATCATACCAACCGACAGAAATTAAGAAGTTTCCTGTGTAGGATATATGGACGACAGTTCCGTAATAAAGATCGATTCTTAAGTTAACAGGACTTCAAGCTTAAGTGCTATGTAACTTTAAGGGGCAAAATGCTATGACATATATAGATAGATCATCGTCATAGCATATCACTATCACCTTGCGAAATTTCAATAAAATCGTCTAGCCGTTTAGTCGTGTAAAGGTAACAGACCGACAGACAGACTAGAATTACTTTCGCATTTATAATATTACTAGCTTCTGCCAGCAGCTTCGCCCGCGTGAATGTCGAAAATTATCCCGAGTGAACATATTCCCGGGATAAAAATTATCCTGTGTGCTATTCTTGACTAAAATCTCTGTGCCAAAGGTGAACGGCAGATTTCGTACCGCATACTTTTTTTGTTGTTCAGTTATAGAATTTGTACCACTTATTAAGGCAACTAAGCCATTTATTTTTATATAAGTTAACTATTTTTAGAACTTCGGACTAATTAATAATATCAGTAAAAAGATTTTACTAAATAAACGTAATAAAATCGTACATTAAACGCAGTTATGTTTTAGAAGTTGCTTTGTGTAAAATAACACAAATATTGAAATGATAATTAATTATTTAAAAATACAATTAACACTAAATATAATCATACTCATCATTAACAAACTGTTGCAATCCGCTGCTGCACATAGGTATCTTTTAATGCACTGAGTAGGTACAAGCCTCATCTCAATTTACCTACTAAATGGTAAGTAAAACACTACAAAGATAGCAAAAAACAATTTAGAACATTTACTTTACACATGAAGTAACAATATGTAAGATTTACGTATATGTAACATTGGTACACTAGTACATAACCTTAAAAAATAAAACTGGTTATAACATATACGTCCCAAGTTCTAAAAATCTAAGAATTTAAAAAGGGATTATCTATCATATAAACTACCAATTAAAACAAAAAAATATCCCAAAACACGAAATTTTATAAGCGGTACGAAATTCCCATACAAGCTTGCCATTCTCCTTTCATCCAGATCCGTTCAGCCGTTCTGGCGTGCAGAATTAACAAACAGACACACTCACAAACATTCGCCTTTATATTAATAGAGTGAGGTATAGATCATGCAATGTTGCTGTAATTTATTATCATAATTTCATTCTCACACATGCTCGAGAACTTCAAATTATCATTCCAATCTAACCTAAAGTAATTCATTATTGCCCAGCGGTGGGCCGGTACGCCATTATATAAACCAATTCATTGTAACTCGCTGGTAAATAATGTGATTTGAATTTGGAACCTCAAATAAACATTCGTGTGAAAACTTTTACTAAACAACTTGCACCTAGTTGTGGTGGCCTGCCACCATTGCTAACAGGTCTAGTGGATAAAGATGTCATTGCCTTGGGCTAGCTTGAACCCCTCGTTGAATTCAGGATTCTAGTACAGTGCAGACCCCATTAACCGGACTAATTGTTGTTGTAAGTCATTCAGATAATCGAAAATCTGGAAAATTGAATGTATGGAGAAAAAAGATTTTCGTATTTGTTTTAACATTTACAGATAACCTAACGCCCGCGTATGGTCATCGTTTAAAATACAAAGATATTTGTATTTTATCCGGATAAAGTCTCCACTGTATTATAGATACTGCCTCGTTCCGCTCAGGAGATAAGTCTGGAATCCTTCATTACGCTCGGGATTCAATATTGCGCCGTAACATAAGATACTTCATAAGATACGCCGTAACATAAGATATATAATCTGATATTAAATTTAACAGTGGCTAAGACAATTTTCTTGAAACGTTGCGGCTTACAATGCTTCAATTTGTTACGATTTTTTTTTAAGAATATTTTTCTTTGAATTAATTACTACCAATGGATTCCGTCAATGGGGGCTATCGTATTATTGCTCACCAGTTGGCTCCACTGCTGACTAAGGTCCATTAAATGTAGGCGTTAAACATCGTTATAACGCGCACGGAAGCAAAGTTTGAATTGAAATTCATTTCTAATGCACAGCCCCATTTTTTCGAAAAATAAAGATTATAACATTTTCCGAAACATAAAAATATGTTAAAGAAAATAAAATCCCGTACCTATTCTAATCTGCCATAATTGGCAAATATTTACGAAAATAAAAAAAAATGAAAATAAACTCGCGCTAAAAGCCAAAAAGATATGAAATTTGACATTTTGAAGACCTCAGTCTACACCAGCGCCCCTAGAGGAAAATCCAAACACTGTAGCCTCCATTCATACAGTCATATCATATCAGGCACATTTTATTCGGTCCTCAATTTCATTATTGCAACATTCACACATTTAAAATATGACTGGTGACGTCATCAGATCTTTAAAATTTTATTACACACAATTTTGTTCAGAGCTTTTTGAAGTTAGAAAAATTGTTAAACACTACAGACATGTGATGAACTTCATAAAAAAAATAGTGTATTTTTTTACAGATAGGACAAATGCCAAGATATGTGTGGATGACTCTGATATGTGTGGATAATTTCAAGAGTGACGATTAAACCGAAAAAACATAGGTAAGCCCGCACTACAAATTTAATCCATGCGAATTGACGGTGGTTTAAAAATTACTTTACATTTTAGGGCCGGCGCTCACTGACGGCATGGTACAGCAAAGGATTTTTCGAGGCCATATGATTTTCGACCTTATTTCGATCAATTTAGCGTTGACATTCCTTTATTTCTACACAAATGCCGCGACAGAATGATTTGGTATGCTGAAAAGTGACCTACGGTGCCGCGGCAAAGTCGAAAATCATTTGTCCACGAAATAATCCTTTGCCTTGCCATGCAGTTAGCGAGCGCCGGCCCAAAGTGTACTTGTTGCATTCAAAATTTGTTTACTGGTTTATATTATCCTATAGCTTGATCAAGATAACTGAACACCCGAAATATCAAACAAGTAAACTCCTTGGCCAATAGCGAGAGTTAAACGTCAGAGTGACATGTGACATTGACATTTCGGGTGCTCACTTGACTGAGCTAAAGTCATGCTAAATTGGAAGCATTTTATAAATAATGGTTTAAAAGTACGGTCAACTGTACATCACTTGTAACTATTTGATCTAGGCAATGTCATTAAGTCGTAGCGGTAAAGGTGAGTTTTGTCGTGCATTAAAAAGAATGCGGATCAGTTATCGCAGTGCTGGCTATTTGTAAAATAAATTAATATAAGCACTATAACATACATAAAATATTCATGTATACACAGTTCTCGTGTATCTGTAAAAGTATAGGGAGAGCTGGCAAGATTTGTAAGCAAGCATATTCTGGGGGAAAAGTTGATAGCTGAGTAGGTGCGGCTTGCTGAGAAAACACCTACTTTCATTAAATTGTTTGGGGCTGATGAAAAATGACCTAGGATAGGTAAATCTGATGCAGAAATAGTGGGCCTACCCATTTAAAAATAAATTAGTTTTCCCCTTGCCAGCTCCCCCTCTAAAAAACTTATGGCGCGTGGCCAAAACCGAAACTAATACCGTTGTTTTGTTTTCAATACAATTTCAGTAATGTTCTCCAATCCTTGCAGCATTGTTAGACTTGTCGTCATGTAGCGGTGTGGGTTGCTCACATGTTGTCGGCGGCGTGCTTCTGTATGGCGCGCGGGTGGTGCGCGCGCCGCCGGTGGTGCGCCGCCAGGAGCGCGCGTGCGGCGCCCGCGCACAGCTCGCAGCCGTCCCGGGCGGCGCACACTCGAGCTCCGCCAGCCAGGGAGTTGCCGATGTGACTGTGGAAGGGACTTAGTTATACATCAGATAATTGCTAGTAGTTATTAAAAATAAAATAAATAAAATGTGTTTATTATCTTAAGTCTATACAATTAAGTTGCCGGGGCTTCCCAGAAAGTAATCCGAAGATACTTGTGATGGGATAAACCTCGCTTTTCCTCGATTAATTATCAATTGTTTCGTTGTGCTAATTAGGTATAAGTTACACATTTTTATTGAACCAATGATATGGTGTCGATTTCATTAAAATACGCTCAGCAGTTTTGGTGCGATTGTCGTGTTTTTGTCCGTTTTAGACATAACTTTACAAATTAATTACACTATGTTATACGAATAAAACTCAAAATTTGCTCAGATGAAATTATTAAGAAAATGGTCTAATATAACATATATTTTTTCCAATAAATTTCGACAAGCCGTTTAGACGTGATTCTCATTTAAAAATCAGCTACTCAAGGGAATCGGCGCCTTAAGACAAATTGTAAGACATGACATATTTTATCATAACTTGTCATGACCGAGTCAAAAACCAAGCAATGTAAAAAAAAAAAAACTTATAATTCATGTTGGGATGCTGCTAACATAGGGGTAGCAAAGGGGGGGGCTAAATTTTGGTTATTTTTGGCCTAGGACATACCGTTTTCGAGATATAATTTTGGAAATATGCAAAATAAAATAAGATACGGAGGCCCATAAATCGGCAACAGTGCGTCGTAGGGCTATGCTTCTCAGAACGTAAATGGTTTTTATGGCCAAGGTTAAACCGAAACTGCAATAAAATTGGAAAATTTCCGAAAAAGAAAAATTAACGTCAAGAAGTTATGCCACAAGTCAAGAAAATATCTCACGCCGCCGTGCTAGCATTTAAGACAAAATGAGTTTATCGCCCAAACTGTGATTAAAAGTGTGACTTAAGCGATGTCACAGTAGGCCATGCTCGCCGGGCTGGCATGCGCCGGCTCTCTCCGATCAACGCGAAATATCGCTGCGTACTATACTCACCAGCTCCTAGTGCTACTTACGAGCCGACGGCGCGAGGTAGCGATAGCCGGCGCGTGACTTCGCGAGCCAGCGCGGTATTAGCGATAGACATCTATCGGTGTAAAAGGGTAAGCGAGATTTCAATTCTCGCCCATACAAACCACGCCTCGCTTCACCGGTAAAACCACCTTCAGGGTCGGCTTCCAGTTTTGCCGGACTAGCTCAGTACCATTATTTTACACTAGCTGACCCCCGCGGCTTCGCTAACGTCAACTGGCTTCCTACCTACTATAACTACCCTACCCTATCTACTCTACTCTACTTACCCTACCCTACCTTACACTACCTACAAACAAACAAACTCTTCAGCTTTATAATATTAGTATAGATACGCGACTGCCTCTCTCATATCCACAACCTAGAAACTAGGTAACATCCCTTGGCAAAAAACTGGTAACTGCTTTACTATAACCATAACAACAACTGTAAATTATAGTAAACAAAAATTTAAAATATGGAGTAATATTTTTTCTCGACGCTAAATGGAAGGGAGAAGGCTTAAAAAAACGCGACAAATTATTTTAGTGTTTGTATATAAACCGCAATCAAATACCAATTAATTTTAAACCACAACTGAAAACCAAAATACAATGTACGTGTGTGTGCGTAAATGTATGTGTGCATTACGATTAACATACCAAAATAACAGTTAGAAAAATGTACCGTGATAAATATTATAAAATAAAATTGATCCCCCAGGAGATCAGATCGGGGGGATCCGACCGAAACAAATCTGGACACCTTTCAATCATTTCGATGTTAAAACTTACCGAACCATATGGTAAGGCACGTGTTGTGTGGACAGCCACTCCAGCGTCCCGCTCACGTCCAGCAGTGAGGCACAGCCCACGAACTTGAACGAGCTCGCACATGAGAAGAATACGATCACCCGGGAACCATCCTGAATTATAAAGTTACACGAGCCTGAGAAAATAAGGTTTTAAAATGAACCCACGCGAAGATATTGAATAATGATTAAAATGAAGGCTAGATTAAGGATGATTTTAATAATCCAGATCCACCATCAATCACATCATCGCTTACCATCAGGTGAGATAGTGGTCAAATGCGAGCCTAGCAATAATTAAAAAACCTTTGAAAAACCCACAAAAAAGAAGCAATATTCAGCTTGGAACAAGAACATTGCTAGGACATGTTTAGACAGAAATGAAATCCATCATCAGCTGCCTAGCCTTTTCCCAATTGTTGTTGGGGTCGGTTTCCAGTCTTACCGGATTCAGCTGAGTACCAGTGTTTTACATGGAGCGACTGCCTATCTGACCTCCACAACCCAGTAACTGGGTAACACGATATCCCTTGGCTAGACTGGTATCAGATCTCAAGCTTCTGACTACTCGTAACGACTGTCAAAGATCTTCAAATGACAGCCGGGACCAACGGCTTAACGTGCTCTCCGAGGCACGGAGGAAACTCGGTATGATGAAATGGTCACCCATCCACGGACCGACCTCGTCAAGCGTTGCTTAACCTTGAAGGTCGACCCGTTCGGCTGTTATTATTTAGCTACGAGCTCCTCGACATTGCGATAGAATTGAAATTAAAAATATTTAATTGACACTTTGAAATACACGTTACAATCAAGTCATAATATAATAGCACACAAATGTATGAATCTGCAAAACACAAACACAAATATGAGGTAATTACAAATTCTATTGATTCAATAATAAAGTTATCTGAATATATCTACGAACCTGTTTCATCTTCTGCAGTTTCTTGGCGGTGCCTTGCGTGAAGGGGAACGTGCCAGTAGTCTGCGCGACCTCCACACTGTGAGGGTCATCAGCCTTCGCCACGAAGTACCTCACATTGCCCTCTCCATTATCCCCATACTTCTCTATGTTAGCCAACAACGTCTTCCCATTGGGCGACATAGGACTTTTTGGACCACTGTACGATTGAGGAGAAAATGGCTGGGGAACATCGTTTCTCCAACCCATGCCAGGTCTACCTTGACCGTTTCTATATCCACCCCCATAAGCATTATTATAGAACTGCCCTCCCGGAAAGCCGCCTTCATTCGGATTTTGATTATACTGAGGGTAGTATTGCTTATTATCGTGACCGTACTGCTCATTATTCTCAAGCCGTGATCTCCAGTTCGGTGAGTCTACGGTCAAAGGTTTCGGTCTCTGTCCGATACCGCTGGGCTGGTTGAGACCAACGTTCTTTTCTTCTGATCCCATGATGTGGACAACTGTGCTTAGAATCTGTTCGTCTAAAGGCGTCATTGGTTTGGCCGGGTTTGACATGCGACGAATAACTAAGGCGCATAGTTTTTGACGGAGATAGAATACGCTGATAGCATCGGAAGCGTCTGCGGTGAACGCCATCCAGTCGTCTAAAGTTATCACAGCAGTATCTGGAGATGCATTATTTTCATCAGCTTCACTGTCTGAATCGCTTGACAATCCTGGCGGGTTTGCCCTCTGAGTCAATGCCCCTATTGGCAATCTTAACGGCCCACCAAATAATGCCACAGTTAATGGAGTTACTAAAGTATTACAACGGATGAAACAGAACCTTCCCGCTCTAGATATCTCTTCAAACACAACCCAGTCTGTTGGTAGACTATGCACAGATTTCTGTGAGCCAGTTATTCCACCTCCTTGATGTAATGTAGAACTGGGATGGAAGGCCACCTTCACCTCTTTAGAAGTCCTTAGGGAAGCTGAATCTCTATCCACTCGAGCTATGGAAGGGTATAGTCCGCTCACTAACACTGCTTTCACAACATGCCACTTTTCAGAGTTCAAATTGACGTCTTTAATGTCTCCAGAGCCTCTAGCTTTAACAAGGCATAAAGCTCTTAACTGGGCAAGTAACTGGGATCGGTATCCTACGATCATTTCCATTGTAGCTCCACAAATAAGATTCTTAGAACAGAATGCTCGCTCCGTCCCATTAGCTCGTGCGGTCTGCCACGCTTGGAAAGCTCTTAACAACGCCATATGATCCGAGTAACTATCGGCAGCGAATTCCTTACGCGCCAGACTTCCTTTCTTCCTGTTTTCCGGATTCATTGATATCTGGAACGGTTCCTTATTCGCCAAACTACAAACTATCGTCAAGATAGGGTCGAGGCACTTCATGACACATGCGTAAAGCAACATTTTCCCCAGCTTAGGTTCTACGGTCAGATCTAGTAGATGCTGACCGATCTCTGTTAAATCCTCCATAGGAGTCAATGCTCCGATAGTCTTTAGTAATGAAACAGCGTTCCTCACAGCCAAAAACGAAGGAGGTTCTAACGCTTTCGATAGAAAATCTGCTATCGGAGTATTTCCTGTAGCAAGTAACTTAGTATGTAGACACAACTCTTGTAGAGGTACTCTAAGAATTTCCGGTACGGAGTTCAAAGGTAAGGTGTTAAACCGTCGTTTGGAACACATGTGGAAACAATGGCCTGGTTTTGTCCTACCGGCTCGTCCAGCCCTTTGCTGGCAACACGCCCTAGACGTCCAAACGCATTGCAATGAACAGACACCTCCGTTGGACTCATAATACTTTTCCTTCACCTTACAGGAGTCCACTACATACACCACATCATCTATAGTAATCGAAGTTTCGGCAATATTCGTCGATATAATAATCTTCCTTGCATTTGGCAAAGGATTAAACACTTTCTTCTGGTCCAACGTCTGCATATTACTGTGCAAAGTAAAAATCTGATACTTCATCACATTCATATCTGCACAAGACTGTATCATGTCTCTCAGAGTCACTATATCATCATACCCTGGTAGGAAGACCAGGATACTGCCCTTGGCTAAGTTTATGTGGATATGCTTGATCAAGGCAAGCATGAGGTCATGGTCGATCAGTTCTTCTGAGAACGTGTGATGGTATACATCTAGAAGGAAGTTCTCTGCTGCGTTGTCATCTTCTGCATTCTCCTTAGGTTCCTCACTCAGATTGAATGTGGAGAGGATTCTAGCGCAGTCGGCATGCTTGTTTTCTACGGCGTAATCGTACGCGGATTTGCCGTCTTTATCTTTTGCTGATGGGTCCGCGCCTAGAACAAATTTTAAGGTTACACTAGTCGAAAATTCTTCCATACAAACGTAGTCTAGAGATTACTCCACTGTTTGACGATGTACGTTCAAAATAAAATAGATTTCAATTTGTCTCATCATTATCTAGTCCTGTATGGAAACAAAAATGTAAAAGAATCATATATTTGAAAGTTATGAGCGTCGAAAGTTCCATATTTCAACATTAATTTTAACGCATCTTTAGGCGGAAATAAATACCATAAGAAGAAGGAAATTTGCAAAACGGTAATTCAACAATGCAAATAATGTTATTTTATAAATATACATCTAGACTCCCAAAGGTCTGTTTATAAAATTTCGCTCGTTTTCGTCCTAAATCATCATCCATTTCGATACAAATTTGCAAAAGTGCTAATTCGTACGCGAACTAGCTTCTTACTGCTCATCACAGCATCTATTTCTTTCGCACGTGTTGTCGGATAAGATAACATGCATTTTAACCCCGCGCACAAAATAGTTCGTGCCGTCGACTAGTTCAACCTTAAGGAGTTTATTTATGTAATTATTGTCTCCTGAGGTCCGGTGGTCGGTGGCACGAAGTGGTCGCAATTTAGCATCCAACGACATCACAAAAAGTTCTTTATGGTAAATCTATGGCAAGTATGGATTCCTATAATATTGGAAGGATATACACAGATCTTATTGGTGATGTTCTTTAGAAAGGCCAGGTGCGCAGTACTCATAACCGGCGTGTATGTATGAACTTACACGAAACAAGTATGTAAGGATCGTAGCATGTGGCGTTCTTTAGTGTCTGCCTACCCTCATGGGAAAAAGTCTGAGCTTATGTATGTATGTACGGAAACAAGATTTTGTGATTCACAAAAATAGAAAAGCACATCTGCTGGAATATCCAGAATATAGAAAAGTAAATATAGTCTCATTCTTGGCACATGCTATCAGTAGATTCCGGACATCATCAATCTATTTTACTGTGTCTGTCATCATGATTCATGATTTCAGCCGAAAAACGTCCACTGCTGAACTTAGGCCTCCCAAGCGACGCCACATCGACCGATCCCAATATATTGTGTGTAAAACTCACCGATTTGCAGCATCTGTCCAATGGTCTCGGTGAGTCCTCTAGACGCGGCGGCCATGAGTCCAGTGCGTTTAGTCTTGGAGTGTCCACATGACACTGGGACTCCTTCCGATATGTACATATACAGGATTTGGGTGAACGAGTCCTAGGGAGAAAAGAGTCAATAGTCTTTAATCTTAACTAATATGCCGATCCGATTCCGAAAATATAGAAAGGTACTACTAAAAGAAAACATGTTTTATCTAAACTCACAACGTAATGATCGAAAAATGAAATAAAAAAATATTCTCTATAAACGTACTTTTTTTCGTGGATAGGTAAAATAAAAAAAAAAACCATTACCACAGGGTCTCATTGCTAAGAAACAAAATTTGGTCCAATAAATCTTACTAGATGGCGCGAGATGTACACTCAATTCAATAGAATGTGTGTAAAATTAACATTTTCTGGAATTGAACATAAAAATTGTATGTTCTCTTTAATCAACTCACCTCAGTACAAAATTATGGAATATTGGGCTCTTAATTCACATTTCAAAGATTATTTGACGGATCATTTAAAATTGATGGCAATAGACGGCGCATTTTTTAATTTCTGAGGCATTCCACTTGATTGTTAAAATTTGCATTGTAACACATTTTGGTGCAAAAAAAAACTGTAAAGACGTGCAAAATAGTTATTTATGCTACAAGTGCGGAAGGTAGGTGATTTCCGATGAGTGGCATTTTTATTCACGAGCGAGCGAAGCGAGTGAGTGGATAAATCGACACAAGTTGGAAATCATCTAACGTACGTGTATCATACAACATTTTACTATGCATTGTGCGAGGAAATAAATAAATGAATAAAATGGCGGGCTTATTCAAGCGCGTTCAGCCAAAGACCTTATACTTCTTACTACTAGACTGTGCACTATGGCGCAAAAACCGGTCCGAGCGAGAGGGCTCTCGTTGGTAGTGTGTCTCTTTCTAATGAGGTGACCATGACCAAACATAACACGGGACAAATTGATTGTAAAAACAATTCTGTAAGTATCCCAATATATGTGCTACCTAACTACGCTACCTAAACCTACCAAATTCATTGAAAAAAAAAATTGAATATTTTTGGGAATCTACGTCACTTACCGAGTCGGTGTCGAGCGTACAGAATTTCGACATCCCATGTTTTTCCATTGGTGTCGTAAGAGGCGACTAAGGAACAAACCAGAGAATGATCAGCAGCGTTCTCTGTGCATTTGTAACAACCATACTGGGATCGCCAACCCGCCTGCAAAGCACTCCCCATGAATAGCACAAATAAAACATAGCCCCTAGTGCCCGGCAGCCTGCCTAACCTTGACTACGGTAGCGGTCTAGGTTACGGTATGGCAAGGGGTGCAAAGAATCCCGGACGAGACCCAACAAATACCGATGACAGGACCTGGCAACGTACAACACGCGCACACTCCGGACTCCGGACCGACGATAAGATGACCGAACTTGAAGAGGAATTGAATACTCTCAAGGTCATGAAGGAGAGGCGTTAGATGATCCTGCAGTCTTCAAACGATGCTTTGAAATACTCCAAAGGATCTCAATGATTTCACATATTGTCCAGTTGAGTAGACAGTTGAGAAACAAAACTACACCAAATTTATTCCACTAGGAATCAATTTGCGAATAATATTAACAGCCGCTGAATTTTACTCGAAAAAAACCCGCCAAAAACGCCGCAAACCTGGTGGTCTTTTTTTTTTTTTTCGCCCGTTTCGGGCAGGCTAAGGTCTTGGACCATAACGCCTCGTCTTCAGTGCAATTTTAACCTTCTTTATTATGCATTAGAATACGGGTGTAACAGATTCTAATGGTTTTTGGAGTATTTGGCAGCAAATTGTAACGAGTCAGCCTTCCCAGTAAGCTTTGCGGAGGTAGTCAATACTAAAATCAAATTCTCCGCTCCACTATCCTGCGATCGCTTCTGTCAATGATTTCACATATTGTCCAGTTGCGTAGACAGTTGAGACACAAAACTACACCAATTTTATATCACAACATCCACTAGGAATCAATTTGCAAATAATATTAACAGCCGCTGAACTTCACTCGAAAAAATCCCGCCAAAAACTCCAACCTGGTGGTCTTACATTTAGTATTACCAGGCCCAAACATTTAAAAGTACTACTCTTACTCAGTATTAATGATTTTATTTTTTAAATAAAATGAATTGATTAATTATAGGAACTGTAAAAATATTTAAATACGTTTCAAAGTTTCATAGACTTTGAAACGTATTTAAATATATTTGTTTATTCGTTCGTTTTGGTATAACATAAAAATGGAAAATATAAAAAAAAATACCATTTCTACCAAATCCAATGATTAGTTGAGCTAGCAAGATGTCAGACAAGGACACACTACCAGCGGGCACCCTCTCGCTCAGGACCGCTTTTGGTTAGCTACCGCTTATAAGGGAATAGCTAACCTAGATGTATGATAATAGATTTCATTTTAGCTAAACAAAAATTTTTGGTGCACAGTCTAGTAGTAAGAAGTATAAGGTCTTTGCGTTCAGCATATCCACAGATTAACTACTAGTTCCTCGGGCATATCTACTGCGCATGTGTGAATACCTGTCACATCGTAACGCAATAAGGCACGAGCAAAATATACGTTCTGCCAAACATATTTATTACATATTTAAAATTAATTTATTGATCAAAATCTAAGTCTAGAGTAATTAAAAACGCCTAAAATAAAGTATTAGTTTTATTTTACCTTTTATATGAATGATAATCTGTACATAACGAATTTTTAAAACTTTTCTCAAATAATAAAATCTCTATGCGTCGGGCTGACGTTGGAGTTAAAAATTAAAAAAATACAGGAAAGTAAAAAGCACTAGTGAAAAAAAGTGACACTTTCCGCACAGTTTGGCTGCTTGGAAAACCGCTCTTTTCGAGGACATGAATTGTAAAAATACTATAAAACGAACCTTCACTGTATTTAAAGAAAACAATTTTCACATACCTAGTAAAGCCTTTAACTTGCAAGTCGTTGCTAACACCATCTATTGTCGTGAAACGGGATCGAACGCGGTTGATGTACTTACAAAAATAACAAGATTAATCAGATGAAAAACGTTAGTTAAGTCGGCACGGTTTCTTTGTATGGGATGAGGCATCTATATGCTAGTATTATATTATCTGTGCCATTACAGTGCAACATTTTCCTTCGATATTTTTTCCTCCATTTAAAAAAGAAAAAAAAAACCGGCCAAGTGCGAGTCGGACTCGCGCACGAAGGGTTCCGTACTTGGTAAATTGCTGTTTACGATTTATAACGTATTAATAAAAAACTACTTACTAGATCTCGTTCAAACCAATTTTCGGTGGTGGTGTTTCTCGCGCAAACTATTCAGTTTAGAAAACAATGATATTAGAAACCTCAATATCATTTTTGAAGACCTATCCATAGATATCCCACACGTATGGGATAGATGAAAAAAAACTATTTTAATTTCAGTTTCAAGTATGGGCAACCCCAATTTTTTTTATTTTTTTTCGATTTTTGTGTGAAAATCTTAATGCGGTTCACAGAATACATCTACTTACCAAGTTTCAACAGCATAGTTCTTATAGTTTCGGAAAAAGTGGCTGTGACATACGGACGGACAGACAGACAGACATGACGAATCTATAAGGGTTCAGTATTTTGCCATTTGGCTACGGAACCCTAAAAAAGGCAGGACATAGAAGTTTTTATCCCGGCAATCAACCATAAGGAGGTAGAACTTTGTATGGTGAAACAAAGTAAGACGGCCCACACGCCTACAGTATTATAGCGCGACTAGCTGACCCGGCAAACTTTGTTTTGCCATAAAAAGACCAAACATGTATCTACCCTACCTACCCTACCTTACACTACCTACCCTACCCTACACTACCCTACCCTACCCGACCCTACCCTACCCGACCCTACACTACCCTACCCTACCCGACCCTACACTACCCTACCCTACCTGACCCTACCCTACCCTACACTACCCTACCCTACCCTACCCGACCCTACACTACCCTACCCTACCCTACCTATAAACCTCACGGAGCCCGAGACCTTTCCAACGAATGCAAAACCGTGAAAATCGGTTCGTGCGTTCTGGAGTTATGAATGGCTATTAAAAAATAAGGGTTGATCGTAGAAGGGTGAAAATTGAGGATTGTATGTATTTTTGTATGTTGTATCATAAAAAAATAGAAATTAAAAATTTTTGTCTAAAAATTAAAAAAAAAAATTTAGGGGTGGACTACCCCTAACATTTAGGGGGATGAAAAATAGATGTTGGCCGATTCTCATAGATACCGGATAAGCACAAAAAATTTCATCAAAATCGGTCAAGCCGTTTAAGAGGTGTATGGCAACGAAAACTGTGACACGAGAATTT
Organism: Orthosia gothica; assembly: GCA_949775005.1. Classification (NCBI taxonomy): domain Eukaryota; kingdom Metazoa; phylum Arthropoda; class Insecta; order Lepidoptera; family Noctuidae; genus Orthosia; species Orthosia gothica. Next base: position 32,833,966 of record OX459038.1, on the reverse strand, counting down.
TATATATTAGATATAAAAAAAATGGCTATTCGAAGTACTAATGCTATGCCGCCGACTAACACCCGTATTTATAAACAAGTAAAAGTAATTACTTGAGTAAAAGTAGTTACTTAAGTAAGGACTTGTTTTCTATAGATAAGTAATTGATCGAAGTTAGAACTGTCAAAAGTTAGAATTCTCAGCCAAGTAATAGTCACCATTTCCTTTACTTAAGCAATACTTTGTGGTTATTTTATATAAAAATTTGGAAACAATGGATAGCATCGAAGCGGTATTTGCTGTTGTAGACAATATAAATTATAATACATTAGAGGAGATAAAAGTTTCTGAACCTAGAAATCCCAAAGTTTACTTTCGGTGATGTGGATCCATTTCATGACTATTCGGAAGATAAAAAACAGATTTCATTTCTCCAATAATATTGTGATAGTAGTTGTGAATGAAGTATGTGATTTTAATGAGAATTACCGACACTTTACAATCGGACACACAAAAGTCTTACTTGGGCAATTGCTCAAGTAAGTAACGTGTATTACTCAACTAAAGAATGAGAATTTGGAATTAAGAATTCTAACCTTAAGTAATGACTTAATCAAGAAATTACTTAGCAACAAGTAATTACTTCTTTATAAATACGGGTGTTAGTAGTTCTCCGCACAACTGGTACGAGTATGGCTCTATGCTTCTCTGCTGGCGAGTTTGCGTGGCCAGTGTGGCACCGATCCACTCATGCCAAGCAAGTAGACATTGCCCTAAATGAGACGTGTCGGATAATATCGGGCTGCTTAAAACCAACTCCACTTAATAAGCTCTACCCGCTAGCAGGCATAGCACCACCTGCCGTACGAAGGGATGTCGCATGCGCGATGGAAAAAAAGTACCAGAAATCCGATGCCCAACATCCCCTCTAAGACTATTCAACAACTCCGGGCAGAAGTCGTAGGAGTTTCTTGCGAACTAACTACATAGGCAATCCAGGGCAGGCCGCCTGAGGAGACGAGAAAGCTGTGGGTGGAGAAGTGTCCACCACCCCATAACTTTGTTGAGCCCAAGGAAATTCTGTCGCTTGGTAATAAATTGCAGTGGCCTGTATGGAAGGCATTGAATCGGCTACGTACCCAAGTGGGCCACTGCAAATATAGTTTGGAAAAATGGGGGATTATTGATTCGTCCAAAACCCGGTGCGAGTGTGGTGCCCCTGTACAGACTATGTCCCACTTGCTGGAGTGTCCTGGCTGTCCATTCACATGCACCCTGTAAGACCTGTACAGTGCTTCTGACGCTGCAATAGGCGTGATTAAATATGCCATCGAATCGAAAAGAAGAAGAAGTCGCGGGGAAAAACCAGTCAGGTTATAAAGCTACAAGTATAAAGTGTTAATATATTACTAACCAGCGTGCCTTCATTAAAGCATTCGTCAAGAAACTCATCCATGTCAGCCTGCAGCGACGGATCGATCATATTTTCTTTGTCTTCTTTGACATCATTGCTTTTGCTACTGCTGCCTGCGTCTTCTTGCTTTTGACCTGGGGACAGAATTATTAAAGTTATAGTTCGTTAGTTAGTTTTTGGTCTCGCACGGTGTATTATTTTTTATTATTTTGAATATTTAGTTTTTGCTTATTTGTCGTGTCTCCTGTGCGGGTCACAAATATATATTTTAACTTTCTTTCAACATAAATATGATGTTAGATTGAAGAGATTTGAATCAATAAATTAAATATTTTGGTAACCTATGACGAAAATTTCAAATTTTATGTATCTAAAGGAAGTTTGCCTGAACTAGTTAAATATTATTGCCCCCATTTTAATAAAACCGACTACCCGATTCTCAAACAAATTTTGACCCGCAGCTAATACGTACTAGTCTGTGCGGTAATAGAACCGTCATAAGATTTGTAAGCGCAGCTGTGTTTAATTATCGTGATTGTTACAGGTATCGGCACGGATTAAGAATGCTCGGCGAAAGTGGTGGGGTGATTTGCGCATGTGTACAGTCACGCATAAAATAACTAAGAGCGATTTGAATTAATTATTTTTTTGTACGTTGTTGAAATTTTGTGAATAATAGATACGTATTTAAATAGTTAATTTTTAAGTTTTTCTGCAATGAAATATTCGCTCCTGTTGTCTCAATTTTTACCAGTTTTAAATCATCAACGACTTCATCTGTTGCTTTTTTTATAAAACAATTCACACCGTAAATCATTTTTCGTGCTTGCCTCGTTATCACTTTTTTTTTCGGCATCTTTAATCGGCAATGAAAATAATGAATTTATGAAACACAATAACGCGCAACTGTACCTAGGACACACGAGACGTGTGAGCGCGGCGAGACGGGGGAAGGACGACTGATTGACCAATAAGACGCCGGCGCCGGCCGCTTCCCCCGTTGCACCTCACGCCCCCCGCCGCTCAGACCCAAAAATCTAATTCTGCGCATTAAAGGTCAGCGCTCTTAATCCGCGCCGAGACCTGTATTTTGACAACACTTACGCATTATAGTGCGACTGTAACATATGTTACTGTAACGTATGGACCAAAGTTGTGAGTTGGTGTCAACGTAAGAAGCTCAAGATGGTCCTTTATCGGCATGGTTACATCTCGGCAAGATGAAACCGGATGAATTGGCTCTTTTTAACGGAAAAAAGACACGACTGAGGATCTTAGTGGCATTCAAGACTACCAGATTGGCATCGCCCTATTCGAGACTGCCTCCAAGGACAAGTTAAAGCGCTCAACCATGCCCTCACGGAGAAACTGGATCTGAGGCCCAGTAGCCCGTGCGCCGGACACGTATCTCTCAGCGGTCAGTGCGGTGGTCTGTCGGGTTTTAGCAGATCGTTTATGTGCAGCAAGATGGACCGATATCTCAGGCAGTCTGCAATCCAATCACAAATACCACTGGGCAGAGCGAAGTTAGGAAGCTTACCAAGAGGCCTGCCAGACCCTGTGGAAAGCCTTCTAGATGTTGAGGAAGACGGCCAGTGGTTCCTCGTACCCCTCGATGGCTTCACTCCTGATGTGAACGGCATACGCTATAAAATACCCGTCGACTGATTTTGACGGCAGCCATATTGGCGGTCACTCAGGATGTCGTTATCTTGCTTGTTTCCTTGCATGGCGATTTAAGAATTCTGTCCTTTAAAACCTACCTTCAAGCTGCGACCAGTAGCTGTTCCCGCTCTTGAGCTCCTTCTCCACCTGCGCCATCTTGGGCGTCTTGTACTGCGAGATCCTCAGCACGTCCTCCAGGTAGTAGCGCTGTACCTCGTGATCACGGGGCAGTTGTTGAGTATCTGCGTCATCTTGTACTGCAGCTAAACCTACCTTCAAGCTGCGACCAGTAGCTGTTCCCGCTCTTGAGCTTGTTCTTGAGCTCCTTCTCCACCTGCGCCATCTTGGGCGTCTTGTACTGCGAGATCCTCAGCACGTCCTCCAGGTAGTAGCGCTGTACCTCGTGATCACGGGGCAGTTGTTGAGTATCTGCGTCATCTTGTACTGCAGCTAAACCTACCTTCAAGCTGCGACCAGTAGCTGTTCCCGCTCTTGAGCTTGTTCTTGAGCTCCTTCTCCACCTGCGCCATCTTGGGCGTCTTGTACTGCGAGATCCTCAGCACGTCCTCCAGGTAGTAGCGCTGTACCTCGTGATCACGGGGCAGTTGTTGAGTATCTGCGTCATCTTGTACTGCAGCTAAACCTACCTTCAAGCTGCGACCAGTAGCTGTTCCCGCTCTTGAGCTTGTTCTTGAGCTCCTTCTCCACCTGCGCCATCTTGGGCGTCTTGTACTGCGAGATCCTCAGCACGTCCTCCAGGTAGTAGCGCTGTACCTCGTGATCACGGGGCAGTTGTTGAGTATCTGCGTCATCTTGTACTGCAGCTAAACCTACCTTCAAGCTGCGACCAGTAGCTGTTCCCGCTCTTGAGCTTGTTCTTGAGCTCCTTCTCCACCTGCGCCATCTTGGGCGTCTTGTACTGCGAGATCCTCAGCACGTCCTCCAGGTAGTAGCGCTGTACCTCGTGATCACGGGGCAGTTGTTGAGTATCTGCGTCATCTTGTACTGCAGCTAAACCTACCTTCAAGCTGCGACCAGTAGCTGTTCCCGCTCTTGAGCTTGTTCTTGAGCTCCTTCTCCACCTGCGCCATCTTGGGCGTCTTGTACTGCGAGATCCTCAGCACGTCCTCCAGGTAGTAGCGCTGTACCTCGTGATCACGGGGCAGTTGTTGAGTATCTGCGTCATCTTGTACTGCAGCTAAACCTACCTTCAAGCTGCGACCAGTAGCTGTTCCCGCTCTTGAGCTTGTTCTTGAGCTCCTTCTCCACCTGCGCCATCTTGGGCGTCTTGTACTGCGAGATCCTCAGCACGTCCTCCAGGTAGTAGCGCTGTACCTCGTGATCACGGGGCAGTTGTTGAGTATCTGCGTCATCTTGTACTGCAGCTAAACCTACCTTCAAGCTGCGACCAGTAGCTGTTCCCGCTCTTGAGCTTGTTCTTGAGCTCCTTCTCCACCTGCGCCATCTTGGGCGTCTTGTACTGCGAGATCCTCAGCACGTCCTCCAGGTAGTAGCGCTGTACCTCGTGCAGGCGACCCGGGATCGTGATCACGGGGCAGTTGTTGAAGTATCTGGGGACAGAGGAATTTGATTACTAATGATAATTTCAGTAGCCCGGTCCCAGTCTTGCCTTTTTTGTGGACGGCAACTGGCAACCAGTAACAGAAACTTTAAAAAGGTAGGTAGTTACGTTAGCTGAAGTTGCTCCATGTGTGGAGCACCTTAACTCAGTCGCGTCATGTAACTTGCGCATTTGTAGCGTAGCAAGGATATGTGTTAATTCAGTTATTAGCGTAGAAATACGAGGTTACGCGAGTAGAATCAAAGTGGTTACATGACAACGACCAAATTCCTTTTTAATTATCTTTAACATTAGCAACAAAAACCACACATTAATCAACTTAATTGCTCTTGAATTTATGTAGGTCAATCCATTTGGCGGTGTGAAGCACAGATGGAATCACTTTATGAAACCCAAAGGATAGATTTTAGAGACACATGTTTATGAACGTAATCAGATGTCGAATTAATTATAGGTATGGAGAACAGGGTGTAAAGTCCCACAACCTTCATTGAAAAGTGAGTATGGTCCAACCATCTAGCAGTCGCGCACCAAGAAACAACACCTATCTGCTCGATGGTTGTTGTCGGGCTTGCGCGACGTAAGATTTGACCTGGTGAAGGTTGCGGGGATCCGCTGGATACGAGACGCACGGTACCGGTCGATGTGACGACGCTTGTGGAAGGCCTATGTCCAGCAGTGAACATCTTTCACCTGATATGATGATGATGTGGTGGTATAGATGCCACCACTGACCTTCAAGCTTTTAAGCAAATAGTTTTTATTCAACTCATTCGAAAAGCCAAAAAAAAGATGAACTCGAACTAGCAACCTTAAGTGTAGTAGGCAACCAAGTTTATCATTAAGCTATTCAGACGGGCTGTTATGGATGGACTGTGTGAAGAGTGGTATGAACGAAAAGGGAGTCAGTGAAAGCGCGACGGTCTTAGAGCATTTAACCTATGGAGATGGCATAGCTGGGCTTACCCCTCTGCCAAAGTAGCTTGGCCATATGACCATACGCGTTATATAAAACTAGTTTATTCGCCGACTGCCGCCATTGTGTATCGTATTGAGTCGCAAGTAAGTTCTCCGAAAAAATAGTTAATTGTGCGGTTTCCTCTTGCAAAAAGCTAGCTGCCACTTTCAATTTGCGAAGCCATGGTGTTTCCTACCACATATAAGTATAAATTATACATCAACATAGTTTTATTTAAGTACAATGTCGAAATAATGGTTATTGCCTTTACGATAGAAAAATTCAGTGGTACGTTGGTAGCACAAACGCAGTACAGGGGCTGACAGGGTAGCGATGTGCATAGTGCTGGGACAACGTGAATGAATGATTGATAAATTAAATGATTTTTTGAATCAGTATGTTCAGTATCAAAATAATTTTGTTTGTGTTTATATCTGGACAAGACAGGTTGAACTAAAAAAAATATTATTTACAAATGTCTATGAGAATAGATTTAAATTATTTTCTTTTAAAGTTTTAGGGTAATAAAAAGTAAGTTTGTTCGTTTCGTTAGTGAGTTTTCAATCATTTTTTAACCCCCGACAGAAAAAGAGGGGTGTTATCAATTCAACGTGTATTGCTGTGTATCTGTCTGTGGCATCATAGCTCCTAAACAGATGAAGCGATTTAGGTTTATGTTTGAATTTTTGTTTGATACCTCTATCGAGAGCAGACTATCGCAGCCATGGTGGTTACAATGCCAACCCCACCGCACATCAATTCGAAGCCATATACAATTGCGAATGCTAAAAATACTCAAATGTTCGTATATAATTTTTAACCAAAAAAGTTGATCCACAGAAATGTGTTCGACATGTATATAATAAACTGGTACATTTCAAAAATCAGTGATTGCCTCTAGTCGTGATCATTGAGACATGTATATGAACTAGATTATGGCTGTGAAACCATATGTTTATGATAAATTAAACAAAAAAAATTGTAGAAATCAGTAAGGTTTAATAAAGACCTTACAATCTTTTTTTTATAATTTTTAAAACGAGCAACGTACAGAGTTGTATGAATGATATAGAACGAGTGAATATGAATGAAGTACATCGAAGAATGAAAGTTTAAGAATGAACAGCGAATGTGTCGTAGACACCATACACGTATGTTTTCCTATCTAAGATATCAAACTAGCTTAGCTAGGAAACACCGTACTCAAATAGTTAAAAAAACGAAAAACTGACGTGATAAAGTGTTACATAAAAAAGTGTCAAATAAAAGTCTATCCGGTTGATTGTATTATTTATTATTTACGCTTTCTTACTATTTAACACGTATACATAAGGTCCGTATTAAATAACGGAGCTCAAATATGAATCCCGAATGCCCGAACCTAAATAAAACAAAATGTCAGTGACATGAGTGACAGTTTCATACTATTCTATGCTGAAACCTGTAGGTACTATAGTTTATGATTAACATTGTTCCAAGACGTATGCCACCATTTTATTAGGTACTATCCCCAGTTCGTCTACCATGCATGGAGTATTTGGATATTACATTTATTTGAAACGTCATTCATATAGGAAAGACACGGGTCCAACAATATATATTATGTAATTATGAAATATTATTAACTAAAAATAAATTCAATCGTTCTTTTTTTAGTGCATCTTAAATTCTTTCCTACCTTTCTTACCTACCTACGTAGTTTAGCAGACCACAAATCATATTGCGTATTTTTTTTTATTTGTGAAATTAATTACTTAAGTTTATTATTATTTAGTATAACAAAAATAAAACGAATTAACATTTTGCTCATTCATTCATGCATTAAAAAGAAATTCCAGTCATTCTTTGTATCACATCACTAGCACTTTGTATTTGTTGTCATAGGATTATTGCATAGATACACACAAATATGTCAATGTATGTGTGTTTTTTGATTGTGTGATTATTATTTTTTCGGGTGCGTTTGTAGCAATAGGATGCATGTATCTGTGAGTGATTGTCATTTTTTTGTAGTGTGCTGTATGTGTTTTCCTCGCCTCCCGCAGAAAGTGGCAGAAAAAGTTGTTCGGTGATTCGCGGCTTGCCGTCTCCATAGGTTAAATGCTCTAAGGCGACGGTAGATGAGCCGGTTGTTGTTGGAAAAAATTAAAACTTGTTGCGACCCCAAGTAACAAGTAACAATGATTATTTCCCCCATAGCCTTTCACACTTCCCAATGTTTAACCTTCGCCGGCCAATCCCTCGTAAGCAAATGTTACCTTGAGAAGATCTGGGTGTCCATGGTGGCGGACATGAGCACCAGCTTGAGCTCCTTAAACCTGGGGAGGGCGTCGCGCAGAGCGACCAGCAGGAAGTCGCTGAACTTGTCGCGCTCGTGGACCTCGTCCACGAATATGTGGGTGACACCTGGGGAAATTATATACTTCTTTACTAACAGTACGAGCTAGGTGAGCAACAGGACGTATATGTGATGTTCTAAATTACTCGACCGATTTACTTTTCACTAAATCATATTGGCTTGTGTGTGGCATAAAATATAGTATTGTATGAAAACTGGTTCAGTAACTCGTTTCGAGCGATTTTTTAGTGTGGGTTTTAGTATTACTTACGTAAATTACACGTTACTCTGAAGTATTGGCTTTAGATAAAAGTATGCTAAATAAAATGGGTTGAATTTAACTTTAAAGTATCAAGGATGCTCAAATTAAAGTAGCACTTAGGTATATAACACCCCACTTTTTCCGTCGGGGGTTAACAATGGCTATTGCTCTCTCATAGACACTGGCTGTATCTAGAATGATGCTGAGCCCAACAGGGTCCATAATTGTTTCTGTAACTTATATTTACCACCTGTATGTGCATTATGGATGCTTTAAACTATTATGAATACGAACAGATGGTCTATGGGGCCAAAAGGCTGGATTGGTGGCAAGTAGACAAAGGGATAGCGTGGTTTTTGTCTTTCATTAAATGAGCCAAATACCTAGTAAGGGTCGAAGGAAACCACTGCTAGAACCTATATCCAGTAGGAGACGTCTTTGGACTCAATGGCGAAATGATGACGCACCACTCACGGGGGACTCCAGGCGGATCTGGTAGCCTATCGACTGATACTACTTACCAGTAAGCGATGTATCTCCCGCCATGAGCGTCCTGAGCAGCACGCCGTTGGTGCAGTAGGTGAGCACGGTGCGCGGGCTCACGCGGGACTCCAGGCGGATCTGGTAGCCTATCGACTGATACTACTTACCAGTAAGCGATGTATCTCCCGCCATGAGCGTCCTGAGCAGCACGCCGTTGGTGCAGTAGGTGAGCACGGTGCGCGGGCTCACGCGGGACTCCAGGCGGATCTGGTAGCCTATCGACTGATACTACTTACCAGTAAGCGATGTATCTCCCGCCATGAGCGTCCTGAGCAGCACGCCGTTGGTGCAGTAGGTGAGCACGGTGCGCGGGCTCACGCGGGACTCCAGGCGGATCTGGTAGCCTATCGACTGATACTACTTACCAGTAAGCGATGTATCTCCCGCCATGAGCGTCCTGAGCAGCACGCCGTTGGTGCAGTAGGTGAGCACGGTGCGCGGGCTCACGCGGGACTCCAGGCGGATCTGGTAGCCTATCGACTGATACTACTTACCAGTAAGCGATGTATCTCCCGCCATGAGCGTCCTGAGCAGCACGCCGTTGGTGCAGTAGGTGAGCACGGTGCGCGGGCTCACGCGGGACTCCAGGCGGATCTGGTAGCCTATCGACTGATACTACTTACCAGGGTGTGTTACGTCACTTAGAAAAGTGTTACATCGAATAACACGTCACCGTAAGTTTACTAATACGATACACTCCACAACGAATGCACGCTACCACGAAAAACTGTACACCGTAGCCATGCGATCTCGAATAACCAAATCTCTAATTTCACCAATACGAATCATTTAGCAACAAATGCACGCTTCTACGAAAAACTTATAGCCGAAGCCACGCGACCACGCTTAACCAAACCCCTATGGAAAGACGCCAATTAATTTAGGGAAATCCTAATAAAAACCACTTTTTAATAAAAAAATCTTTTTTCATTTAACAATCAACAAAATCAAACATTTGAGAAAAAAAAACAAAATCTATACTGAATATTATAAAGCTGAAGAGTTTGTTTGTTTGTAGGGTAGGTAGGGTAGTTCGAGCATCTCAATTTGGAACCAATTTGCAACCTAATATAGTAATTACTGATTTCGAGAAGGCGTCAATACCGTCGTTTTTTTTTCCGCAAAAAAAAGCCAATTTCAACCCGCTCCAACTTTCCGAGATGTGACCGTGCCAATAACGAACCATCTTGAGCTTCTTGGCGTAAAGTTGACCTCTCAATTTTGGCCCATACATTGAGGCAAAGGCTCAGCTGGCTGCCAAAAAGCTGGGGATCCTTGCAAAGGTGATAAGGTACTTCTCGCCGGAACAGCTCCTCAATTTGTATCATGCGCAAGTTCGATCATGTATGGAGTATTGTTCTCATCTCTGGGACGGATCAGCCAAATTCCAGCTAGACGCACTAGAGTCGATCGAAAAGCGGGCCAAGAGGCTCATCGGCGACTCATCGCCAATGAGCCAGCGCCTCAGCGCTGGTCAAGTCAAAGCTCCAGAGTCTTGAACATCGTCGCCGAGTTGCCAGCCTGTCGGTTTTTTATCGGTTACATTTCGGGGAGCGTGCGATGGAATTGCACGATCTAATTCCACCTAGCCCGTTTCATCATCGGATTACCAGACACAACGCACAAAACCTTTTGGGAACACTTTTATTATGCGTACAGCTAAGGAGTGGAATTCCCTGCCGGAGTCTGTGTTTCCCGATAACTACAATCTAGGGGTCTTTAAGTCAAGAGTGAATAGGTTATTTCTAGGCCAGCGTGTTTCACCGTCGACCACATCATCGCTTAGCATCAGGTGAGATAGTGGTCAAGCGCGAGCCTATAGGATATTAAAAAAAATGCGGTAAAGCAAGTGTTTCCTGAAAGTAAGCACAAGTGTTGTTACTTCCATCTGGCTCAAAGTATTTGTAAACATTTACAATCTGCTGGTCTTTCCAAACAATGTTTTTGCCGTATTAGCCTTTTTAAAACCAGATGAGATACCTGAGGCTTTTGAAATACTAAAAGAAAAAGTATTACCCAAGGATGCAGTGAAAGTCACTGATTGGTTTTCCACATATTATAAAAAGAGGACTACTCAAAACCTCTTATCATTAAAGACAAATTTACAAAAAGTGCCTCCATTGTTTCCGCCTAACATCTGGTCGGTAAATAGCTCAATATATATTAAATATAGATTTTGTTTTTTTTTCTCAAATGTTTGATTTTGTTGATTGTTAAATGAAAAAAGATTTTTTTATTAAAAAGTGGTTTTATTAGGATTTCCCATAATTAATTGGCGTCTTTCGTTAGGGGTTTGGTTAAGCGTGGTCGCGTGGCTTCGGCTATAAGTTTTTCGTAGAAGCGTGCATTTGTTGCTAAGTGATTCGAATTGGTGAAATTAGAGATTTGGTTATTCGAGATCGCATGGCTACGGTGTTAACTTTTTCGTGGTAGCGTGCATTCGTTGTGAAGTGTTTCGTATTAGTAAACTTACGGGGATGTGTTCTTCGATGTAACACTTTTCTAAGTGACGTAACACACCCTACTTACCAGTAAGCGATGTATCTCCCGCCATGAGCGTCCTGAGCAGCACGCCGTTGGTGCAGTAGGTGAGCACGGTGCGCGGGCTCACGCGGGACTCCAGGCGGATCTGGTAGCCTATCGACTGATACTACTTACCAGTAAGCGATGTATCTCCCGCCATGAGCGTCCTGAGCAGCACGCCGTTGGTGCAGTAGGTGAGCACGGTGCGCGGGCTCACGCGGGACTCCAGGCGGATCTGGTAGCCTATCGACTGATACTACTTACCAGTAAGCGATGTATCTCCCGCCATGAGCGTCCTGAGCAGCACGCCGTTGGTGCAGTAGGTGAGCACGGTGCGCGGGCTCACGCGGGACTCCAGGCGGATCTGGTAGCCTATCGACTGATACTACTTACCAGTAAGCGATGTATCTCCCGCCATGAGCGTCCTGAGCAGCACGCCGTTGGTGCAGTAGGTGAGCACGGTGCGCGGGCTCACGCGGGACTCCAGGCGGATCTGGTAGCCTATCGACTGATACTACTTACCAGTAAGCGATGTATCTCCCGCCATGAGCGTCCTGAGCAGCACGCCGTTGGTGCAGTAGGTGAGCACGGTGCGCGGGCTCACGCGGGACTCCAGGCGGATCTGGTAGCCTATCGACTGATACTACTTACCAGTAAGCGATGTATCTCCCGCCATGAGCGTCCTGAGCAGCACGCCGTTGGTGCAGTAGGTGAGCACGGTGCGCGGGCTCACGCGGGACTCCAGGCGGATCTGGTAGCCTATCGACTGATACTACTTACCAGTAAGCGATGTATCTCCCGCCATGAGCGTCCTGAGCAGCACGCCGTTGGTGCAGTAGGTGAGCACGGTGCGCGGGCTCACGCGGGACTCCAGGCGGATCTGGTAGCCTATCGACTGATACTACTTACCAGTAAGCGATGTATCTCCCGCCATGAGCGTCCTGAGCAGCACGCCGTTGGTGCAGTAGGTGAGCACGGTGCGCGGGCTCACGCGGGACTCCAGGCGGATCTGGTAGCCTATCGACTGATACTACTTACCAGTAAGCGATGTATCTCCCGCCATGAGCGTCCTGAGCAGCACGCCGTTGGTGCAGTAGGTGAGCACGGTGCGCGGGCTCACGCGGGACTCCAGGCGGATCTGGTAGCCTATCGACTGATACTACTTACCAGTAAGCGATGTATCTCCCGCCATGAGCGTCCTGAGCAGCACGCCGTTGGTGCAGTAGGTGAGCACGGTGCGCGGGCTCACGCGGGACTCCAGGCGGATCTGGTAGCCTATCGACTGATACTACTTACCAGTAAGCGATGTATCTCCCGCCATGAGCGTCCTGAGCAGCACGCCGTTGGTGCAGTAGGTGAGCACGGTGCGCGGGCTCACGCGGGACTCCAGGCGGATCTGGTAGCCTATCGACTGATACTACTTACCAGTAAGCGATGTATCTCCCGCCATGAGCGTCCTGAGCAGCACGCCGTTGGTGCAGTAGGTGAGCACGGTGCGCGGGCTCACGCGGGACTCCAGGCGGATCTGGTAGCCTATCGACTGATACTACTTACCAGTAAGCGATGTATCTCCCGCCATGAGCGTCCTGAGCAGCACGCCGTTGGTGCAGTAGGTGAGCACGGTGCGCGGGCTCACGCGGGACTCCAGGCGGATCTGGTAGCCTATCGACTGATACTACTTACCAGTAAGCGATGTATCTCCCGCCATGAGCGTCCTGAGCAGCACGCCGTTGGTGCAGTAGGTGAGCACGGTGCGCGGGCTCACGCGGGACTCCAGGCGGATCTGGTAGCCTATCGACTGGCCTATCTTCTCCATGCGCTCGTGGGCCACCTGTGACAAAAAAAAGGTAAACAAATTTTTGCAGGCAGGGGAATAAAAAATCATATAGGATGAGAGATAGAAAGACTTTTATACCATTCCCCCTCTAAAAAGCTTATTTTATTCACTGAAAACAGTGAATAAAAAGCACTTTTAATCACTGTTTTGGTGTTTGAATTTGGAACACACCAATGTACTTAGACGTCCATCTCAATGCTATGTAACCTCCTTGCGCCTCCTTGCGCAAATAATACTCGATACACAAACTCCTTCTTCGATTTTAATTTTGAGTTTGTTATTTAGGATTTTAATAATGATTTTGATTTTAATCTAAGATATTTATTGAATACTTGTTTGGATTGTAATTCTAATATTAATTGCAATGGTATTTAATTAATTATAATTATGTCACGTAACGGAGGTGGTTACTGGTCCCTGAAACACAGGTGCTGTTAACTAGCTCAGGGGTCAGGGTTTCACATTTTATATAAATTTTGAAGAATAAACTATTTATTTATTTATTTGTTACTCGTAATATTCCTTGTGCTATTCACTTAAATCTTTCTTTTTCCCGAAGTCATGGTATAAAATATAGTATGCAACTCTTGAATAAAACGGATTTATATCGAGGGCCATGAATCACTCGCGTCGCTCATGATTCTAACACTTGAATCACTCGCTATGCTCGTGATTCAATCATCATGAATCGCTCTCTACGGTCGTGATTCAGTCGTTAGAATCATTCACTTGCTCTTGATTCATCTGTGGCCCTCGCTTTAAATCCGTCTTTTATTCACTAGTTGCATAATATACTATTATAAAGATTTCAACGTGTGCGTAAAACGTAGACGAACGTAGGACGTTGTCGCGTTATGGACATCTTGAAAAAATTATCATTATACAAATATCTGTGTCAATTGAGATGGCCAAACCTTTTATTGTAAACATATAGGGAATGCTCATTTGAAATGATTATGTTATAGGTTTGGTTTCTGCACATAGTCCTTCAGGTGGACCATTGTGCGTCTGGAGCTTTACTCAGAATCTGTGTAAGATCTGGGTGACCGGAGGGGTTGTGATCTAATCTGGGTGACACCTGTGCGTTCAAAGAGCACGTGCGCGACGGTTTCGTCAGCCTACATGCACGAGCTGCACAGAGGACTGTCCGTTATGACTATTGTGTGGAAGTGTTTGTTGAGTGAGCAGTGTCCCATGATGGTCCCCGTCACCAGGCGCAGGCCATTCCTGTCCAGGCGAAATAAACGCCCGGTTAGCATACTATCCAACGATGGCATAGCTTCTTTAAGAGTGCCTGCAGCCCGGTGTCGAGGTCCACCAGAACTCCACCTGTGTCTGGGTGAATTCCTCTAGCCACCTGCATATTTGGTTGAAGGGGATGGGTACGACAGATGATTATTATTTTGCGATTCAGAGCCGTGATGACTTACTCTCTCAGCGACAGCCACGGCGGATATCCTCCTAGGCTGCGTGCAGTACATGCGCGCGGCATGCTTGTGTTCTTGGCAGTAGTCGAGCATCAGCTGCGGCAGCTGTGTCGTCTTGCCACAGCCGGTCGCACCTGCTACTATTATGACCTGCAAAAGATGTAGTTGTATTAGAAGATTGAGATCTATGGGTTTTTAATAATAAAAGGTAGAAGTTTAAAGGTGGCTTAACTGAAGAAAGCATTGGAGATTGTCTTTGCCATATCTAATAGTATCATAGTAATACTAATAACGCTTTTACATTGGAGGTTAGATCAGAAAGAGACTCTTCTCAAGATTCTACTGTGCTATTTAGTTCTGAATTGCAGATTTCATTATATACAGGGTGTCCCAGAAATCGACGTCAAGCCGTAAATGGGTGATAGACCAAGTTATAAAAGTTCTCAGAAAAATACGAAAAAAAATCTATCTCATGTTTTTAAAAAATTATGTTCACTTTAAAAATTTACTAAAAAAATCAATCCCTGTAATGGTTCTTTAACTCCAATTGCTACAAATCCCATAATTTATCATTTTTTTTTATTATTATGTAATCTTGAATAATGCTTGTGTAGATTTTTGCCTAAAATTTAAAGCCAACTCCTCCTACTTAGAAGAAAATTAAACTTTTTCAAAACCAAATTATTCAAATTTACTGTTTCGCCCAACTTTAACTGACTGTACTGAAAAAAAAATGTACTACGCTAGTTTGGCAAGTAACATGAAAAATTGGCGCATTTAATAAGGATTCAAAAATGGTGTAACACTTGCTAGATTACGTTTTCAATAATTGGTCAAATTTTTTTTTGTAAATAGTATCGGTTTTTACCCAAAATGTCCATACTTCCTTAAAATGACTTTAGCTTACCTAAAGCTTTGCTAAACTCCGTTTCTAGTTCGATAGAGACGGAGAGAGTCATTTTACGAAGTGTGAGCGAGATAAGAAATCGAAATTTTTTTTTTTTTTTTTTTTTTTTTTTTTTTTTCACACTTCGTAAAATGACTCTCTCCGTCTCTATCGAACTAGAAACGGAGTTTAGCAAAGCTTTAGGTAAGCTAAAGTCATTTTAAGGAAGTATGGACATTTTGGGTAAAAACCGATACTATTTACAAAAAAAAATTTGACCAATTATTGAAAACGTAATCTAGCAAGTGTTACACCATTTTTGAATCCTTATTAAATGCGCCAATTTTTCATGTTACTTGCCAAACTAGCGTAGTTCATTTTTTTTTCAGTACAGTCAGTTAAAGTTGGGCGAAATAGTAAATTTGAATAATTTGGTTTTGAAAAAGTTTAATTTTCTTCCAAGTAGGAGGAGTTGGCTTTGAATTTTAGGCAAAAATCTACACAAGCATTATTCAAGATTACATAATAATAAAAAAATTAGATAAATTATGGGATTTGTAGCAATTGGAGTTAATGAACCATTACAGGGATTGATTTTTTTAGTAAATTATTAAAGTGACCATAATTTTTTTTAAACATGAGATAGATTTTTTTTCGTATTTTTCTGAGAACTGTTATAACTTGGTCTATCACCCATTTACGGCTTGACGTCGATTTCTGGGACACCCTGTATATAAATATAAGCCTTCATCCAGTCACGACATTATTTTCTTTGTTGTTCATAGATACATCTTTTGTTCCATATTTGAGTGTCCGTTTGCCAGGTGGCAAAGGCCTCCTCCAATCTTCTCCATTCCGGCCTTTCTATGGCTATTCTACCCCATGTTGTTCCAGCGACTTGTCTAATGTCGTTATCTGCAGCAGCAGATTTAATTATTTATAGAGAATTGTCAGAAAGAAAAACTATCAGCATCTAATCTTGAAATCAATTTAGAGGAAAACCCTATTATTCTTTGACACTTGCTTTATTAAATAAGTTTCACCTGATTATGTAGAACAGCATTGATAAGGTCCTGCCTCTGTTCATACACAGGCAGCTTCTCTCTGAACTTCAGGAGATCTGGATTGTATTGTGTGTTGGGCACCTGAAACAAAAAGGACAATTTTATACATAGTTGATTTGTATCACATTTTTTTGGCAACACAATAGTGGTAAAATGAAAACTTATCCAATAAATAATTGGATCAAAGCATAATCAAATATTCATGCTTTAATATATTACTAATAAACAACATACTTATGAATGACGTTTCAAATAAATATCACCAGCATACCCAAACAAATAAAAACCAAGAGTACATCATAAGGTAATTAACTCCTCAACGGTCAAGAAACCTGAATCAGGTGTGAAACAATAGAAAACAATTGTAATGTAATTATCACCATTGAATGTTTAAATCTGTTTCAATAAAATGTCTACTCTATTTAGAAGAAACAATGTTATGACAAAATGTTGCAAAACAGCTATCGCTCAGCATATTTGTATGATTTTTGCTGAAACTAAGTCAAAGATTACCTGATAGTTTTCATCATCATCATCCCACCTCTCTTTTCTTATACCAATCCCCACGGTCCTATGCCACCCTTATCCAGATTGGTCTGATTGCTTTAGTAGATCATAAATACATTTTAGGTTATAGCACAGATGACCTAATAGTTACTACGTAACAGATCCTTCACTCAGTAGAAAATGTCCAATACCTATTGCTATAATAGCCTACTCCGTTGTGTCAGCAAACACTGCATGCTAAAATGTGCCTAAATGCTCAAGCGTACAGTTGTGATTGCTTCGCACCGCGCGATCCCACAGCAATCGCAGGGCTGCCTCTTCGATAAAATTCTAGGGGTCTTTATGTCAAGAGTGAATAGGTTATTTCTAGGCAAGCGTGCTCCACCGTCGACCACATCATCACCTCATCGTCATACTTACCATCAGGTGAGATAGTGGTCAAACGCGAGCCTATTGATTATAAAAAAAAAAACAACTTTTTGTGTCTATGTTATTGAGAACTGTGAATATGTTCTGACTTATATGTGGCAGTTTAAAATTGTATCGTTTATAAAATATATTTTTTATAAATTGGTGCTGATTGTGCAATACAGCCAAGATAAAACATAATTATAGACGTCAATGTGTAGGTAAAATAATAAAATCTTTGAAAGTTACATGTGTTTTATTTTTATATAATTTTTTATAAATTTCTTACCCTTTCTAAATTCTCGGTTGTTAAATTTTAGTGTAGAAAAAATCCTGAATCTAATAAAAGTTTTATGAGATATTGTTTTGGAAAACAAGGGCAGGGAGAATCAAAATGTATGTCATTTAAAATTTCATAAAAAGTACTACCCGGCCTTTGTTTCATATTTTTTTTCAAAATTATGAATAAAAATAGTCTCAAGTTCCCTTAAATAATTATGAAACGCATCTGTTGGCACTTTTAACCTTCCGTAAAAAGACGATGTTTTGTTGAATGCTTTAAAATGAATAAACAATCTATTCGTAGATTCATTTAAATCGGGAATGTTCTGTAATTCAGCAACAAAGTCAGGACAGGTATGCTTCTTGCTACATTTAAAAAGTAAATAACTCGATATACATGTTAAGGCGTTATCAGTTGGCAAGTCGAAGCGGTAATCAGTTTCACCACTTAAATTCAAAAGCGAAGGTATACTGCGGCGCGAGCTATCTGCATGTCTCTTTGGTCTCAAACATCCATCGTTTTGTTGAGACAGGTCGCTGCGCCGCGCAACTTGTGTTGGAAGTTTCGTAGGTAGGTATTTGCGCGACTGTTTGTCAAATATTATCACAATTTTATTCTAATAAAAATAGCTTTTTAAACGTTTTTAAAATAGTGTTTATGATAAGTATAATGTTTCTATGTAACAAAAATATGTAAATATGTGTCTGAAAGGCAAGCTAATGCTTAATACCTACATAATAAAAATAATTTTTAAACGACAAAAAATAGTAATATTTACTGTTCGCGACGATACGTCACCTTTAGATAGGTTGTCATATGTAAAATATAAATAGTATTGACAGACACACGTCTGCTCACCCCAGAGCGCCATCGCATACTAAGCGATGTCGGTAGGTGAAAAAACCTTTTATAGTAAAGCTCGTAACTAATTTTTGCTCATGTTTTTGAGACACTAAAATTATATTTTATGTGTCTATCAGTAGGTAATAGAATTATATAGTCTAATAACAATAAATTAGAAGCTTTAATATGCATACTGATTGTGTTATTACGGAAAGAAACAAGTATTTAACTCCGTAAAAAACAACCGTCCTCAACGAGCGTTTAGTTCACAATGACCTGTAAGAGGGCGGCACCTTATATTTATACTAAAACCAGTTTTTGTAGAATTTTGATAACTTTAAACTCATGTTTTGGGGGCTTTTACATAGTTTATAGTGTGAATATAGCGCTTATGTGTTAGAATTATACATAAGGTACCTTAGTTATATGATAAATGTATAGGTTTAAGGAAATAAAAATATTTTGTTTACTTATTTTAGACCCCCCGTTTTGAGCAGGGTATCAGGTGGTGCTATAGGTATTCTATTCACCAACCAATCAGATTGCTTCCTTACACATAATTGTTTTGTTAGGAAACACCAGCTAGGTGTTCTAGATAGGATGGCTGGATGCCATGACTGAGAAATTATACATAATAGCAGTACATGGCCAGTCTTAATGCATTTTTACTCTAAAAAGGGAAATATACATACGTTTTACTCAAGTAAGTGTTTGGAAAATTCGATACAAGCCATTTTAGGGCTTCTAGGTGACCTAGAATTTTGTCTAGGCCCTATAAATAGACAGCACCTATGTAATTCTAGTACATAGGCGTCACTTGCTTGAGAGGATGTGTCTGTGTATGCCGGCATGGACGTTTCTATGCGGCTGCCGATGTGTCACTGCGTCCAGGGACATTTGGTGCCTGGTCAGCTATAGATATGCTGTCTGAAGCATTACCTTCGTGGACCCTCAGGCAGGCGCCTACACTCAGTCATGACACAGAGCTAGTATATAGGGGTATGTAACGCACACAGACACATTAAAGATGTGAGACAACGTAAAATTTAGTATTCGGCCGCTTCCCGGCACCTTAAGCTGCGGAAAGGCTGGTGGTACACCCATCAGGGTACCGCCGTCAGACAGCCTAGTTTTCCAGCTACCCAACCACACTTCCGGAAGGAGCTTAGCTCTGGTGGTTGAGGAGTTAAGCGACCTGATATGGTGCGAGGTTACATGGATTTGCTATGTAAACAAACTTGTAACAAACGATAACTCATCGGGGGTTGGACATGTAGCTACCGGACTTCTACCTTGGGATAGCCCATCACGAGGGCTACCCGGGTGTGAATGTAACTTGAAAATCCACCCAGCAGTCTGAGTAGGAATCGAGTTTATGTGCCAAGATCAGGGGCATAAGCTAACTTCTCGCACCATTTCGCGGCTGTACGCCTGAATGTTTTGAATATAACTGTAACACTTATGTGTGTCAACGGCCCAGTAGGAGGGCTCCAAGTCCCTCGCTGGTACCCTAGAGCTAACATGTCTAGTTTTAGGAGAAACTCGATTGTAAAGCTTCAAACTGGCGGGAATTCCCTTTCTTCGACATTCTCCTTACGAGAACTCCCTGATGGTAGGGGCTAGGGACCTGGATCAAAGACCGGAGGGAAGGTCTCCTCGAGACCTATCCAAAAGTACAAGTTTCACCAGAATCGGTCCAGTGGAAGGGTAGTTCCTGTCAGTTTCAAGCTACGAGTCTTAGCGTATATTTTTTGAAAAATAAAAGTTTTTGCGGTCGGAATGTTGTGGTCCTCGTCGCAGTCGAGTTCGCCTCTTTAATAGTGCGCAGGCGCGTGAACATTTCGTAGCCATTATTTCACTTAAAGTATTTCCACGCATCATTGCGCTTCGAGGACCATGAAGGAACATCGCTTCTGGCCATGAACAAATAGTTTTATTTAACCTGGACATCACGTTTTTCACCTCAACCTACTTGGCAGCCTTCAAGTGTCTCCAAGGTCCATAGTTACCAGATGACAACTGAACAATAGGTGCAAGGGGCGTCAACGCGTTCAAGCAGGAGCCTTACAACCTCCTGATTGCCTGTCGGTCTTGGACGATCACGTCCGTCCCGTACATTTGCTGGTCCTTCGAGCCGGATATTGGTAACCTACGGACCATTTGCTGGTCCTGTCGAGCCGAATATTGGTAACCTACGGACCATTTGCTGGTCCTGTCGAGCCGTATATTGGTAACCTACGGACCATTTGCTGGTCCTGTCGAGCCGAATATTGGTAACCTACGGACCATTTGCTGGTCCTGTCGAGCCGAATTTTCTGGGAAACATACCAGACCTGCGGACGCTGTGAAGATATAGGCCAACGAAGAGCCTTGTTCCCGAGAACAAAGAAAACTGATGTCCCGGACGCTGTGAAAATATAGGCCAAGGAAGAGCCTTGTTCCCGAGAACAAAGAAAACTGATGTCCCATTCCTGTGAAAAAAGAAACCTGATGCCCTGGGGACACGAACGCTGCCTTGAGAACAAACAAGCCTGATGTAAAGTGACCTTATATACTGAGGTTACATTCCTGTTTCTTGGGTAATGTCAAAACGTATCGTTCCTGTGAAAACTAGTACCTGAGAACAAAGAAAACTGACGCTCACGCCTGTGAACATTCGTGAGAACAAAGAAAACTGATGCTCAAATATCTCAAGGTACCCTCAATATAAATCTGGTAAGATTACACACCACACAAATGTGCCAACTGGGGTACTAAGCGTTGCGTTCGTGAGAAAAGTTCCAGGGAAATAAGAATACTGACGTTCCATCTCGTAAACCTTACAAGTGTCAGGGTTAAGATCATGTTTCTTTAACAGTCAAAAACATAGCGTACACTCTGGGACGATAGAAACCCTTTCCTGGGTGAGATAACCCAGTTACTGGTCAGCAACCGTATTACTGGGTGATTAGCGTCGTCAAAAGGCGCAACGTACTATCGTCTCATAGTAGAAACTTCCAGAGCGACTACAGTCGTGAAGAGTGCACGAGTGGATTAGGCCCACGCGTGGACTACCTGGAAGACAACCATTTTGCTGGGACACAGCAGCCATTCCTGAGCTATTCCTGTGGTTCAACCGGCTTCCTGAGAAGCTAACCGTTCCCGTGTGATTACCGTCGCGAAAAGACGGTTTTTTGAGCTGTTTCTGTTGTGTAACCTGCTTACTGAGAATTCACAGTAATCGAAGATTACACAGAAACTGTATCCTGAAGGAATATAGCATAGCCTGAAGAGTTATCGCTAGGAAACTCATAATCGGAGTTTTCAAACAGCGTGTTGGGAGCTCGTTTAGGAGATAGAACGAACATACGACGTTCATAGAATTCCTGAAGGGTTACGGCTGAAGGATTATCGCTGAAGCGTTATCCAAGAAGAGGCTTACACACAGAAGCATATTGAATAGTCGTGTGGGCGACTTGTTCTATAAAATAGAACGAAAAAATAGTTGCTGAAATTTCCTGAAGCGTTATAGCTGAAGGCTTATTTTCGACTTAGAATTTGTTTAAAAACAAATAGTCGTTATCGAGATAGAAGCTCTCGATCGAAGTCTGGAGTTTCAAACCTGGATATCTGGAGTCTGAAGTGACTACTAACGTCAAGAGTTGGACCAACAGTTCAGTGATTGGTACCAGACCGGCTGCTCAACCTTGGAGGCTGCTGGACAAGTTGACACTTAGACAACAGTAAGTACAGTGAAAACATATGCTCATGTGCTTACCCATTTTGTGTTGAAAGTCTTATAGTGAACTTGTTTACGTATCAACATTGAAGTTTGAAGCTGATTTGGAACTTATAGTTTTGAAGACTGACTAGCGACTTATAGTTTGAAGAATAACCTGGAGTTAAGAGGGTCGGATATAACCCGGAGTTTAAACTAACCCGGAGTTTGGAGATACTTTTCGAAGTTTGAAAAAGGAAGCGAACCCTCTTCAAGCCGACGACTGAAATCGGACTTAACCCAGAGTTACCACTTAGCAGTTTTTAAGAAAAAATTAAGTTTGGACATAGCCGTTTTGAAGCTCGAAAATAGATGTCAACCAGTTCGTGTTGAAGTCTAGAGTTGGACTCAGCCGATTCAAACTGACATATTGAAGAAGTCTAGAATTGGACTCAGCCGTTTCGAGCCAACGTTTTGAAGACAAGTTGAAGATTGGACTTGTACTTGGCGTATTCAAACTGAAACTTTGAACCAATCAGGATGCCGACTACCAGATCCCAGGACAAGAGGCCTGAATCATGGACAGTCCCCATTGAGCGTCCAGGTGCGGGCGTACAACATCAGCTGCCCCCACGCTCACCGTCCACTACTGAAGGGACAGAAAAGTCCATACCAGTCAGAAGCCCACCAACGTCACAGATAGGTGACAACACGCCCACACATGAGGAGGAGGAACCACAGGAACCAAGCACACGCAGGAAGGCATCGAAATCAGAAGATTCTTCAGAAAAAACACTGAAGCCTTCTGGTAGAAAACAAAGGATCCGGGATAAGACCTTTGTTCAAGGAGAAGTAATGGCTACCCGGGGTGACGCCCGTATCGAACATACTGGACCGCCGTCAACTAGCAAGTCGACCCGGTCACGTAAGAAAATTTCAAGAGCTCGTGAAGACTTATTGAAAATAAAGTTGGAACTCGCTAAGTTAGCACTTCAAAAAGCAGAAGAAGAAGCTTCTGAGGATGAATATATGGATGACAGAAATTCTAATGAAGAGTATGTCCGTTCGTGGCTCGAAGAGGCGCCAGAGCCCACACCGTTGAGGGAGAATGACGTCGCCAAAGGGGACAATGACGATTGGACCCCGGCTGCGGCCGTCGACGCTATAGCGGACTCCCGGAAACATATCGACCATATAGAACATCCACAAGTGAAGTCTAACATCGAACCACCTAGGACAGAGCCGTCCAACGTGGAGCCGCCAAGGCAAATAGAAGCGAAAGAGTCACTCCGTCCTTTTCTAACGGAGCTGACATCCGCTATAGCGTCGCTAGCCGACAGAAAAATCGAACCATGGACGCCTAACCGATCGGCGTCGCAGGTTATCATGACTCTGCCGAATTTCGGTGGAGCTCATACAGAATGGCTATCTTTTCGAGCCATTTACGAGGCAACTCATGCCTACTTCAGCGACATAGAAAACACGGCAAGACTCAGAAGGAGCTTGCGTGGTCGCGCACTGGAGACAGTGAGCTCAGAGCTCATCGGGAACGCAAAGCCGGATGAGATCATGAGAGAATTGGAACTACAGTTTGGACGTCCTGACTCAATAGCTCAGGCCGAAACAGACCGACTTAGAGGGCTACCAAAATGCAGCGAGTCGCCCAAGGACATCTGCACCTTTGCAAGTCGAGTCAGAAGCGGAGTTGTCACTCTGCGAGCTCTCAAGAAGGGGCACTATCTGCTCAATGCCGAGCTGGTGCGCCAGCTAACTGAGAAGCTACCCAATTCTCTGCGTGTACAATGGTACAGAACGTACACGGAAAAGTACCAGTCGCTGCCGGATCTGTCACTCTTCAGCGACTTCATAACCGAGCAAGCTCACTTCTGCAGTGCATTCGCCCCGCCTGAGAACATCAAGGAAACGGATTCTCTAGCGGGAAAACGCGTCATACAACGGACGCATACAGCTACCGACAAGCCGGTAAACAAATGTCGAATTTGCGACAAAAGTGGTCACTACGCGTCTGACTGCCAAAGGTTCAGAGACGCAGCAAGTGACAAAAGATGGGAGCTAGCCAAGAATTTTAACTTGTGCTATCGCTGCCTAAGACAACGTCGTGCTGGACACACTTGCAACAAGAAGCAGTGTGATCATAAGGGGTGTACAGCCACGCACCATCGACTTCTTCATAGGGGTAAGAAGCCTCAAACAGACAGGACAAGGAAGCCTGCTGTTCCAGAAGAGAAGAAGGAGTCTCAGGAGACGGTGGCCAGTTCGCGAACTGAATCGAGTCAAGCTTTCCTGAAGATGATACCGGTCCGGGTAATAGGACCGGCGGGAGAGGCAGACACATACGCACTCCTTGACGACGGATCCACCGTTTCGCTGATCGACGAAGCAATCGCTCAGCGAGTGGGAGCAGTGGGCCCAATCGACCCTCTGAAGATCGGTGCTATTGGAAACACCATGATCGACACTCCCTTATCGAGACGTATAACCGTCACTCTCACAAGTCGTATGAGAGATAGGGTGCCCTTCAAGGCGCGCACCATTTCGAAGCTCAACCTGTCACCACAGGCAGTCAGTCAAGAAGACGTAGCCCGCTGTAGGCACCTTCGAGACTTGACGTCGCAGCTTACGTATCCTGCTGGAGTGCC
Organism: Orthosia gothica; assembly: GCA_949775005.1. Taxonomy (NCBI): domain Eukaryota; kingdom Metazoa; phylum Arthropoda; class Insecta; order Lepidoptera; family Noctuidae; genus Orthosia; species Orthosia gothica. The sequence continues at coordinate 32,809,090 of OX459038.1, read as the reverse complement.
AAAGATACTCGTCGGCCAAGACAACTGGCATTTGTTGTTGGCCACTGAAGTCCGCAGAGGACCTAGAAGCCAACCCATCGCGTCGAAAACCATGATGGGCTGGACATTGCACGGCGCGCACACCAGAACACTGGGCCAGCAGGTGCACTATGTCAACGGGTGTCAGTCCGTTGACGCAAGGCAAGATGCGGAACTGAACGAGCAGCTCCGTGAATTCTTCGCTATCGAGTCGTTGGCTATCAATCCACGACAACCAGCTTCTGACCCCCAGAAGAGGGCAGAAGATATACTGAACCGTCACACAAGACAGTTAGGAAATGGGCACATAGAAACCGCTATGTTATGGCGGGACGAGAAAATAGAGATGCCCGATAGTTACGAGACAGCACTCAAAAGGCTAGTCTCCATAGAGAAGAAGCTGGATAAAAACCCCGCTCTTCGTGTGAAATACACACAACAGATGGACTCCCTGATGGAAAAGGGATATGCTGAGAAGGCTCCCAAGTCAAGCACGCCAGGAAAAACCTGGTACCTGCCTCATTTCGATGTCTTCAACCCCATGAAGCCAGAGAAAATTCGAATAGTACATGATGCCGCCGCAAAATCGAGAGGAAAGTCACTCAACGACTTCCTGCTAACTGGACCAGACTTGCTGCAGTCGCTGCCCGGCGTCATGATGAGATTTCGTAGACACTGCGTGGCCATCTCCGGAGACATAGCCGAGATGTTCATGCAAGTAAAAGTACGAAGTGAAGACCGAGACTCACTTCGCTACCTATGGAGAGGCAACAGAAGAGATGGAGCCCCAGAAGAATATCGTATGACGTCCATCATTTTCGGCGCGGCAAGCTCGCCGTGCACCGCTATCTTTGCGAAAAATTGGAACGCAAGAAAGCACATCGAACAGCATCCAGTAGCAGTGAAAGCTATAGTAGAGAGCCATTATATGGACGATTATCTGGACAGCTATAAAACAGTCGAAGAAGCGACAGAAGTCGCGACAATGGTGAAGAAAATACACCAACAGGCGAAGTTTGACCTAACAAAATGGGTATCAAACAGTAAGCGCCTGATAGAAAATATCGATCCGTCACAAACCTGCACTGAGGTTGTGAACATCGGAGATACAGTAGGCGCAGAGAAAATACTCGGCCTGATTTGGAGACCTAGTGAAGATACGCTAGGTTTCAACCTAACGCTTGCGAGACTGCCGCCAGGAATTTTAGAAAAGGAGGCCCCTACAAAAAGAGAGGCTCTCAAAATTGTTATGTCGTTATACGACCCCCTAGGACTAGCCTCGCCTGTTACGATTCGAGCTAAACAAATATTACAAGAAGCTTGGAGGCGAGGCGTCGATTGGGACCAGCTATTAGACGCTGACCTGGCATCTCAGTGGAGAAGTTGGATCGAAAACCTGCGGCAGCTCAAGGGCATCAGCATACCAAGATGTTATCCTGGTTATAGTGATGCCACAGAAATACAAATACATGTATTTACCGACGCAAGCGAGTTGGCATATGCAGCAGCTGTGTATTGGCGAGCCACCACAGCAGTAGGCACACAGAAGGTGAGCCTAGTCATGGCCAAGGCGAGAGTAGCTCCATTAAAGCTACAATCGATACCGCGCCTCGAGCTGCAGGCAGCGGTGATGGGAACCCGTCTGGCTGCAGCTGTGAAACGTGAACACGACAACAATCCATCGTCGGTCACGTATTGGACAGACAGCAAAACAGTCTTGTCGTGGATAAGAAAAGGAGCACGAACCTATAAAGCTTTCGTAGCTCATCGCATAGCTGCCATAGAAGAAGGTAGCAAAGTGGAGGATTGGCGATGGATATCCACGAAGTTGAACATCGCCGATATAGCGACTCGTGACGTGCCGCCGAGGTTTGACTCACAACACGAGTGGTTCTGTGGCCCAAGTTTTTTGTATGAAGACCCTTCTTCATGGCCATCAGAAAAACCTCCAATCACAGAAGAGACAGGAGAGGAAAGAACGCTCACTGTCACAGAAAAAGAAAAATCTGTTTTGGAGAAAATAACAGACAGACATACATACACTTCGAAGCTCATAGAAGCTATACCTAATCCCGTCAACTTTTCAAGATGGGAGCGGCTATTACGTGCGACTGCTACCGTCCTACGTTTTATACATCTCTGTAAACAAAGGACAGAGAAAACGTTCTACAAAAGAACCCGGAAAAACGCTGAGGAGGACACGGACTGGCGAAAGAAAAAGAAGACAGCGACTGCAGCAACCAAGCCGTCATACATAGCGCCAGAAGTCCGAAAGCAGTACATAGATGCGAGCTTTCTTCAAAAAGCCGAGAAAATACTCGTACAAGTTGCACAGCAGCAATCGTTCGCTCAAGAAATAGCTAGATTGCATGCACATGAAATAGTGGACAAAAATAGTCCGCTACACGCGCTGCAAATAGAAGTAGTAGATGGCCTACTACGTATTAGAAGCCGTATAGCCGCCACTGACGAGGTCACAGAAGATGTAAGGCGACCGCCAATATTACATGGCGACCATCATATAACCCAGCTCTATATAGACTGGACACACCGCAGCTTACTACATAGTGGGACTGAACTCACAATAAATGAGGTACGGCAGCATTATTGGGTCGTAAGGATGCGTCCCACCACCAAGAAAGTACTGGCACAATGTCTTCAGTGCCGTATTCGTAAGGCACAAGCACCTGTGCCAGCGACCGGCGACCACCCACGAACGCGCCTGGCTCATCACCAAAGGCCGTTCACGTACACCGGGCTAGACTACTTCGGCCCGCTATCTGTCACCGTGGGTCGCCAGTATCACAAGAGATATGTAGCACTGTTTACATGCCTCACCACAAGAGCTGTCCACCTCGAGATCGCCGCCAGCCTCAGCGCAGACAGCGCAATATTAGCGCTGCGCCGTTTCGCCGCCCGCAGAGGATGTCCAACTGAGATCCACTCAGACAACGGCACCAACATGCACGGTGCCGATCGAGAGCTACGAGAGGCCTTCCGAGAGGAGGCCAGTCGCCGAGGCATCACTTGGCGCTTCATCACCCCATCAGCGCCCTTTATGGGAGGTGCATGGGAGCGTCTAGTTCGCTGCGTAAAAAACGCATTGTATACCGTACTCACAGAGAAACACCCACACGAAGAGGTGTTGTCCACACTGATTTGTGAGGCAGAGTACACGGTAAATAGCCGCCCGCTGACACATGTATCAGTCGACGGCGATGACGACGAGTCTATCACGCCGAACCACTTCTTACTTGGTGGGTCGGCTAGACTCCCAAACCCCGGCGTGTTCACCGAGCAAGACATCGACCACAAAAAGATGTGGCGTCGGTCACAAATCCTGGCCGACATGTTCTGGCGCCGGTGGGTGCGAGAATACCTGCCGGAGCTCCAAAACCGGCGGGAGCCCCACAGCCGCGGGCCTGGCCTGCTGGTGGGCGACCCCGTCCTTATCGCGGACGGGCAGCTGCCTCGCAACACGTGGCCGCGAGGCCGCATCGAGGCCATATACCCTGGCCCTGATGGAGAAGTCCGGACCGCTGAGGTGCGCACCACTGGCGGCACTCTAAAGCGTCCGGTGAAGAAGCTCATTCCTTTGCCAAAATGAGTGCAGCAGAGTTCCAGCGGCGAGAGCTGAGCGACGTGTCGCAGAGCGTCGAGGTCACGAGCGCTGCCGACGTGCGCCGCTCACAATGCTGATGCAGCGCCGCGCCAACGTAGCATCGAGTCGACGCGACACTGCACGGCGGGAGAGATGTTCGCGACGATACGTCACCTTTAGATAGGTTGTCATATGTAAAATATAAATAGTATTGACAGACACACGTCTGCTCACCCCAGAGCGCCATCGCATACTAAGCGATGTCGGTAGGTGAAAAAACCTTTTATAGTAAAGCTCGTAACTAATTTTTGCTCATGTTTTTGAGACACTAAAATTATATTTTATGTGTCTATCAGTAGGTAATAGAATTATATAGTCTAATAACAATAAATTAGAAGCTTTAATATGCATACTGATTGTGTTATTACGGAAAGAAACAAGTATTTAACTCCGTAAAAAACAACCGTCCTCAACGAGCGTTTAGTTCACAATGACCTGTAAGAGGGCGGCACCTTATATTTATACTAAAACCAGTTTTTGTAGAATTTTGATAACTTTAAACTCATGTTTTGGGGGCTTTTACATAGTTTATAGTGTGAATATAGCGCTTATGTGTTAGAATTATACATAAGGTACCTTAGTTATATGATAAATGTATAGGTTTAAGGAAATAAAAATATTTTGTTTACTTATTTTAGACCCCCCGTTTTGAGCAGGGTATCAGGTGGTGCTATAGGTATTCTATTCACCAACCAATCAGATTGCTTCCTTACACATAATTGTTTTGTTAGGAAACACCAGCTAGGTGTTCTAGATAGGATGGCTGGATGCCATGACTGAGAAATTATACATAATAGCAGTACATGGCCAGTCTTAATGCATTTTTACTCTAAAAAGGGAAATATACATACGTTTTACTCAAGTAAGTGTTTGGAAAATTCGATACAAGCCATTTTAGGGCTTCTAGGTGACCTAGAATTTTGTCTAGGCCCTATAAATAGACAGCACCTATGTAATTCTAGTACATAGGCGTCACTTGCTTGAGAGGATGTGTCTGTGTATGCCGGCATGGACGTTTCTATGCGGCTGCCGATGTGTCACTGCGTCCAGGGACATTTGGTGCCTGGTCAGCTATAGATATGCTGTCTGAAGCATTACCTTCGTGGACCCTCAGGCAGGCGCCTACACTCAGTCATGACACAGAGCTAGTATATAGGGGTATGTAACGCACACAGACACATTAAAGATGTGAGACAACGTAAAATTTAGTATTCGGCCGCTTCCCGGCACCTTAAGCTGCGGAAAGGCTGGTGGTACACCCATCAGGGTACCGCCGTCAGACAGCCTAGTTTTCCAGCTACCCAACCACACTTCCGGAAGGAGCTTAGCTCTGGTGGTTGAGGAGTTAAGCGACCTGATATGGTGCGAGGTTACATGGATTTGCTATGTAAACAAACTTGTAACAAACGATAACTCATCGGGGGTTGGACATGTAGCTACCGGACTTCTACCTTGGGATAGCCCATCACGAGGGCTACCCGGGTGTGAATGTAACTTGAAAATCCACCCAGCAGTCTGAGTAGGAATCGAGTTTATGTGCCAAGATCAGGGGCATAAGCTAACTTCTCGCACCATTTCGCGGCTGTACGCCTGAATGTTTTGAATATAACTGTAACACTTATGTGTGTCAACGGCCCAGTAGGAGGGCTCCAAGTCCCTCGCTGGTACCCTAGAGCTAACATGTCTAGTTTTAGGAGAAACTCGATTGTAAAGCTTCAAACTGGCGGGAATTCCCTTTCTTCGACATTCTCCTTACGAGAACTCCCTGATGGTAGGGGCTAGGGACCTGGATCAAAGACCGGAGGGAAGGTCTCCTCGAGACCTATCCAAAAGTACAAGTTTCACCAGAATCGGTCCAGTGGAAGGGTAGTTCCTGTCAGTTTCAAGCTACGAGTCTTAGCGTATATTTTTTGAAAAATAAAAGTTTTTGCGGTCGGAATGTTGTGGTCCTCGTCGCAGTCGAGTTCGCCTCTTTAATAGTGCGCAGGCGCGTGAACATTTCGTAGCCATTATTTCACTTAAAGTATTTCCACGCATCATTGCGCTTCGAGGACCATGAAGGAACATCGCTTCTGGCCATGAACAAATAGTTTTATTTAACCTGGACATCACGTTTTTCACCTCAACCTACTTGGCAGCCTTCAAGTGTCTCCAAGGTCCATAGTTACCAGATGACAACTGAACAATAGGTGCAAGGGGCGTCAACGCGTTCAAGCAGGAGCCTTACAACCTCCTGATTGCCTGTCGGTCTTGGACGATCACGTCCGTCCCGTACATTTACCTTTCGTCATTGACAGGTAAATGGAAAAATGTTAGGTGTTTATCCCTTCTTTTACTTGATTTGCACCCATCTACAGCACATAAGGCACCAGACGGCATCGTAGGTACGCGTACGAACGAATGGAACTATTAAAATTAAACAGAGTGCGTGCGCTCCGCTTACGAAAACCGCACTGAATTTGGTCCGCTGGAGGCCCGAGACCGCTAGGTTGGGCGGTAGGTAATTATAGCGCGCAAGTACATGGAGTGACGGAGGCCTGGTTATAGTATTTTTCAATAAACTAATATATGTCACAATACCTGTGCAACTCCATTATTCAGCTGCCCCATACTCTTATGGGCAAGCTGTGGACTTCTCTCCTTCTCGGGACAGCTGCTAAGATCATCCTTCTCTTTGCTTGTGATGGGGAAGGCATTGCACAACTCCGCAATACTGCACCGCATGTTGGAGTCCAAGATGAGCTTGGCATCATTTTGAATTATTGTTGAGCCAATTCTCTTGTATATTGTTAGGTAGCGATTGACACCTGTAAAGAATTTTCAGTTCTTTATGTTAGTGGTTAACTCCAGAATAAGAGACAAAGATATTCTATGTATCTAGTTGCTCCTGATGATAACAAGGTCAGAATTCAAGCTGGAGCACAAAAACACATGTGCATAGAGATCAAGATGGAGAAGATCCCCTATACCAATCTGGTCAATTCAAATTGAGTGATTAATTTTTGATATTTTGCTCTGTATTTACAGGCAATTTTAACAAAAAGTATGGCATCAGAAGAAAAGCCAACATTATGGTAGGTAAGATCAGATCAGAGTTCAGAGCAATAGAAATTTTGATAGTACATCTGCTATCTCTCATGGAGATAAGATGACAACAATTAACACAATACAACTTAAGTATATTGATACTTTATGACTGATGATCTACAACATTATTTCAGCCGAAAGACATCCATTGCATTCTTCGGGGTTTGTCGGTAACTTTGGTTCTCCTATTGATATCTTAATTTCTGATGCGATCATGCAAGGAAACAACGAGCATTGCACTCTACATTGCCCTTTATTAGATAAGGACTGCTAATTTTATTTCCATCTGAGACATTGCACAATAGATTGTAAATAGAAATCAAGTTTTGAAAGATTCCTATTAAAATTTGGTTTAAATCTTTACAAACTTTAAATTATTACAGAACATAAATTAATTGATTGGATTATCTATTGTTTAACCAACTAGTATGAATCAGTTAATTATTACATGTTTCCATATGTTTTACATGTCTGTTATGAATTAATATTTTATCAATAAGTTTTGTCTTACATTAAACAAAATGTTGTACTTAAAAGAGATAGTAAAGTAAGTGGTGTGCTATTTTTACATATGATGGACAGCTTGTCTGCTGAAAAATTGTTTTTTAATATAATTGGTTGATTATATCTCCTAATTAAAGTAATTAGGACAGAATGCATGAGGCCCTATTATTTTATTTTTTTGTACATATTGTTTTTTTAATATTTTCCGTTTTATATTTATTAACATAGATGAAAAAAATAAAATAATTGACTGAAAATGTGACTGCACTTGTTTTTATTTAGTCATATATTTCACAACTAGAGGTAAATAATAATTACATGTACATTATGCAATATAATATGCGTTAGGTTGTAAATAAACATTATACCAATTAAATTAAATAGGAAATGTATGTAAACATTAGAGAGGCGCTACAAGTTTGAATACATTCTACATACAATCAAAATATGTTTCTCTTATCAACAACATACCTTTCCCGCGCGATTTCGACTTGAGACCGAGCTTAGCAACTGTCTCGTGGATGAATCCGCGCTCTTGTGCCGACAGGAACGTCGGGAACTTGAGTTCAGTCTCATTTTCATCACTTATGAACTTGTCCAACTGAATCTTCAGCGCTATGCTCACAGATTCAGCTATAGGGAAATGCTTATTTCCGTGACGCTTTCCCTTTTTAGAACTCATTATAACACTTAAGCTATGCTATCCACTATTTCCTACACTTAAATAAATAGTTATGATATTGTTTACATAAGCAAATTATCGAGAGCGAATAACTATTTAGAATTTAGATGATAGAAAAACGAAACGAATACGATTCCATTTTCTCGATGCTAGGGAGGGGATGATGTACTACTAATTTGGTACAAGAACTTTTAGTCGACTGATGGAGGTTACTAAGTTGGAATTTGGTTGGAAATGACGAAACAGTTTTTCAATGAGATTAATTGATTATTGTGTCAAACACTTGTTTCAAATTAAAATAAAAGTTGACTGACGATTTGGCAAATTAAATAATAAAAATCACCACATGCACCTTATTCTGAACACTTTTTGATTCAATCTACTAAAACGAACGATGTATGATTATATTAAACATCACTATTGAGGCCGCAAATGTCATTTTTTAGGGTGTTCCAGCGCAGCACATAGGAGTATTTGGCTAATAAAACCGGTCAAAAATATCTGAGGCGTTTTTTTATATGAATTCGATTTAAACATTATTTTTTATTACAAATAAGTGTGCATTAACAATTAATCTCATTAAAACTCTTCATTTTCAACTTCTTCTAATAATAAAAACTTTTCTTCCATTTTCTTTCCTTTAAATTCATTCAGGATGTTATACAATGCTCTTCTGGTAAATTTCTTGACAGTTCCCGAAGAATCTGTAGAAAAAAAACATAAAAAATAATGATTTAAAATAATTCACATTTTTCACTCATTAACTTTGAAGTAATACAAAACAAAATGGCGGACGTGGGCGGACTGTTTAACTACGGTGTGCAATTGTCGGAAGACCGGTTATTATGACCATGTATAAATGATAGCGGGACAAGACAAGACACATAAACAAAAACACTGTTTTCTGATAAATTTAAGTAAAAAAATATATACAAATTATGCCTGTTATCATACCCTTTTTAAACATAAAATTTAAGCAGCAGATCAACTAATTGATATTTTAAAATACAGTACATACCTTCATCTTCCATATTCAAAAGTTTTTCTTTTAAAACTCCACAACACGAGAACACAATAACAAAACAAAGTAATACTGCAACCGAGAGCGTCGAAAACAAAGACATGAGTTTCGACTGACCTACGTAAACAAGTTTGAAGCTTGCGGAGATTGAATGGCTGTCATTTGATGGACCGGTTACCTAGCTAGATGAACAATAGATTCAGTGAGACTTTTGACTAATTTACTGATTCCGACTTTTGTCCGGTTTTATTAGCCAAATACTCCTATGTGCGCAGTTGCGATATTTTATGCTATGTCCAGCAGTGGACATTTTTCGGCTGTTATTATGATGATGAAGAAGTTGAAATAAAAAATTAAATTCGAGAAAAAATCTCGCAGTGTAAGTTTTCGGGGTAAAGTTCAGCGACTGTTTTAATTATTTTCAAAATTAACTTTGTGTCTCAAATGTATATGCAACTGGACAAAATCTGCAATCATTGAAATAGACGCAATTTTGCTAAAGTAGAACTGAGATTCTGAGAATTTAATAATATATTATTGACTACCACGGTTAAATGCTCTAAGACCACAGCAAATCCTGCAAGGTGGATCAATTATTATTTAAAAAAACTTAATTCAAAAAATCTAAAAACCCGATTGCTTCAAAAGCGAACTAAAAAGTCGTAAACAAGGAAAAAATCATGCTGTGCAGTCGGAGGATACATATTCGCGGGCTGGCTGACTAAAATCTGGTGTATCCTCCGACTGCACAGCATGATTTTTTCCTTGTTTACGACTTTTTAGTTCGCTTTTGAAGCAGTCGGGATTTTAGATTTTTTGAATTAAGTTTTTTTATTTATAACTTTTTAATTAGTTTTTTTTCGAATTTGATACATTTAAATATAAAAGTGTTATATATTTTTGAAATCACCTCTTAAAACCCTTTATTTTGATACCACACACGATGGGTTAACCCCACAAAATGGCACCCAAAAGCCGCCATTTTTCTATTGTCCAAGTTTAATATAGCTTAAGACACTCGCAGGGTTAAGATGCATCGATTAGGAAATAAGTTTATTTTTGTATCAATCGTCAACTACATATCAAGATTATCAAGTCAAATAGCATAATTTAAGTGTGCCATGCACTGCACATAGCTTCAAGAAGTTCATTTAGCTATTTATTACTCATTGTTAAGTAACTTTGGTTTCGTTTACAAGAACTAGAGTGTGCTGAATACCTATCGACCGGCGTAACCTAGATTTGATTATGTTTATCGATATTTTCGCTAATACGACCAAGTAAGTACCTAGCATAGTTGTTTCTCGTTGTAATTTGAATGTTCTAAACTAAACGCATCGGATTTCCCCGTGGTAGACGCGGGGGAGGGCCTGCCCTCGCGAAAATCAAATTAAGGGCGCGTTCCGCTAACAAAGTCGAAAAAAAAACGTTTTGTAGTATTTTTAACCCCCGCCGGAAAAAGAGGGGTGTTATAAGTTTCACGTGTGTTGCTGTGTATCTGTCTGTGGCATCATAGCGCAACGGATGAACCGATTTCGATTTAGTTTTTTTTGTTTGAAAGGTAATTATGTCGAGAGTGTTCTTAGTTAAGTTTGAATAAAATCGGTTCAGCCGTTAATAAGTTATGGGCATTTTACTGTTTGAATCGGGGTGTTTTCACAAGATAAATGTGTCGGGGGTTTTTAAATTGAAAAATTTTACTTGTATTATTTTAGTGTCGTTTTCCATATAAAATAATGTAATGTAACTTTTCTCATGAAAATGTAACTTTTTGAGATGTCTCATAAAGCTGATGTAACATTTGACTATCTACTCCGCAAAACTTACGGGAAAGGCTGACTCGATACAATTTGCAGCCAAATACTCCAAAAAACATTAGAATCTGTTACATCTTTATTCTAATGCATACTAATGAATGTTAAAATTGCACTGAAGATGAGGCGGTATGGCCCAAAACCTTAGCCTGCACGAGAAGGGCGAAGAAAAAAAAAACTATTTGACAACTCAAAACACTTGCTTTGTCAAAATCAAAAATAGTCAAAATAATTCAACACGTGTGACGTGAAGTCGAGATCGTGAACACAGAGAAACTTAAAGGAGTCGTCGTCAATCGTCAGATTAGATCAAACACTGTTTTCTTTGAATCTCTAATGTAAATTTAAAAAAATGCCGAAGAATATTAAGCATTTAGTGGTCGACACATCTGCGTTCATAAAGGCAGGAGGTTTACAAGACATCGCTGAGAACGTATACACTGTGCAAGAGGTTATTGATGAAATCACGAACGATAGACAACGCAGAAAGCTTGTAGTGCTCCCTTATGACCTTATCGTGAAAGATGTCTTCACTGAAAACATCAAATACATCACAGAATTCTCCAAAAGGACCGGCGATTACCGTAGTCTCTCTGCCACTGACATCAAGGTAATGGCGCTAACATACCAACTGGAGAAAGAAAAACTAGGCACTGAACATCTGAAGACTGACCCAACTGCACAGAGGATTGTCAAAGTAAGTGGATTATATAACAACAACCCAAATGGCATTTCAGAAGCAATTCTAGATAGTGTCAACCAGGAAACTGGAGAAGTAACAGTAAGCAAAGATGAAGAGACAGGTGAAATTAAAGTCCAAGATCCTAACCCTACGTCAGAAGAAATTACTGCAAATGTTTCAAATAATGGCAACTTAAATGATGAAGAAGATGCCGAAGAGATTGCTGAACAAATAAAAAATATGGACATACAAGAACCCAACATAGATGATATCATGGTGAAAGTTTCAGAGGATGAAGAGGACTCAGAAAGTGATGAGGACTCTGACTCTGACAGTGATGGTGGAGATTGGATCACACCTGGCAATGTTGCAGAGAAAAAGAGAGAAGTGGAAATGGGAGAATTTGAAGAAAAGTTTGTAGAAGTAGCTTGTATCACTTCAGACTTTGCCATGCAGAATGTCCTCAAGCAAATAGGACTCAATGTTACCTCAATTGATGGCAGGATCATCAAACAACTACGTACCTTTATCTTTCGTTGCACAACCTGCTTCAAAACCACAAGTGTGATGACAAAAGTGTTTTGCCCTAAATGTGGTCATTCTACTTTGAAGAAAGTTGGAGTGAGCATTGATGATGATGGAGTCCAACACATTCACATAAATGGACGTAAGCCACTGACTGCTCGGGGCAAGAAGTTCAGTCTACCAACTCCTAAAGGAGGTCAGCATTTCCAGTATCCCATACTTACTGAAGACCAACATATCCACAAGAGATTTGCCACAAAAACAGGGAGAGGCAAGACTAATGCAATGGACCCTGACTACACTGCTGGATTCTCACCTTTTGTTATGAAGGATGTTAACTCTAGGTCTGCAGTGTTAGGTGTAAGAGCTAATAAGCAGGACATCAAATATTTGATGAAAAACGCATGTAAGGGAAAGAAGAAGTAAACTAATTTACGTTTTTACTTTAGGCCTAATTTATGAGCCAGACTTTGTAAATTAGATATAAGATATTATAGAAAATAAATACTAATATTATTGTAAAATATAGTATATTCTTACTTAATGATACATTTTTTAAATGTTCACCTATACAAATAACAACATGAGTATAGCATGCCTAAGGCGATTCACACACTGCCCCGCTATACCCTGCGGGGTGCGTGGCGACGAAGTCACGACACTGTGTGTGAATGCGTTTTCTGTGTGTTGAACTATGCGTGTTTTCAATGCAAAGAGACATACTTTCAAGCAACGTAAGAACCCACTCCGGTGCTATACTGTGTAATGCGGTGCAGTGTGTGAATCCCCTAAATAATGTGCGATGAGGACTATTTGGACACTTTTTCATCAATAAACTTGAACACTGATTCTATACATGAATATGATGTCATCTCGTGTTTTTGATGACCTGCAAAAATAAAAAAGGAGATAAATGATAAGATTCAGATTTTGGTATTCCTTGCAGTTAAATAAATTGCAGTTGGTCTTACCAGCTGAAACCCTTGGAATGTCAAATTCTGGTGTAGTCATTGGTGTATCCAGTGGGGATTGACTTGATATCCAGTTTTTAGCTGCCTGCAAAACCATAAAATAACAATAGGTGTATGAATAAAACCAAAACTTTAATGAGTAGTAATAGAGCCGATGATGATTAAATGTTTGACATGTGTGTATTTGGTTGTTCTTTATTATATTTTATTTTAGATTTTGTTAATAGCAACTCGAGTTCAGAAGAATACCACTCGAGTCAACTCGAGTTGCACATCTCTAATCCCCTATCACTATTTCATTAGTTGAGATCTCAAAATAATAGAATTTAACTTACATCTTTCATATATTTAGTAATCTGTATATTAGAATACACATGCACTGAATCGGTGAAGGCTATAGCTTTCACCCTTTTCTCAAATTCATTCTTCAGCTCATCAGCCAATGTGACGGTCAGTACTCCGCCATAACTATGAGCAACAATTGCTATTGATGTGGCTTTCGTATTCTTCACAAAGTTTTTCCATACATAGTTTGTATGTTCTTCTCCTGAACTGCTGTTTGGTATCTTTTTGCCATTGGGTAGGCAGTTATCGTTCGGATTTAGTACCATTACTCCGTATCCTTTTGCTAGGGCTTTCTTGATGTAGGGTATTTGTGTGCCCATGTCTAAGTTATCATTGATTATAAGTCTGAAATATAATATTTTGATTTATATTTTACAAGTACAATAAAATGGTAATAGTTGATGTCTCTAATAGGTAATACTAACGATCTAGCCCACTGTCCTGCCCTTACTGCACCAGATCCATGAATTAATATCACGAGAACATCCTTCAGTTCGTAATCCTGAGACACAAAGATGAATGTTCCTTTACTGGAGTCTTTGGGCACTGGCATCCTTATCAAGTGCTGGTCAGCTTCCATTAAATGATATACATATTCTGTGACTGCATAACCAAGTTCCTCATAATGTGCCTGACATTCCTGGTGTTGGTTACTAACATTAAATTGAAACGGTTCTTCAGTTGGTTGGCCATCAGCACCTACTTTACGCAGTTGTCCTTCTGTGAAAAGTATGTATAAACGTACAAAAATGTAGTTAATTAAACAATGTTCTGTTGTTTTTATTAATCTGTTAAGCATACTCATATATTAATTAAATGGTACCGTTTTTTTACTCCCAGGCACAAAATAAACAGTATTGTTGTTTCTCTCCCAGGCTAAAAAGATAACAGTATAGTTATCTGCCACATAGGTTTAGTACCTATAGATAGAATACCTATTCAGAACCAAAATATTATATTATAATTGTAAAGTTTGTACTCCTCATTTAACCTCTTGAACTTAGAAATCAAAAGGATGTTCATAAGGAAAATTGTTTACCAGCGTTGAAAGCGTATCCCAAGTTTTTCATGGTTTTCACCGCGTCCATTTTTTCCGATTCAGTAGCACCTGTAGCACAATAGTTGCGGCCGGAAGTTTGTGACCAATTTTGTTTCGGCAAAATAGGCGATGAGAAATAACACCGAACTTTACGAAAAAATTTGAGTGACATGGAGCAGAAAACAAAATAAAGATTTAGAAGAAACTTGTCACGTAGATTAAGAATAATTATGAAAATAATGTGTATTTTATTGATAAAACATAATTTTCAAAACAAACAAAATTATTTAAATGGGGAAATGTATGACACATCCAGTGTTACCAACTCCAAAAATATTAATGAATATGAATAATACTAACTCCTTATCCTAAAGTTACGTCAGAAACCGCTAAAGATATGTCAAAAACCCGTAAATTCACCACAAATACTGGAAAACCCACAAAAAATCAAAATTATTGTTTTGTAATACTTTTTACACTTTCTGTTTATTTTTAAATTATTTAATATTTTAAATATTACTACCAAAGTTACCTAAACACACAATCACAAACATTACAACTCGAAATAAAAATATAACAGATCCCCGTGAAATATCTAATACGAGTATACTGAACGAATTTTCTTTGACATGATTAAACCTGGTATAATACGGCAATAAAAGTAACTTTCTAATATAACGAAATCAAACCACTCGATGTTTAAGGCACCAAGCCACAAAGACGACGTAATACAAATAATAAAATCCTTGAGAAATACTTGGAGCGTAGGACATGACGGTATATCCGCAGAAACAATAAAATATGTGTCAGAATGTATCAGCGGTCATTTAAGTTTCATAATTAACGAGCTGTTCCCCGTAGCTTCGCTCTCGTGGACCACCCCACAGGACCCGTCTTCGGGATTAAAAAATAGCCTATGTCACTCAGGAATTATGTAGCTTTCTATTGGTGAAATAATTTTTAAATCGGTCCAGTAATTTTGGAGCCTATTCGGTACAAACAAACAAAAAAATCTTCCCTCTTTATAATATTGGTATAGATTTATGCATATCACGAGGTACATTTCCAACCAAACTAAAGATCGCTGTAGTAAAAACACTTTACAAAAAAAAAAACAATTGAGATAAAACGGAGTCATACAGGCCTATTGCACTAGTTCCTTAGAGCATTTAACGTGTGAAGCAAAAGAAGTATGTAAGGATCGTAGCAGGTGGCGTTCTGTAGTTTCTGCCGACCCCCATGGGAAAAAGGCGTGAGTTTATGTATGTATGTATGTATGTATAGGTAAAATACCTAATTCAACAACAACGGAACTTGTGAGTCAATTTCTTAAAAATAAAAATAAAATACAATAACTATGAATATAAATTAGCAAAGATTTTGTCCATACTTTGTCGATTGCCCTATGGAGCAGGACCAGCATGTTTCCAAGCATTCTTATCTTGAATATAATCATCTAATTTGTAAGCATACCTAGCTTGTTTACAAAGCGTGCTTTTAACTAAAGTTTTAATTAAAACTTTCATTTAGTTTTAATATATCACAAGGTATTTTGTTATAGAATTTAACACAGTACCCCATGAAAGATGAGTGTACTTTAGCTAGTCTATAAGATGGTTGATCCAACTTATCTTTATTTCCCATATTACAATTGTGTCTATCACTGATTTTACTAAAGAGATGTATATTTTTCCTTACATACATAATATTTTCATAAATGAATTGGCAAGAAACTGTTAGAATATTAATCTTTTTAAATAGCTCTCTGAGATTCTCGGTGACTTAACTTATATAAGGCTCTGACAGCTCTCTTTTGCAATATTTAAATGGATTTAATGTCAGCCGCTCGACCCCACAGTAAAATACCGTATGACTTAATGCAGTAAAAGTAACTAAAATAGACCTAACGCGCGGTTTCTACATCCGTTAACTGTCTTATCTTTCTAACAGCATAAGGGCTGAGCTTAGCCGACCCTATGTGAGGACCCCATTGCAATTTGTCGTCTAGAGTGATTCCCAGGAAAACGGTTTGATTTTCAAAGTCCAGCTTTTCGTCATATAATATGATTCGGTACTTCTAACATTCGGCAATGTGAATCTAATACATTTGGTTTTTTTTTCATTTAGCACTAAATTGTGTGCCGTTATTGTGATGAGTTATTCATATCATCAAGATTTTGTGACCGCCGATCTATTTTAAATATCAAAGATGTGTCATCAGCAAACAACACCATCTTCGGTTGATTTTGTAGTAATTGGGGTAAATCGTTAATATAAACTAAAAAGAGGAATAGACCCAATATCGGGTCTTGAGGAACACCCATTGCCATTTCAGACCCTAGTGAGTTTACGCCGTTTACCTGAACTTTAACTTGTCTAGCTTTTAAATATGATCTAAGTAACTCAAGGCTTTATGTATGCTTTCTTTTTCTTTATTTATTTATAAGGGATTTACTTATAGCGTATGTCAGTCCCATCGTATCCTAAACAATTGTACTTTCACTACACGTGGGTCATGAATTTAAACAAACCCTTCGCATCGTCGCCATTTGCTTGGGATAGAATTGTATAGAACGTGCCTATCAGTTCTGTTCAAATACTCGCTGATGCTTGAAAAGGTACAGAAAATCATCCTAAGATTCTTATCCCAAAGGTTGTTCCATTTCTTTCCCTACAAATACCCTATAAGTACCCTTGCAGGATGCTTTAAGAAAGCTAAAACTCTAAAGATTTTGTATTGCTCATTTGTGCGGAGTCACCTTGAATATGCGTTTCAAATATGGAACCCATGTTACAATACATACATAGACCGTATTGAAAGTATCCAGAAAATATTGCGTCGTTTTATGTTTTCGCCTTCGTATTTAAAAAAAAAAATTGTCAAATTAAATTAAATTCCACAAACGCTAAGCAAAGAGGCAGTTTATACTCTTCGGTCTTCTACATAACTTGCTGCAGCGTATGTAGGTACCTACGTGGTCCACTGTGCTAAAGCCTTTTCGGAAATCGGCTTTTTTCGGAGGTTGGAAATCGTCAAACTTGCGCGCGAGACGATTCGTGATGACTCTTGAAAAAACTTGTAGACATGGCTAAGAACTGAGATGAACCGGGCATTTTCGCAAAGGAAATAGAATGAATTGAATGGATGCATTTAAGTGTTTTTTGTATGGCGGCAACTATTTATGACCATATACCGGATTCAATTTAAAATGATAAATATTCACCTATTCAAAAAAAAATTGAACTTTCTTGTAAGTAGATCATAATATAATATTGTAACTGAGTTTCTGAAGGATAAAATATCACTATATTTTTTTTTAATTATTGACATTTTTGTTTAATTGTATTATTGATTTGACATCATATTTATCTATATTGACAAAATAAGATTGCATCTTTGATATGTTTTTTAGTATTTGTTGTTTTATTTTATTGACCTTTGTTTTCTTTATTACTTGACATCAAAGTTTTTAATGATATTAATTTTTTGACGTTAGAATATTGACAAAATAAGATTGCATCTTTGACATTTTTTTAGTATAAGTTGTTTTATTTTATTGACCTTTGTTTACTTTATTAATTGACATCAATTTTTTTAATAATATTAATTTTTTGCTATAATTATAAGTAAAGTTTATTTGCCATCTAACTTTAGTGATATTTTTATAATGCAATTTTCTAATCTTTAATTATATTATTATTTGTTTTAATTAATAGATAATTCATTATTTGATTTCTAATATTTAATGTTTCTCTGATTTATTGACTATTTATATTTAACGTTTTTCTAAACTATTATGTAATTGAAAAATTACTTGTTGCTGATATTTTTTTTATAAATTATTGAAATTAAAAGTGATAATATTTGTACGCTTCACGGCAAAACATGGAAAATCTAACTAGTATTGTAACATCTCGCACACCGTGTAACTACCTATGTTTACAAATAAAGATTAAATCTTCTTATTATTACGTTGTCTGTTTTTGGCTTTCTAAAATCATACATTTCACCATTTGGTTGCAATGTGAATCGTACTAGATTTGACGCAGCATCCTTAGTAACTAACGAGGAACCGTAATAGATAAAACAAAGACGTTAGGGTCAACAAATAAATTTGACTGGCTAGATAGGGTTATACCAGGGCCTATAATTTAAAAAAAATCCCTAATAATCTCAACGCAGTTATTAATCCCCTTTTGGGGGGAAAACTCCAAAGTTGGTAACACTCGTGTTTATATCACCATTTTGACGTTTACATTTAGTTCAGAAATGACCACTGAAATTCTTAGCTCAAGTATTCGAATGTCGATAAAAATTGCGTATTTTAATTATTATCTAAATTTCTAATTGGGTTGAAATATCGTTTAAATAGTTTTCATTCTCAATTTTGCTGAATAATTTATCAGGTTTTTTAATGTAAGTGGCTACATTCCAAAGTGTAAGTTTCTAAACGAAATATTGTCAGCCTGTTTGCACAAACGCGCCGCCGCTTACGTAGGTACTTTGTGCACAGTCAGATATACGTAGTATCTCTAAGTAGTCTGTGAGTCAGATATCCTCTAGCTAAGGTATATATGTTATGGACCGAAGTGATTAATTTATACGGCAACATTCATAATGCCCGGGCAATTTGAAAATGCCCAATATGAGTAGGCAATATGATAAAAAAATTCTTGGAATAAATTGACCGGACTCTCTGCATTATACCTATCACTTAATGGGACGGGTGATATAAATAACAAAAATATTATGTTGAATTACTATATCTATACTAATATTATAAAGCTGTAGAGTTTGTTTATTTGTTTGAACGCGCTAATCTGAGGAACTACTGGTTGGAATTGGAAAATTATTTTTGTGTCGGATAGTCCATTTATCGAGGAAGGTTTATAACATCACGCTACGACCAATAGGAGCAGAGCATAAATGATTCCTTTTTGAGAGCTTCCGTTGCGTGAGCTGCGTAAGCGGTTAAAGTTACGCAACATTCATGTATGATACATATATTAGGTAGGGTAGGTAACTAGGTAGCCAGTTGAAGCGGGAGCGAAGCCGCGTAGGACAGCTAGTAAGCAATAAAGTCGACGGTCGCCTATTTCTGTCTGCAGGGTCTAAAGTAACCTAACATGAAGGAGCCTCCTCCTTTGAACCTAACCAATCCGTGTTGGGTCACCTTATGTTCCCATAATTATCGAATTGCTCAACGGTTACGTAGCAATATTCATAATGACTAGACAATGTGATAAATATAAAAGATTAAACCAAAAAAACCGGCCAAGCGCGAGTCCGACTCGCGCACGAAATGTACGTACCATTTTCGTAAAAAAAAAAACGGCAATAAAATCACGTTTGTTGTATGGGAGCCCCACATAAATATTTATTTCATTCTGTATTTACCTATAGCGGCAACTGAAATACATCATCAGTGAAAATTTCAACTGTCTAGCTATCACGGTTCATGAGATACAGCATTCATGGTGACAGAGAGATGGACAGTGGAGTCTTACTAATAGGGTCCCGTTTTTACTCTTTGGGTACGGAACCCTTAAAAGTACTCTGTGCTACTGCAGGGTAGGCATTGAGAAAAGTAATATATTGAATTGAGGGTAGGCCTCTTTTCGCACAGAAAAGGCACGAGTTATAATCATCGCGCTTGCTCAATAATGCGGGCTGACGATTTCGAACTTTTACTAACAGTTTTAAAGTAATACTGAATAGTTAATACCTGGACCTATAGCTATAAGTTACTATAGGCCCAGCTAAGTTAGATAAATTGGATATGTCACATTGGTACTTGCTCGGATTTGAACCCACAACCTCAAGCACAAAACAATAGGGAGGTCATAGCTTCATAGCCGACTTATCGACACCGCTCCCACACGGCAAAATAATCTTCATTGAAATGTGAGCTTTGTGGGCATACTTTACATCTTGCCTACCGCATTTTTACCACGCGCTTCAAGCGGGCGACCCGCGCGGTGTACGCCACAGATAACTATATACTATAGTGCGCGCGGAACTAGTTGGCCGCGCCTTAGGTAGCGCGTCGTCTCGCTATTGCAATCTCATGTGCGTTTTGTCTAAACTAGTGCGGCGCCGTACTTCGCGACGGCAACACGCGTTGAAAGTTCCGGCTCGTTCCCCGTGGTTTGTAGGTGATGTAAGTCGCAAACTTGTTGTTTTGGCACACAGACTGCGTTCCGGACACATTCCACTCAGATTTTTTGCACACATGATGGGAAAAGTCACGTCTCCTAACTGCGAAGTGTGTAATAAACCAGAAGACGTGTATCACATACTGATGGAATGTGTCCGTAACCGGGCTGAGAGACAAACTGTATTTAAAGACCTGGGTATGTGTGAAGCTAATTTGGGTGTGTTGCAAGGGATTTTATCTTACCCAACTTCAAAAGAGGCTGGAATGATTTATGAACTAGTCACTACTTTATTTGGTTAATTAATTATTCTAGCCTTTTATTACCTATGTTAAAGCAATTATAAATGTATTTTTACTTTTAAATTTTACATAGTAATGTTGTAAAATAGTTATAAGGCTACGATGGGGCTGACATAAACCTCTAGTTTAAAAGCCTCTAAAAAACATAGAATAAAAAATAAAAAAAATAAAAAGTTCCGGCTAGTTTAGACAAAACGCACATGAGATTGCAATAGCGAGACGACGCGCCACCTAAGGCGCGGCCAACTAGTTCCGCGCGCACTATAGTCAGAGTACGCACGCAGACTCTTCCGTATTATTTCAGTTTAAAATAGTAATTTTGGTATTATTATATTACTTTTTGAGCCGACTGCTCGCTTGAAGCACTCTGCTAGCTTGGAAAGGCAAGGCGAAAGCTCCACTGTTGAAAGTTAACTGCTAGCTGTAAACGCGGGGGAACTGCTAGCTATAAGAGTGTTTTCAGTATCACGCGGATTTACACACGCAATTGGGATTGGCCTGCATTTCACCCCGCATGAGTAGTACCCTTATATGTAAAGCCCGCATGCGTGAACAAACCCGCGTGATACTAAAAACACTTCAAGAACGTGGGCGGTGTTGTGCCGGAACGGTGTTGGAGCGAGGTCGTGTCGTGTGTGGGCTTACAACAAAGTCTTAGCCACTGGGGCATCAAGACATGTTATTGTATTAATATTTAACTTTTCTCATGAATTTTAGGCATGCTGCCTAGAGAACAATTCTACTCTTAATATGGGGAGATAATACGTTAGTACCTAAACCTTCATAAAAAGAAAATCTAAATGGCGGTAAACATAAAAATAATAGTAATACTACTAAAGCAAATAGACAACAATTTAGTCTAATATGCTATTGTTTTATATAGAAAAATCTCTCGAGTTAAGTATTGGTTTTCAATGTTGTTCACAATGCATTACCAATTAATTCATTTAAAAACAATTCAATCAACATAGCATACAAATTCTACATTAAAGAGCTAGAAATAGCTTACAATTATTATTTCAGACTTTGATAGCAGGTTACCATAAAATAAATGCCCATGCCTGCACTTGCACTTTAGAGCCTTATGAATTCCACTGACACTGCAGTTGGAGCATAGTTTTTAAAGAATTTGCATCAACTCGAAAATACGTAAAACCTTTGATAAAGAATACATTGGTGTATTCTTTATCGAAGCGTAAAACAAAAATAAATATTCTATAATACACATAATTTAATCATTATACCAATCTAAGAAGAGTAAACTGAATGAAATTACTAATAAGAAGAAAAGTACATAAACCCTAAGGCCTGCGTTTCGTTGAATAGCCTGCTTTATTTGATCATTGGCATCTTTAACATTTTCTGTGGACCCCACTACTGTGTTTGATATCCTGTCTATGTCTTGCTCTTGTTGTAACACCTGAAATGATAGAATTAATTGTTAGAAAATATAATGAGTAAGGATACCCTCTTTGGAATACTTGAGTTTATGTGTGCATCTTTTTAAAACTTATAATTATAATACACCCTTATTTAGAAAACAATGTTGACAATTGATAAAAAGATTCTAACTTCAAATTCGTTTTTAGTGATTTAGTCCAAAAATTGCGAAAAGTAACACTTGTTCTAAATCACCTTTTCAGTAAATATTTCCTGCAGCTCTGCAATGTGAAGTACTTTGCTTTCAATAGCTTTCACTTCCTCCGTCATGCTGTTCAGCTCATTCAGGAGCTGGACGTTCTCCGACTCAAACATCTGCAGCTCCTCAGCACTCAGTTCCTCATCGGCTAACACAGCTACGTCATTCTCACACAAATCCATCTTCTTCACAGTATCTGGTTCCTCCAGTTCTTCAATATCTTTGTTTAAAACCTTTTCGGTATCTTTTTCAGGTCCTTTACCCACAATAAATGGATTTGTAATGGTTGACTTTGTTTGTGGCAGCTCCAAGCGCGATAGTTTCCGCACGACTAGAGTTCGTTTTACCCTCATAGCTTTGAGCTCACTGTGTATCTTGCACACAGCTTTCAAGTACATATCTATAAGGTCAGCCACTGCTTCCATGTATTCTTTCATCTGAGGAGCTGTTTGTACCTTGCGATTGTCATTCCTGAACTCCTTTAGCAAGTGAGAACAGGTATTGATTATCCTTTGGGCTCCTGTGTCTATTTGATCTCTCTCCGCGTCTGTCATCTGCTCCTCAATCATATTGTCGTAGAAACTCAAGTATTTCTCGCGGTGCTCAAGCAAAAAGTCTCGTAATCTCGTAATTTGTGAAGTTATATCCTTCGCAGTTATCATGAATGCAGTTTTCGGCTTGGTTCGAAGTATGCGCTGTTTATCATCGTTAGTAGGGCTTTGTATGCCAAAAGCTTTGTTTCGCGTTTTCACCGTCTTGATGTATGCTCTAAACAACGGCGTGATATCCATTTTGGTATCGTTTCAATATAGAATTGATGGAGAAATTAAAGAGTCCAGTGTACTGTGTATAAGTTTTACTTACACGTTCACAGCTGTGTACTGTCACTTCTGTCATGTGTTCTATTGTTGTATTGACATTTTTTGACATCTGTTTGTTTTTTTTTTTTTCTTTTTGTTCGCCCTTTCGGGCAGGCTAAGGTCTTGGACCATACCGCCTCGTCTTCAGTGCAATTTTAACATTCTTTAGTATGCATTAGAATACGGGTGTAACAGATTCTAATGGTTTATGGAGTATTTGGCAGCAAATTGTATCGAGTCAGCCTTCCCAGTAAGCTTTGCGGAGGTAGTCAATACTACAATAAAATTCTCCGCTCCACTATCCTGAGATCGCTTCTGTCAATGATTTCACATATTGTCCAGTTGCGTAGACAGTTGAGACACAAAACTACACCAATTTTATATCACAATATCCACTAGGAATCAATTTGCAAATAATATTAACAGCCGCTGAACTTCACTCGAAAAAATCCCGCCAAAAACTCACACATCTGTTTGATGATATGACATTTGTTTTTCCGTTCGGATACATCTGAACTGAACATTGATTTTCTCACACAGAACATATATACCCTCATTTGTGTATTGCTCCCATAGACATTTTTTTTTTTTTTTTTGTTCGCCCTTTTCGGGCAGGCTAAGGTCTTGGACCATACCGCCTCGTCTTCAGTGCAATTTTAACATTCTTGAGTATGCATTAGAATACGGGTGTAACAGATTCTAATGTTTTTTGGAGTATTTGGCAGCAAATTGTAACGAGTCAGCCTTCCCAGTAAGCTTTGCGGAGGTAGTCAATACTACAATAAAATTCTCCGCTCTACTATCCTGAGATCGCTTCTGCCAATGATTTCACATATTGTCCAGTTGCGTAGACAGTTGAGACACAAAACTACACCAATTTTATATCACAATATCCACTAGGAATCAATTTGCAAATAATATTAACAGCCGCTGAACTTCACTCGAAAAAATCCCGCCAAAAACTCGCTCCCATAGACATACTAAATAATCAATGATTGCTCCAGATTCTTAGTTATCTTATCTAGACTTAGAGCATTTAACCTATGGAGACGGCAAGCCGCGAATCACCGAACAACTTTTTCTGCCACTTTCTGCGGGAGGCGAGGAAAACACATACAGCACACTACAAAAAAATGACAATCACTCACAGATACATGCATCCTATTGCTACAAACGCACACGAAAAAATAATAATCACACAATCAAAAAACACACATACATTGACATATTTGTGTGTATCTATACAATAATCCTATGACAACAAATACAAAGTGCTAGTGATGTGATACAAAGAATGACTGGAAATTCATTTTAATGCATGAATGAATGAGCAAAATGTTTATTCGTTTTATTTTTGTTATACTAAATAATAATAAACTTATGTAATTAATTTCACAATTAAAAAGAAACGCGATATGATTTGTGGTCTGCTAAACTACGTAGGTAGGTAAGAAAGGTAGGAAAGAATTTAAGATACACTAAAAAAAGAACGATTGAATTTATTTTTAGTCAATAATATTTCATAATTACATAATATATATTGTTGGACCCGTGTCTTTCCTATATGAATGACGTTACAAATAAATGTAATATCCAAATACTCCATGCATGGTAGATGAACTGGGGATAGTACCTAATAAAATGGTGGCATACGTCTTGGAACAATGTTAATCATATACTATAGTACCTACAGGTTTCAGCATAGAATAGTATGAAACTGTCACTCATGTCACTGACATTTTGTTTTATTTAGGTTCGGGCATTCGGGATTCATACTTGAGCCCCGTTCTTTAATACGGACCTTATGTATACGTGTTAAATAGTAAGAAAGCGTAAATAATAAATAATACAATCAACCGAATAGACTTTTATTTGACACTTTTTTATGTAGGTAACACTTTATCACGTCAGTTTTTCGTTTTTTTACTATTTGAGTACGGTGTTTCCTAGCTAAGCTAGTTTGATATCTTAGATAGATAAAAAATTGTAGAAATCAGTAGGTTTAATGAAGACATTAAACCTACTGATTTCTAATTTTAAAGAAAATTGTAGAAATCAGTAGGTTTAATGAAGACATTAAACCTACTGATTTCTACATTTTTTTTTGTTTAATTTATCATAAACATATGGTTTCATAGCCATAATCTAGTTCATATACATGTCTCAATGATCACGACTAGAGGCAATCACTGATTTTTGAAATGTACCAGTTTATTATATATGTCGTCGTGATATGATGAAAACAGGGAATTGATCAAATCTCTAAGCGATTTCATCAAATCACGGAGGATGTTAAAATTACAACACGTTTTTATCATTTCCCTAAGCAAATCTGGTGATTTGACAAATCTCACAAAAAAAATCTAGTGATTTGAACAAACCCCTAAATTGATTCAGTGAAAAGATAATAAAACATGTAACAAAGTCGACGTAGCCCCGCTGCGCGGGGCTCCTATTTCTGTCTGCAGGGTCAAAAGTAACCTAACACGAACGAGATGACGGGAGCTGCGTTCGCTCGCTTTGCTCGCTCACTTCAGCTCCCGTCATCTCGTTCGAACCTAACCTGTCCGTGTCGGGGTGCCCTAAGTTCCCGAGCTCGCTTCGCTCGCTCTTGGACTGATTCTTTGACCATATAACATAACGCAGCCGATTACCTCGGAAAGCAAAGTACAAAATAAACCTTTAAATTACTACAGAAAAGTTATTTTTGTCATTTCACTGAACCAATTTTGAGATTTGTTCAAATCACTAGATTTCTTTATTGGGATTTGTCAAATCACCAGATTTGTTTAGGGAAATGATAAAAACGTGTTATTATTTTAACATCCTCCGTGATTTGATCAAATCGCTTAGAGATTTGATCAATTCCCTGTTTTCATCATGTCCCTGCGACATATACATGTCGAACACATTTCTGTGCATCAATTTTTTTGGTTAAAAATTCTATACGAACATTTGAGTATTTTTAGCATTCGCAATTGCGTATGGCTTCGAATTGATGTGTGGTGGGGTTGGCATTGTAACCACCATGGCTGCGATAGTCTGCTCTCGATAGAGGTATCAAACAAAAACCTAAATCGCTTCATCTGTTTAGGAGCTATGATGCCACAGACAGAAACACAGATACACAGCAATACACGTCGAATTGATAACACCCCTCTTTTTCTGTCGGGGGTTAAAAAATGATTGAAAAACTCACTAACGAAACCAACAAACTTACTTCTTATTACCCTAAAACTTTAAAAGAAAATAATTTAAATCTTTTATCATAGACATTTGTAAATAATATTTTTTTTAGTTCAACCTGTCTTGTCCAGATATAAACACAAACAAAATTATTTTGATACTGAACATACTGATTAAAAAAATCATTTAATTTATCAATCATTCATTCACGTTGTCCCAGCACTATGCACATCGCTACCCTGTCAGCCCCTGTACTGCGTTAATGCTACCAACGTACCACTGAATTTTTCTATCGTAAAGGCATTAACCACTATTTCGACATTGTACTTAAATAAAACTATGTTGATGTATAATTTATACTTATATGTGGTAGGAAACACCATGGCTTCGAAAATTGAAAGTGGCAGCTCGCTTTTTGCAAGAGGAAACCGCACAATTAACCATTTTTTCGGAGAATTTACTTGCGACTCAATACGATACACAATGGCGGCGGTCGGCGAATGAACTAGTTTTATATAACGCGTATGGTCATATGGCCAAGCTACTTTGGCAGAGGGGTAAGCCCAGCTATGCCATCTCCATAGGTTAAATGCTCTAAGTATCTAGAACGTTGCCATGAAAAGTTGTTATCGCAATTTATTATCTGTGCTGAGTGCTCTGTGGTGAATAAATAGATAGTAGATGTATAAATATAAATAAAATTAAAAAAGCTTTCGTTTTTTGTTAAAAATACGGTAAAAAATCGCTTAATTATAATTACTTCTACATTTAAGATGGCATCAACTACTGGTTATGGAAAGAAAAACCAACATTCTATACCTATCGATATTTTAGATGACCTGTGCAGGTATGTTGTTGTTTTATTATCAAAATATTGTAGTTTGTAAACACTGCACTTTGTACTATTTTAATTAATCTAGGTTATTAATATTTATACCTAGCTATCGATTAATGACTGATATGTCAATTTACTATGAAAGATGTGAAGAAGTAAAACTTTCTTAGGAGTAAACTTTTTTAACATAATAGTTGTTGTTATAATTATATAAATAGGGGCTATAATTATAGTTATATAGTTGTTTATATAAATAGGGGCTTGAATATTAATTAGAACAACTATTAAAACTGTACTTTCAGGCGAAAAAATCAACCAATGAAACTTATTAGGTTATACTCTCTCGGAATACTTTTGTCTAGAAATGAACACTGTTAGGATGAAATGAACTGAAATGACCACTTTGGATATTATAACTCCATTAAAAGACGGAAGCTTTCTAGAGATTTCTAAACATATGTATGTCTGGAGATGGAAACATGTGTTAAGTGTGCAAGGCTCTCAAAACTATCAGGAAATCAGAATCATTAAGAGGTAGATCAAAAATCACAAAATTAACCCAAGTGAAGCTGGAGCGCACAGCTAGTATAGAATATTTATTTGTTTTGATTTCCGTGTGAAATATATAGAGCTGTTAAAATAGCAGCTTGCCTCCCATTTTAAAACTAAATTACATTATGTCTTTTAACAACTCTATATACTTCCAAGTAGATCAAGTCGAGCGTGCCCTCTGCACCAAGTGCAAAGGGCAACTGAAAGAAATCAGACGATGCCAGTGACGAAACACAAAGTTTGTCGAGGGACATTAAGAAAATGTTTGTACTGTTACTGTACCTGTGGAAACATTAGGGAATACTTAAATTAACGTCTTCTTAGGAGGTGGAAAGAGACTAGGGAGACCAGAGCACTGGGCAATGAATTGGAAAAGAATTTATCTCTCAATATTGATAATCCATAACTGTCCTTTTATTGAGGCATATATTTGATAGATAGCATTGATAGCATATATTTTTTATAGGCCAACAAGCGGCACTTTTGAACGTCAAACACAAATTAAAATTTACAAGTAATAAAAGTTGATTCTACCGTGCATTAATTTTGATATCAAATAGTATTAGTAAAAATCCTAATTCTTATAATATAAAACACAAAAAAAAAAAAATGACCTTTATAGACTTTACAAAATAAACAAAATTTATTTCTTTTTTAGCATGGTAGCACATGCCAGGTATTCGCTAATACTTAATAATCCCATATCTGTTATACCACTTTCCTTTCATTTCAGCCGCTTCATCATAAACTTACCTCCAGAAGACCGTGGCAATCTGGTGCGAATATGTTTCCAGATAGAGTTAGCACACTGGTTCTACTTAGATTATTATTGTACTGATGAGACCACCGGGCTTAATCCCTGTGGTATAAGGGAGTTTGCCGCACATATTTTTCAAGTAAGTAGCTAAGAAAAAAAAAGTAATAATAATTAAATTCCTATACCTACAGCAAATTTTTACTAATGCCCGCCATACACGATCCAGTTTACTGTCAAGTTTGCCGCTCGCTTGAAGCGGTGGTAGTGCATAACAAATCTACTTGAAGCAAAAATTTAATTTCTATTCTGCAGACTTGATCAAGTTTGCAGCATCATGTAAACTTGAATGTGTGTATGAGCCATCAAGTATACATGAGTACATGACGTTAGTCGGCATCGGCAGGCGAAGAAGCAAGCACCCACGTGACGAGCGCCATGGCGCAAAATACTTCTCGCTATAGAGAAGTCCTCAGCGACTTCATTAATTTAGAACAGCATTTAATTTGTCATGGACCTGTTCCCATATTGCCGTGTTCATAATTATACCCAACAAATAAAATTATTGTTTTTCATCACAAATGCTCGTGCCTTCTCTGTATGAGAAGAGGCCTTTGTCTTACACTAATACACTGGTTACAGGCTGGTATTATTACTTTTTATCCAGGAACCATCTCTATTCTGTTCCCTTTCCCTTCTAATGAATCAAATCACTTGTCCAGCACGTCCCGCAACTCCGTGAGCACGTCAGCAGCCTGGACGAGGTGCTAGACAACTGGCGCGAGTACAAACAAACCGTGCCCACGTACGGCGCCATCTTATTGGACACAGACCTGACCCATGTGCTCTTAGTCCAGTCGTACTGGACCAGGGCGTCCTGGGGTTTCCCTAAAGGGAAGGTCAATGAGGATGAGGAGCCGTGGAAGTGTGCTGCTAGGGAGGTAAGAAAGCTTTATTGCTACTCCTTTACTTTCTTAGCAAAAAATGTTTCATATGCTCTGACATGATGAGTTTTAATTGAGAAAACAGACAGTTTTCGGCAAAGCTGACACTATTTGAAGTAGACAAGTTGGTTCTTAAAGACCTCAACACTAATTTTAGCGCTCCAAAGTTGTTTGTTTTTTTAAAAATGCATATAAAGTTTGTTACAATAATTTTGGCCTGTTCCAGGTACTTGAAGAAACAGGTTTCGACATCAGTAATCTAATAAACAAAAACGATTACATAGAAACTATAATACACGAACAAATTTGCCGCCTTTACATTATCGATGGCATTCCTAGAGAAACCAAATTCCAGCCGAGAACAAGGAACGAGATTAAGGCGTGTGAGTGGTTCCCATTGGCTGATTTGCCGGTCAATAAGAAAGATATGACGTCTAAGCTGAAGCTGGGAGTAAGCCCCAACGCTTTCTTCATGGTGCTTCCATTCGTGAAACGAATGCGGCGCTGGGTTGCAGAACGGAATTCGAAAGTCTTCACAAATACCAGACGGACACGTCACAAGTCCATGGGAGACGTAGATTCTTCTTCAACAAATAAACCTAAAGCAATTTCTCAGGGCCTGCAGAATGAAATACAAGAATATCAACAGTTAAACTGTAATCCAGTGGCAAAACCATATAAGAATAATACTGGGAATAGCCATGGTAATGCTCATATCAATATGCAAGGAAATGTCCATGTAAATAACCAAGGCATTGGCAATATTCAGGCAAATAGCCAAGGCTTTGCCAATTTCCCTACAAATAATCAAGGCAATGCCAATATCCAGGCAAATAGCCAAGGCTTTGCCAATATCCAGGCTAATAGCCAAGGTTTTGCCAATATCCAGGGAAATAGCCAAGGCTTTGCCAATATCCAGGCAAATAACCAAGGCAATATCCACACAAATAATCAAGGCATTGCCAATATCCATGCTAATAATCAAGGCATTACCAATATCCATGGGAATAGCCAAGGTTTTGCCAATATCCAGACAAATAACCAAGGCATTGCCAATATCCATACAAATAATCAAGGCCTTGCCAATATGCAGACTAATAACCAAGGCATTGCCAATATCCACGCCCATAGCCTTGGCAGCAGCAGCAACAGTCATAGTACCAGCAATAGCCATAGCAAGAGCCATGGCAAAAGCAACGCCAAAAATACTCCAAACTCAAGCAGTTCTAAAAAGGAAAGGAAGGATGCTAAACGACAGTTGTTTACACCACAAAACACTCAACCAGACCCTAACAATAGCTTTTCTCCAGTGCAGAAGGAAGCTAGTCCTAAGAAAGAACCTTCAGATAATTATGTTTTCTTCAACTTTGTGGCTCCGTCGTGGGCTGACTTCAAGTTTGACAGACGGGCCATCCTCGACTGCTTTACTTGAGTGTAAGGAGGAGGAACTGGCTCTTACTCGTGTAACACTTGCCTCCCCCCTTCGATCTTGACATTATTTGTAATTATAGTCAGTATAGTTACAAAGCAGATAAGTTGTTGTTTTATTTGCCACTATTTTGATACACCATCGCAAATTAACATTGCGCTTGTGCACCTCGACAGGTTTTTCAGCGCATTTTGGCAAGATTGCGCGGGCTTAAGGTTAGATCCCATCAAGCCGCGACGCTGCTTTTTTTTAAGAAAGTGATTAAATTTACAAAAAAAAAAACAGACTACTGAAAAATTACGCTCTAAAAAGTATGAAATAAGAAAAGATTAGTTACAGTTTTTTTGCTTTTAGTTTGGTGAAGTTAGCAACACTGCAGCTGTAAAATTGCCATTACACGTACGATGAGGGACTGATCAAATAAAAAAAACATTTCAAAAAATAAAATAAATTTATTTTCGAAAACATTAAATCAAATAATTATTATTTTCAAAGTCACGGCGACCTTATTACGTATTATTGTCGAGCGCCTGAACTCAGGAACAAAATCATAATATTTAATACTCGGTAAAGCCAGCTTACCTCAAATTGTTAAGATGTAGCGTGATAGTAAATCACTTATTAAATTATTTTTCTGCCTTATTCAACGCCATATGATTCTAACTGGACTTATGGAGGAATCAAATTAGACTACTGTAGTTTCTACCCGCAAATAGGGTAGTTGACCAAAATATCTATTTAGAAAGTCAGTTATATAACCTAAAAATTTATTTTGACACGACAACAAACAAAAAAATTACGACGATACCGTGCGTTGAAATATCGTGTAACGTCACGGTGTCCCAAGCTTTATACTGACAAAATGACGTCACAAGCCCCCACTCCTGAACTTTGATGCGCTTAATCTTTGTAAATTTATATTTTATTTGATAAAGCAAAAAATACGGGTCCAATATTATTTGATAATCTCACTGACGGACTAAATAGAATTATCATTTTTCTACCCAGGAAACTTCCAAGGTTTTCTTTCTTTTGGCTTATAAATAGAAAGAAGACCCATTTATGTTTCATCACAACTTCTATCTCTTCTCATAATTATTGTTTTACTATCAAGAGTTCCATGACAAGTGTCAAACAACTCTTCCAAACTCCTGTATCCATCATTTCTGTATGACTTGCTTCTCGATCTTCTCCTGTTGTTCTGCAGACTGTAACTGTTGTAGAGTCAGCAGAGATACGCCTAGTTGGTCCTCTCGAGTAAAGGGCTGTGCCATCTGACGGAGCCAGCGTTTGCAGATCTGGAGATGTTGAGAGTAAAAATAAATAGCCATGAAGTTCGATTAGTTTTCGACCTTGTTGTCAACACAATAGAGTTCGTATTTTTTGAGTAAAACCATGGAGTTGACTGAAAGGATCTGGTAAAGAAAGAAAAACATATTTATTTGTCCCCACACAGGAGAAACGAGAGATAAAAGAAAAGACAAAACAAAAAAATATACCGGTCAGGTGCTTGTTGGACTTCGCGAATTTAGGGTTCTGTACCAAAACGCTAAACTAAGTTGGTTGTAATAGGAAAAATGGAATTTCAAATAAAAATTGTGATTTATCCAATATATTGATATTTATTAGTAAAATATACGTAATAATAAACATTATCACCAAACAAGTCTCTAGGTCAAATTTCAAGTCCCTAGAGAAGTTAAGCAATTCTTCGGCACTTTGGTGACTGGTGGCTCCTCATTCCTGTTTTCCAATATTTTTTTAACCAAAAAACACAGTATCAACGAGCTCTAAACAATGATTCCCCACCCGATGGGGCAGGTCAAAATTTTTTTTCATGCCCCCATTTGTCTATATGGAGCCTCCCTTAAAAACATTTTTTGACAATTTGTATGGCTTTGGGTTGGTTTGGTTGAAAAACTGTGAGTGACAGCAAGCTCCGTTTGGACCCTCCGGAAACGGAACCCTAAAAAGAACCTCGTGCGAGACCAAAAAGGCTCCCATCTCAGTATGTTGATTATCTCTTCTCCCTTTAGTCAGTAATTCACAATGGATAGACATAAAATAAGATTTATAACACTCCTGCAATCCTACTTTTACAAAATATTTCATGGGGTGGAATACTTTTACCAGTCAAGTGATGCTCTTCTATTAATTATAACTTCTGCACAGTAAGGATGAAAAACCCTCTAATTCAATATGTTTGTTGCCACATACCTGTACGGCCTCCTCAGTGCTAAGGTTACATAGCGAGTCTTTGAGATGCTCCTGTATCCAGCGCGGCAGCTTGGTGCGCTTGTCAGCTCGGCTGAACCGTTTGTCTGCGAATATCATTATACCATAGTCGGTTTTACCCCTGGAAAAACAAAGAGAATTAGTATCGAGATCTTTGCTGTGATATAATGAGACAGGAGGATAAGAAGCGTTATGGTTTCGCGTCTGCTTTCGCGTCGTTGGATCGGTGTCGGGTTTTTGTCCCGCGATAAAGGGTTCGCGCTTAGTTCACGGCGCGAACGCATCTACACTCGCAGCTTTTCGCAGTAGCGCGAGTTTAAGTTTAATAAATTATTCATTATTTAACTGGTTCTACTGCGTTTAAAAAAAAATATTGTCATCCACCATTCTCTATTTATTTGATTCTTATCTATAATTAAAAATATTATAAATGGATAAAGTTTGTGAGGTTGTAGGGAGTAATCTCTGGATCTACTAAACCGATTTAGATGCAATTTGGCATGGAGATAGTTTGAGACCCTGGGAAGGACATAGGATAGTTTGTATTCCCTTGGGATGATAAAACAAATTATACGCGGGCGGAGCCGTGGGCAGAAGCTAGTTTTAATACAATGATTATTGTAGCGACATAGCGTCACAGCAGCAGAAACAGCTCGTTCATTTTCTTTGTGATCACGAACGCAACTGCGAAGTTCACGGCGTGAAACTCGCCGTCTATTCACAGCAAGATTCGCGCGCGAGTGTAGAGTGGGCGCTAGGGAAATACAGGTGCGATGAGAGAGATAAGGAGAGAAGATACTATGACTTACCTCAACACTCTGCCGACGCACTGCGCAGCGTGACGCATCGCATCGAAAGTTAGGAAGTCATTTTCCCGTATCTGTAAGACAAACCGTTACTATTAGAGTCAGTCATACAATACTATTTGTTGCGTTTTCCGTTCACTCTATACTCCATTTGAAATAACATTAGAAAGAACAATGGCAGCTGCCCATACATTGTTTTAGCTGAGATTAAATTCCTCGGTCTTTAAATGAAAAATATTTGGTTTAACTCAGGGTGATGTTCTGAATTAGTTTGTGCAAGAACTTTCGTTCGAGAATGTTGAGAATAATAGATATTCACTGGGTAACTTGCAATAATGTGTATAATAGGTAATATTTTTCAATTTCGTGGAACTAAAAGGGCAATATCGCATTAGTATTTCCCTTACATAGTTATTTCAGCATGAAATGTTTAATATACTCTTTTGGAAAGTGTATATTTATTTAAAATAAGCGACTTTGACGTGTATCAAAAGGCCGTCGTCAACAACCAAGCAGCAAGCTATATTTTTTAGACTTGGATACTAGTCTTTTTGTCGATCATTAATTGAAAGTAATTCATTTAGTTCTACGAAACTACAATATTCTTACCTACCTGCAAGGAACATCTATACTTAGACATAAACTGTATTGTTAACTCATCAGCTGCAATAAATACAATAATGATATTATTACTTAATAAACTGTATTAAGTAATAATATACTTAATACAGTCTACTTGTAGTTAGTACTACTTGTCACTTAGCAGAAAAAAT
This sequence comes from Orthosia gothica, assembly GCA_949775005.1. Taxonomy (NCBI): domain Eukaryota; kingdom Metazoa; phylum Arthropoda; class Insecta; order Lepidoptera; family Noctuidae; genus Orthosia; species Orthosia gothica. The sequence goes on along the minus strand of OX459038.1, from coordinate 32,774,270 downwards.
ATATAATGGCAATACTAAGCTAAAGATATTAACTAAAAAATCTAATAACTTTTATTTACTATGATTTTTTTATCCGTTTTGAACCAGCCCAATTAAACTTTAAAAAACGTAGACAATTAATAGAAGTTTTTTCGTATATAACTCACTTTCAGACGCTCAAATTTAAGTCAGCTAAGATTTCGCCATTGTTCTTTAAAAAATCCCTTTTTACAGTCCATTCAACCGATTTTGAGTTATATTCCGTAAACACGAAAAGCATAAACCTTTTAACAATACCAACTATTTACTACAGCTGCCATATGTCATATCACCAACGCAATAGAAGTCAAAATCGGTTGAACGGGCTGTAAAATGGGATTATTTAAATAAATGTTCAGTAATCGTTTCCTCTGTCTTTACATACCTGGAACTGGTCCCTCAGATAGTCAAGCCGCGCCTTGAGGATGCGGCTCTGCGTGAACACGTAGGGGATGCCGAACATGAGCACGGCGCGGCCCAGGTGGTGGTCGAAGTCTACGCCCTCCGACACCTTGCCGCGGGCCACGGACAGCAGCACTGCGCCGCGACCGCTCTCACACGCCTGAAATAGTACATTTCGTGTCAAGCATAAAAAATCGAGATTATAACACGAGCGATGTAGCCTATTTTGAAAGTTACATGCAAGTGTTAAAATAAAGCCTTTTTATGCAAGACACGAAATTTAGTAAGCTCATCAGGTAGTGGAAAAAGAATCGCTTTTTCCACTACCTGATGAGCTTACTTAATTAAATGCAAATAAGTTCCAACAACAATTTCTTAGAAACGTTCAGCCTAAAAACCACAAACTATATACACACAATCAACGCGCGCTTTTTCGAGAGGTAACAGGTTCAGTATCATTCTGCCAGTTACATAATGATATCAAAACTTCATACAATAGTAGTTTATGCAATGGTTATATAATAGGGGTTATTAAAACACGAGCGTGGGTTAATCACATGAGGCGAAGCCGAATGTGATAATATTAACACGCGAGTGTTTTAATACCTAATTATATGCCGTTGCATACACTATTTTATCTTCACTCATACAGTTGAAATAAAATAAAAGTGGAAAAGGAAAAAATAAGCAGTATGGCGGGCAATATAGATTCTCATTGCACGATAACTGTCAATGTCAATGAGCCAAGCGCCAATAAAGTAAAACTGTGCTATAAAAATTAAAATAGTATATTATGCAACTAGTGAATAAAAGACGGATTTAAAGCGAGGGCCACAGATGAATCAAGAGCAAGTGAATGATTCTAACGACTGAATCACGACCGTAGGGAGTGATTCATGATGATTGAATCACGAGCATAGCGAGTGATTCAAGTGTTAGAATCATGAGCGACGCGAGTGATTCATGGCCCTCGATATAAATCCGTTTTATTCAAGAGTTGCATACTATATTTTATACCATGACTTCGAGAAAAAGAAAGATTTAAGTGAAAAGCACAAGGAATATTACGAGTAATAAATAAATAAATAAATGGTTTATTCTTCAAAATTTATATAAAATGTGAAACCCTGACCCCTGAGCTAGTTAATAGCACCTGTGTTTCAGGGACCAGTAACCACCTCCGTTACGTGACATAATTATAATTAATTAAATACCATTGCAATTAATATTATAGACCGATAGCGCTAGGCTATTTTGATGTCATAAGTTAAAAAATTCTAAAGTTGCTTATTTCTTGCCTGTGGATACAGTCGTACCTATGTAGCTTATTTTTGCGTTTTGTGTCACATCTGTTACTTGCATTTTCAGTAATTCGATGATTTGTGGTTGATTATTTTTATTCAAATCAAAACTGGCAAAATTAAATTAAAGTTTAAAATAATTATGCTATCATATCTAGGATAGTCTGCGGAGTGTGTAAACCCAATTTGTGTCATATTCGTCCAGTGCAAACTGGCATAGGGGTCAGTATGTAAAAATAGTGCAAAAAAAATATTACAATTTATGAAATTACTATTTCCTTTCTCAGATCACTTACATATCCCTATTAATTAAATTTGTGCCAAATTAGGCCACGCAATTTTAAGATTTTTAATTATTTTGTTTTTCCAAGCTACAAACGCTTCAAAAAAATATTACAATCATTAGAGTTAACATAATCAATATCATAAATGCATGAAAAATCGACATTGTAAATTTGTGTCATTTTCATGCACGATATGTACCTTTATCTATATCTATAAAAGCGAAAGGTGACTGACTGACTGACTGACTGACTGACTGACTGACTGACTGATCAATCAACGCACAGCCAAAACTGCTAAGCCTAGAAGCATGAAATTTGGCAGAAACGTTCCTCAAGTGACGTAAGTGTGCACTAAGAAAGGATTTTTGGAAATTTCACCCCTAAGGGGGTAAAAAGGGGGTTGAAAGTTTGTATGAAAAATCTAATTCCTTCGACCAAAATTCTTGAAACTTAGCACAAATAGTATTCTAAAAAAAATATAAAGATTGACATTATTAGTTTTTCGAAACTACCCCCAAATAATGATTTAGGGGTTGTTGAAATTTGTATGGAAAATCTGATTTCTTGGGTAAAAAACTTGAAACTTGCCACAAATACTAACCTAAATGAATAATAAAGGTTGCTATTATTATTTTTTGAAACTACCCCCAAAAGACGATTTAGGGGTGTCAAAGTTTTTTTAAAGAATCTCATTACTTCAGTTAATAAACTTGAAACTTGACATAAATACTAATCTAAATAAACAATAAAGACTTTCATTGTTAGTTTTTCGAAACTACCCCCAAAAGATGATTTAGGGGATGTTATTTTTTTTGAAGAATCTGATTTCTTGGGTGAATAAACATGAAACTTGACATATATACCTTCTTAAATAAACAATAAAGTTTGTGATTATTAGTTTTTTGCAACTACCCCCAAAAGACGATTTAGGAGGTATTACAGTGTTTTTGAAAAATCTGATTTCTTGGGTCAATAAACTTGAAACAAATACTAACCTAAATGACAATAAAGGTCGAATAATAATAATAAAGGTCGCTATTATTATTTTTTGTAACTACCCCCAAAAGAAGATTTAGGGGATGTTAGTTTTTTTGAAGAATCTGATTTCTTGGGTGAATAAACGTGAAACTTGGCATAAATACCATCCTAAATAAACAATAAAGGTTGTCATTATTAGTTTTTGCAACTACCCCTAAAAGACGATTTAGGAGGTATAACAGTGTTTTTGAAGAATCTTATTAATTCAGTTAATAAACTTGAAACTTGACATAAATATTAATCTGAATAAACAATAAAGACTTTCATTGTTAGTTTTTCGAAACAACCCCCAAAAGATGATTTAGGGGATGTTTTTTTTTTTGAAGAATCTTATTTCTTGGGTGAATAAACATGAAACTTGACATAAATACCATCCTAAATAAACAATATAGTTTGTGATTATTAGTTTTTTGCAACTACCCCCAAAAGACGATGTAGGCGGTATTACAGTGTTTTTCTGATTTCTTGGGTCAATAAACTTGAAACTTGCCACAAATACTAACCTAAATGAATAATAAAGGTTGCTATTATTATTTTTTTAAACTACTCCCAAAAGAAGATTTAGGGGATGTTAGTTTTTTTGAAGAATCTGATTTCTTGGGTGAATAAACTTGAAACTTGGCATAAATACCATCCTAAATAAACAATAAAGGTTGTCATTATTAGTTTTTTGCAACTACCCCCAAAAGACGATTTAGGAGGTATTACAGTGTTTGTGAAAAATCTGGTTTCTTGGGTCAATAAACTTGCCACAAATACTAACCTTAATGAATAATAAAGGTTGCTGTTATTATTTTTTGAAACTACCCCCAAAAGACGATTTAGGGTATGTTAATTTTTTTGAAGAATCTGATTTCTTGGGTGAATAAACATGAAACTTGACATAAATACCATCCTAAATAAACAATAAAGGTTGTCATTATTAGTTTTTTGCAACTACCCATAAAAGACGATTTAGGGGATGTAATTTTTTTTGGAGTATGTGATTTCTTGGGTGAATAAACATGAAACTTGACATAAATACCATCCTAAATAAACAATAAAGTTTGTGATTATTAGTTTTTTGGAACTACCCCCAAAAGACGATTTTGGAGGTATCAGTGTTTTTCTGATTTCTTGGGTCAATAAACTTGAAACTTGCCACAAATACTAACCTTAATGAATAATAAAGGTCGCTATTATTATTTTTTGAAACTACCGCCAAAAGAAGATTTAGGGTATGTTAGTTTTTTTGAAGAATCTGATTTCTTGGCTGAATAAACTTGAAACTTGGCATAAATACCATCCTAAATAAACAATAAAGGTTGTCATCATTAGTTTTTTGCAACTACCCATAAAGGACGATTTAGAGGTGTTAAAGTTTTTTTGTAGAATCTTATTACTTCAGTAAATAAACATGAAACTTGACATAAATACCAATCTAAATAAACAATAAAGGCTTTCATTGTTAGTTTTTTTTAAACTACCCCCAAAAGACGATTTAGGGGATGTTCATTTTTTTGAAGAATCTGATTTCTCGGGTTAATAAACATGAAACTTGACATAAATACCAACCTAAATAAACAATAAAGGTTTTCAATAATTAGTTTTTCGAAACTTCCCTTGAAATACGACTTCGGGGTGGTAAAGATTTTTGATTACTTTTACTGAACATAGCTTCTTTTTATGACGTTGGAGAGCACTTAGGAGGGATTTTTGGAAATTCAACTTTTTAAAGGGTTAAAAGGGAGACATTTATTTGTATAAAAATCTTATTCCTTTGGCAAAATAATAAAGGATGGCATCATTCGTTTTTCGGATTTACCCCCAGAAGACGATTTAGGGGTGTCAAAGTTTCTTTGAAGAATCAAATGGCACTAGGATGGGGACCTCAACATCGATTTGGAACTACCGAACTGGACCGTTTGTCTCAGGTTTAAGAGCAGCTTATTTTTGGTTACCATCACACGAACGAAGTCGCGGGCGGAGTTAATATTATAAATGTAAAAGTAACTCTGTCTGTCTCTATGTCTACCTTTTCACGCTTAAACCGTTGAACCGATTTAGATGCAATTTAGTTCCGAAATATTTTGAGACGCTGGGCAGGACAGAGAATAGTTTTTATCCCGGAAATATTACTTAAGGGGGTGGAAAGAGGGGTAGAAGTTTGTATGGAAAACCCACAATATTATGCTGCGATATAAAAAATAAGCTATTCGAATTACTAAAGCTTCGCAGACGAAGTCGCGGGCAACAGCTAGTCTATATCTATAAAAGCGAAAGGTGACTGACTGACTGACTGACTGACTGACTGACTGATCAATCAACGCACAGCCAAAACTGCTAAGCCTAGAAGCATGAAATTTGGCAGAAACGTTCCTCAAGTGACGTAAGTGTGCACTAAGAAAGGATTTTTGGAAATTTCACCCCTAAGGGGGTAAAAAGGGGGTTGAAAGTTTGTATGAAAAATCTAATTCCTTCGACCAAAATTCTTGAAACTTAGCACAAATAGTATTCTAAAAAAAATATAAAGATTGACATTATTAGTTTTTCGAAACTACCCCCAAATAATGATTTAGGGGTTGTTGAAATTTGTATGGAAAATCTGATTTCTTGGGTAAAAAACTTGAAACTTGCCACAAATACTAACCTAAATGAATAATAAAGGTTGCTATTATTATTTTTTGAAACTACCCCCAAAAGACGATTTAGGGGTGTCAAAGTTTTTTTAAAGAATCTCATTACTTCAGTTAATAAACTTGAAACTTGACATAAATACTAATCTAAATAAACAATAAAGACTTTCATTGTTAGTTTTTCGAAACTACCCCCAAAAGATGATTTAGGGGATGTTATTTTTTTTGAAGAATCTGATTTCTTGGGTGAATAAACATGAAACTTGACATATATACCTTCTTAAATAAACAATAAAGTTTGTGATTATTAGTTTTTTGCAACTACCCCCAAAAGACGATTTAGGAGGTATTACAGTGTTTTTGAAAAATCTGATTTCTTGGGTCAATAAACTTGAAACAAATACTAACCTAAATGAATAATAAAGGTCGCTATTATTATTTTTTGTAACTACCCCCAAAAGAAGATTTAGGGGATGTTAGTTTTTTTGAAGAATCTGATTTCTTGGGTGAATAAACGTGAAACTTGGCATAAATACCATCCTAAATAAACAATAAAGGTTGTCATTATTAGTTTTTGCAACTACCCCTAAAAGACGATTTAGGAGGTATAACAGTGTTTTTGAAGAATCTTATTAATTCAGTTAATAAACTTGAAACTTGACATAAATATTAATCTGAATAAACAATAAAGACTTTCATTGTTAGTTTTTCGAAACAACCCCCAAAAGATGATTTAGGGGATGTTTTTTTTTTTGAAGAATCTTATTTCTTGGGTGAATAAACATGAAACTTGACATAAATACCATCCTAAATAAACAATATAGTTTGTGATTATTAGTTTTTTGCAACTACCCCCAAAAGACGATGTAGGCGGTATTACAGTGTTTTTCTGATTTCTTGGGTCAATAAACTTGAAACTTGCCACAAATACTAACCTAAATGAATAATAAAGGTTGCTATTATTATTTTTTTAAACTACTCCCAAAAGAAGATTTAGGGGATGTTAGTTTTTTTGAAGAATCTGATTTCTTGGGTGAATAAACTTGAAACTTGGCATAAATACCATCCTAAATAAACAATAAAGGTTGTCATTATTAGTTTTTTGCAACTACCCCCAAAAGACGATTTAGGAGGTATTACAGTGTTTGTGAAAAATCTGGTTTCTTGGGTCAATAAACTTGCCACAAATACTAACCTTAATGAATAATAAAGGTTGCTGTTATTATTTTTTGAAACTACCCCCAAAAGACGATTTAGGGTATGTTAATTTTTTTGAAGAATCTGATTTCTTGGGTGAATAAACATGAAACTTGACATAAATACCATCCTAAATAAACAATAAAGGTTGTCATTATTAGTTTTTTGCAACTACCCATAAAAGACGATTTAGGGGATGTAATTTTTTTTGGAGTATGTGATTTCTTGGGTGAATAAACATGAAACTTGACATAAATACCATCCTAAATAAACAATAAAGTTTGTGATTATTAGTTTTTTGGAACTACCCCCAAAAGACGATTTTGGAGGTATCAGTGTTTTTCTGATTTCTTGGGTCAATAAACTTGAAACTTGCCACAAATACTAACCTTAATGAATAATAAAGGTCGCTATTATTATTTTTTGAAACTACCGCCAAAAGAAGATTTAGGGTATGTTAGTTTTTTTGAAGAATCTGATTTCTTGGCTGAATAAACTTGAAACTTGGCATAAATACCATCCTAAATAAACAATAAAGGTTGTCATCATTAGTTTTTTGCAACTACCCATAAAGGACGATTTAGAGGTGTTAAAGTTTTTTTGTAGAATCTTATTACTTCAGTAAATAAACATGAAACTTGACATAAATACCAATCTAAATAAACAATAAAGGCTTTCATTGTTAGTTTTTTTTAAACTACCCCCAAAAGACGATTTAGGGGATGTTCATTTTTTTGAAGAATCTGATTTCTCGGGTTAATAAACATGAAACTTGACATAAATACCAACCTAAATAAACAATAAAGGTTTTCAATAATTAGTTTTTCGAAACTTCCCTTGAAATACGACTTCGGGGTGGTAAAGATTTTTGATTACTTTTACTGAACATAGCTTCTTTTTATGACGTTGGAGAGCACTTAGGAGGGATTTTTGGAAATTCAACTTTTTAAAGGGTTAAAAGGGAGACATTTATTTGTATAAAAATCTTATTCCTTTGGCAAAATAATAAAGGATGGCATCATTCGTTTTTCGGATTTACCCCCAGAAGACGATTTAGGGGTGTCAAAGTTTCTTTGAAGAATCAAATGGCACTAGGATGGGGACCTCAACATCGATTTGGAACTACCGAACTGGACCGTTTGTCTCAGGTTTAAGAGCAGCTTATTTTTGGTTACCATCACACGAACGAAGTCGCGGGCGGAGTTAATATTATAAATGTAAAAGTAACTCTGTCTGTCTCTATGTCTACCTTTTCACGCTTAAACCGTTGAACCGATTTAGATGCAATTTAGTTCCGAAATATTTTGAGACGCTGGGCAGGACAGAGAATAGTTTTTATCCCGGAAATATTACTTAAGGGGGTGGAAAGAGGGGTAGAAGTTTGTATGGAAAACCCACAATATTATGCTGCGATATAAAAAATAAGCTATTCGAATTACTAAAGCTTCGCAGACGAAGTCGCGGGCAACAGCTAGTTATGAATAAAACACAAAAACAATGGTAGCGGTCGAAGCGGGCGCAGGAGGCCGGGCGAAGGAGGCCAGGCGGCATACGCATGCACACACGTTCGTTTGGTACGATTTCTTCTTAGATGCGTAGCGTTCATAATATAAATAAATAACATAACTATTATATTGAGTATTGATTGACTCTTATCTCCGCTACGTAATGAACAAATTTGTAACCTATAGAGATAAAAATAATGACGTGGGAATTTTGTACAAATCTTGCGTCTGCAATCTGTCTTACCTACGAATGTTAATGGTTCATGCTTAGAAGACGGTCAATGTGGTCAATTATTTTCTTGTATTTACGCTTCGATTTGCTTCCAATTTGAACCTGAAAGCGGTAGGTAGGTAGATACACCTACCTACCTACCGCTTTTTCGTTATACTGCTTCTCAATATCCCGTGCCACACTTCGAGTAGGTAGTGTACAGTTAGCAAAACAAATAATACACGAAGTGAAAAAAAAAACTCCAGATATGTGTGGTGATAGTGATTATGTATAGTTTTATTTCATCACGATCCTTAAAACAAGGACTTTTTTTCGGCTTTTCCGTCATCCCTTACAATGCTCGATTCTATGAACTTTAATAATCCCCTTTTTTAACAATCACTGTATTAACGTCCAGTATGAGACCACATATCGACACCCAATATGAATAACATTGTAACTTTAGTTACACATTGGTTTAACTTTATGTAATCTGTTATCGCTGGGCCATCACTGCTCTATGTTCTACGAACGGGAATGGAACGAAACGAGCTAGGCGGAATGAGATCATGTAATTTCATTGCACACTCCCCGAAATGCAGCTGATAAAAAACCGATAAGCTGGCAATGATGTTCAAGGCTCTAGAGCTTTGACTCTACCAGTGCCTCATCGCTGATCTTCTTCTTGGCCGGTTTTTTTATCAACTTAAGTGCATCAAGCTGGTATTTGGCAGATCCGTCCCAGAAATGAGATAAGTACTTCATACATCATCGAACTTGCGCTTGATACAACTTGAAAAATTGTTCTGGCGTGAAGAACCGTCTCACCTTTGCGAGGATCATCATCATCATCATATCAGCCGAATGACGTCTACTGCTGGACAAAGGCCTCCCCCAAGCGTCGCCACATTGACCGGTCCCATGCATCTCGTAACCAGCGGATCCCCGCAACCCTCACCAGGTCATCGGTCCACCTGGTGGGAGGCCTTCCAACGTATCGTCTTCCGGTTCGCGGTCGCCATTCCAGAACCTATCTGCCCCATCGGCCATCCGTTCTGCGAGCAATGTGCCCTGCCCACTGCAACTTAAGTTTGGCAATTCTTCGGGCTATGTCGGTAACCCTGGTTCTCTTGCGGATCTTTACATTTCTGATTCGATCACGCAAGGAAACTCCGAGCATACCCCTCTCCTCCTCTTTCTCCTTTGCGAGGATACCCAACTTTATAGCAGCCAGCTGAGCCTTTGCCTCAATGTATGGCCCAAAATTGAGGATCGTGCTAAAAGTTGCGACAAGAAGCTCCGATGGATTCCAAGATGGTCCATTATTGGTACGTTTACACCTCGGAAGGAAGGAGCCGAGTGGAATTAGCTCATTTTAACAGAGAAAAGACACGCCTGGGTTTTAGCAGCATAGAACCTGGCCAAATTGGCATCACCACATTTGGATACTGGCTTCAAGGATAAGCTCAAACGCTCCACCACAGCCTCACAAAGGACCTCTCAGCAACAGTGCTGTCGTCTGCATGCCCAAGTTTTTAGCAGATCATTTATATGCAGCAAAAATAACGTTGCTGAGAGTACCAACCCTTGAGGGACCCAAGCATTAATATCCAATTGGTCCAACGAGCACCCATCTATAACCACTCGAATTCTACAATTTAATCACACATACCATCACCAGGCAGACCTAATGAAAGAAGCTTACTAATAAGGATTCCGTGCCAGACCCTATCGAATGCTTTCGAGTTTTTGAGGGAGACGGCAAGCGCCTCCCCATGCCTTTCGATTGCCTCACTTCAGATGTGAATGGCATACAACGAGTTCGGTGGCAGCCGTATTGGCAATCACTTAGGATGTCATTAGCTTCTGGGTATGCCAAGAGCTTAATATTAAGCACACGTAGAGGTCTGTAATTGGCCGGATCAGCTCAACTGTCCTTCTTGGAGTTGTACGTTAGCTTACCTACAAGCATTCGACACTTTTCCAGTTTCATACGAAAAGCGAAATAGAAGTGTCAAGATCGTAGACAGTTCGGGCGCATAAGTTGTAAGAACAAGTGCTAGTATACCGTCGGGGTCAGCTTTGTTCAAGTCGAGGTTGCCCAGCACTCTACGAACGTCATTATGATGGATGCGAATGTCCGACATTTATGTCTCACCAGGAGAAATAAGGGGCCACGCATCACCAGAATGCAGACGCAAAGATTCCGCAAAAAAAGGCAAATAAGTTTGCCTTCTCCTCAGCGAAGTCGGGTTTCAGCAGTGGTGGTAGTGAGGGATGGCAGAAGTTCAACTCAACCGACTTACCCAGGGACCGAAACTCTTTATTACCTACTGGGTAAGACGCAAGTTATGTCCCTATTCGACTGTAGTTATGTGGCATGTTAGTAATGTGGTCGGACCGAGACCTTTGCAACACCTTTTTGCAGGACTTGACAGCGCTGTTGAAGGCCTTATTTTGCGACATAAGTTAGCCGTTACCCAAGGTGAACTTGTCGACACAGAGTAGCGACACAGATAATATAATCTAGTATTATATACATACAGATGCCTCATCCCATACTAGGAAACCGTGCCGACGTAACTAGCGTTTTTCACCTGATTATACCAATTATTTTTTTGTAAATCGATCGCGTTCGGTGCCTTTCCACGGCGATAGATAGATCACCATCTTTATCCGTATAACGGAACCGAACGCGATTGGTGTACATAAAATAATCAAAATAATCAGTATAATCAGTAAAGTACGTCGGCTCGGTTTCTTTGTATGGGATTAGACACCACTGGTATCGGTCTGGATTCTGGACAATTTGCATTGTAACGGTATTTACAATGATTTTCATATTAAACTTAAAATCTGTACATCAAAAATCATATCAAATCAAAAATCATACTTGCAGTAGTTTTATTAAAACTGAGAAAGCAATTAAAATTATTAACATGAAACCTGAAATTGTACAGAACAACTTATGCCTGCAGCTGTTAAACAAAAAAACCTTGCAAAAAAAAAACTGTGTTGAAAACCATGCCATATTGAGTTACTTTGTATTGGGTTATGTATTGGGTGTCGATATAACACATTTATTATATTTAGATTATATTCCATTTTAGTCTTTCACGGCTTCATAACTAACTGGTAAGGCCCACTTGCGCAAAATACTTAACTCAGATTTAGTTGCTAGCACTAGGTTAAATTGACAGTTTGTTATACATTAATGTCAATTTAACCTCGTGTTAGCAACTAATTCTTAGTTAAGTTTTTAGTGCAAGTGTGTATTAATCAATCAAATACATCATAAATAACGTACGCACTTGTTTGTTGCAACTCGCAAAGACCTAATGTAAATAAATATACGCGCCGCGAGTCTGGCTGGCCGGCACCCGCCGCGCGCATTCCCGCGCTTTTCTCCGCGCTCGCCCTTCGTGCGAAGAAGTCTAGTATTTTTTTTTAATAATAAGATTTCGTGGATAAAAACGACACAAATTATGCACAGGGTTTTGTTACACCATAATAATCAAAAACACGTAAACTCTAATAACTTGCATTTTCTTTTGTAGATTTTACAGGGTGTTGTAATAAAAAAATAAAATATCTATAAAAGTCGTGGATGAATTCGACACAAAATATTTTAACCAACAGATATAGTACTCTAAAAAGCGTAACACCTATTTAACCTATTGTAATATTCTTTTGAGCTAGTTGGCCGACATGTTAGGTATTGGTTAAGTATTAGGATTATCGTGGATAGATGTGACACAAAATGCCTAGGTACATCAGTTACTACTTCGTTATTATCGTGAAAGTAAAATTTTCATCTCTAATTTTCTTTTCGTCCAATACTGGTCGAAAAGACAAATACCTAAATTTCTACATATGCAAATACCTAAGATGACACAAACTAAGGTATTAGGTTGGGCAAATGGTCTGGAAACTATATGCGAAACACAAACAACTTTAATATTTTTGAAACCTCAAAACCTAGCGCTATCGGTCTATTAGAAGTACAATCCAAACAAGTATTCAATAAATATCTTAGATTAAAATCAAAATCATTATTAAAATCCTAAATAACAAACTCAAAATTAAAATCGAAGAAGGAGTTTGTGTATCGAGTATTATTTGCGCAAGGAGGCGCAAGGAGGTTACATAGCATTGAGATGGACGTCTAGTACATTGGTGTGTTCCAAATTCAAACACCAAAACAGTGATTAAAAGTGCTTTTTATTCACTGTTTTCAGTGAATAAAATAAGCTTTTTAGAGGGGGAATGGTATAAAGATTTTTTATGATGCAGTTGTTTGAAAATCGAAGGAAAATGTTGAACTGTAATGGATTTTTTTTTAAATTTTACCCGTCCACGAATATAAAGTACGTTTTTATGCAATATTTTTTGAATTCATAATTGGAACATTATGTTGTGAGTGTAGATAAAAGTCATTTCGTAACTGTTATTATGTTATTTTGTTTTATTTTATAATCTTGGCTCTAAATGTTCATATTTCGAAACGAATTTCTTAGTGTGTTACATTAGACAAGATATTGGAAAAAAGCATTTATATTACGATATAATAGAAATTTTATTCGTCTTCTAGCCAACATATGTAGCACGCATTGCGGGTGGTAGCGCAGAGGTTTGGCTGCAGCATGTTATAGGACACAGAGGTCTGGGTAGGAGGTGGAGCATACGTCCTTCGGCCTCCACACATCAGGACACGATGTGGCGCGCGTAGTGTTCCATGTGCGCCTCTCTTCAACGTCGCGGGGGGAGTCAAACACCTCACTCCCCTTTCAAACCGAGGTCGAGGGTCGTACGTTCCCGTAACCCCCGGCGTATGTGTGAGATGGAACACCGGGGTGGTTTTTAGTCAGTACGAGTCTGACAGACCCCTAGCTCCCCCAGAGCGAAGGACATCCAATGATTATATTTACCTTTATGTAATTGATAAGCGCGAAGCTCGTTTCAGCGGAGTCCTGAGTCTCAATAAACAGTAGTTTGTGTCGTTGTAAGCTGGCCACGACACCTTGATCATACCAGGCACCGACCACGCTTTCCAAGTACAAATACGACGTGAAGAAACACACTACGCCGTCCGGTACACACGCCGATATCTACAAGAACATAATCAATAAATTCGCTTCAATTTATTATTCAAAGCTTAGGGACGAATCCTTCCAGGACCTGAACGTGGAAAAATGCAAAGCTGTTAGAGCCAAATACAGCTTGAGCAACGTTTGAAAGATGGGCATCGACACGAATAGCAGCAGCATGACCGATATATGATACACCGGATATATATAGTATGGTCAAATGCATATCAATAGTAACACTTGCACTACGACATTCGCCCTTATTGCGGCAAAATAAAGCCGTTATCATTTTTACCCGACTGCCGAAGGAGGGTAATGTGTTTATCAGTCTATGTATGTATGTATGTAAGTATGTATGTAAGTATGTATGTAAGTATGTATGTATGTAAGTATGTATGTATGTATGTTTGTTCCTATGTGGCGTTCCAGAGACCAAACGCGTTGGCCGATTTTGATGATTCGTACGTCAATCGATGCGTCTTAACTCTGCGAGTGTCATAGGCTACATTAAAATTGGACAATAGAAAAATGGCGGATTTTGGGTGCCATATTGTGGGGGGCCCAAATTTTTCTTTTCTTCCAAACCCATCGTGTAGGGTATCAAAATAAAGGGTTTTAAGAGGTTATTTCAAAAATATATAACACTTATGTTAAAATGTAACTAATTCGAAAAAAAACTAACTAAAAAGTTATAAATAAAAAAACTTAATTCAAAAAATCAAAAAACCCGACTGCCAAAAGCAAATTAAAAAGTCGTAAACAAGGAAAAAATCATGCTGTGCAGGCGGAGGATACACCAGATTTTGGTCAGCCAACCCGCGAATATGTATCCTCCGACTGCACAGCATGATTTTTTCCTTGTTTACGACTTTTTAGTTTGCTTTTGAACCAGTCGGGTTTTTTGATTTTTTGAATTAAGTTTTTAAATGTTGTAACTGATGTGCAGTGGACTTGGTTTGTACCATTTCTTTATGTATGTTCTTTGGCTATTTTAGTCGGTTTTTAATTGGTACCTACCTCGACAAGTAGCTGTCCATAGTTTCTTATAACGGCTACATCTTCTCTCGATTCGTATTTAGACGATATCGCTACTTGATCGCTGCCTTTTGATACTATCTGAAAACATTAATATTGTTACAAGAAAAGGCAACACCATCTATTGACGAGAGGTCATTTTTTTCAGCTAGTAGCGCCATCTCGTATCGAATAGCAGAACTAAACTTCTCGAAAGTTCGTGTCGAATTGAACTTTCGAGTCGAGTGATCCGGAAGGTTCTCGTCGTTTCGGGCACAGAGTTTTTCTCGGTCGAATATGCTGGAAAGTTCTCGACGTATCTAGAACAGTATGGACCGTTCCAGAAACATCTTCCGTGCTTTATAATTAGCGGTCGTGTTCGTCAGGGGACAATTTAGATTTGGAAGCGATACAGTGCGAACGAAAAGGAAATAGTGCGAAGGAATAAAATTGTTTCAGTAAAAAGTCTGCTGTTTATATAATTTATCCCTGAACCCCAGTTCTTAATAATATTGTTATCTACCTGAAAATTTAACCAAAGATTTCTCAGGAAATTACGGATCAGTCCTGAAGGTAATTTAAGAAAACGCATGCTTTCGTACAGAAGGTATTCCAATTCACTTACCATAGGTAATATACAAGGCCTAGCCAGCGTCATTGTGAAAGAACTCATTACAACTGGGTTGAAATCTAAGATCTTTGGATACATGTCTAAAGGCGATAACGTTCCTGAAAATTAAACAATAAAATGCTTTTTCAATAGAATAGTAATATGCACTTTATAACCAAGCGTGAGTCATCGTAATTTAAACTTTATGTCAATGTCATAAAGATCAACATGAGTTGTGCAAGGCTATAACAATAGTATGAATTTTGAACCCACCTGACGTGATGATGACTGATTGAAACCTAGCGAATATTGGTCGCATGGCTATTGAGCAGTCCATACATCTAAAAAATAAAATGTTATCAAGTGAAGAAAAACACAAGCGAAATTTGTAAAAACCCCGACATATTGAATTCCATGCTTTTTAAACTACATGATTTACTACATGCTTCGATCGAGAATCAAAATAGCTTGATTCAAAGAGTAAAACGCCTAAAACTTTGGATGGAGATTATCATCAAACATAGCTAAGAACACTCTCGATGATAAAATCACCTTTCAAACAAAAACGGTTCTTCCGTTTAGGAGCTATGATTTCACAGACAGACAGATACACAAATAATTTTCATCAAACATTCTTCCGTTTAGGAGCTATGATGTCACAGACAGATACACAAATAATTTTCATCAAACATAGCTAAAAACATTCTCGATAAAGTCACTTTTCAAACAAAATCGGTTCTTACATTTAGGAGCTACGATGCCACAGACAGATACACAAATACACACTTCAAAGTTATAACACCCCTCTTTTTCCGTCGGGGGTTAAAAAATGTATCTCTTACGATCAAAGCCTCTCTTAAAAAACTGACTTATGTAAGGTATTTTATTTGTTGAGAGGCATCGTCGAGATTTAATGTTTAAATAAAAGCGCACTATTGAAATCTAACAGTGTAATAAATATTTAGGCGTTCATTTATGGGTTTCCTAGTATTAGTGAAAGTGAGTACTAGAATAATAGTAAATAATCATGTTTCTTGAAGTTTAAATACTCTGATTTAAAAATCTATTTATGAATTGCTGGCCAAAATAATAAAAAACTGTCCAAAATGCTTGAAATAAGATTGGATTCCAAAACAGCAATAAAATTTCAACATACTTAAGGCGCAGATACCCCTCAGTAGCTGATTTTAAAATGAGAATCACGGCTATACATTATTTGTTTGAAAAAATATATGTTACATTAGACTATTTTGTTAATAATATGATCTATTCTACGAAACTGAGGTTTGCTGTTAGAGAACCCAACTATGGTTTAAACTCGCCTTTGTACATAAATTGTCCTATTGTATTTGTATGTTTTATGTTTTTTTTGTTACAATAAAGAATAAGAATAAGAATCTATGAAAATTTTGGATTTTATTCGTATACCATAGTGTAATTAATTTGTAAAGTTATGTCTAACACGGACAAAAAACGACAATCGCATAAAAATCGCCGGGTGTATTTTAATGAAATTTGTACGATCTCAAATACAATTTATTTATCTACATTTTGAACTAAGGCTTTTCTTTAGTCATAGAATAATAAGGCAAGTACAAAAAACTACTGAATTTTGGGTCACGCGAAACCAGTACGCGTTTTTTTTATCTGAAGGTCATTGGCGACTGTCATCGTCTTAAGTAAAAGAAGATACTTACGAGAAATGTAGAATCGGGTTCGAAACCGTCGGAGTCTTATCATCAAACGGCTCAATAATAATAGTAAAGCCTTTAGTATAAGTGGATACTAGAGTAGCCAGATGTGTGATAAGAGTGAGTGAAGCAAAGTTGGAAGGGTCTGGTATCTCTAACGTCTTCATGAGCGAAGACAGGCGGCTCGCGCAGAAACGCAAGGGTTTGCGTTCTATGCAAACGCGAGCTTGTACGTCTTTTAGAAAACCTGAAAGTAAATGATATTTTTTTATATCTATACTATAATAATAATATTATATAATATTATAAAGCTGAAGAGTTTGTTTGTTTGTTTGAACGCGCTATTCTCAGGAACTACAGGTTGGAATTGAAAAAATATTTTTGTGTTGGATAGTCCATTTATCGAGGAAGGTTATAGAGGCTATCAACATCACGCTACGGCTAATAGGAGCGGAGTATAAATGAAAAATGGGGAAAAATTATTCCTTTTTGAGAGCTTCCGTTGCGTGCGCTGCGTAAACGGTTTAAGTAACATAACAATCATGTATGTAGGGTAGGTAGCCAGTTGACGGGAGCGAAGCCGCGTGGTACAGCTAGTGTACATATAATCGTTGACCCGCACTAAGACTTCCTTCTGTATCGTGGGTGCATTTACAAACATACAAATTCACATACACACCACCAGACCGGAACAACTATCTATAGGCCATACAAATGTCTGTTCCGTGCAGGAATCAAACCCGCGACATGCAGCGCAGCACCCAATCCCTCTACCACTGCGCCATCTTTGTCGTCAACATTTTGAGTATTGGTGAAGTTTTTTTTCAATTGTAAACAGTGTGTCAATTATTTGTGACCAACTTAAAAATAGTGGTAGAGTTATGGACCTACATGTATATAAAAGGTATTTCTGTCACTGTCATCTTCAAACGATTGAGAGCGATAGCACGATGTTTTAAGTTCGTTTAGAGCTTAATTTATTTAGGGTCAGCCACAGATTACCTCCCAATAGATTCCGCATAGAAGACAACTTACGCGCACCACACATCAGTTTATTTAGGCTGATATAACTCAGTGCACGGTATGATCTCTTTAGTGTCGACCAGACATTAGACCTGTGGGGACGCTAGCCATTTCTAGTTTTAATTCTGTTTAAAAAATAGTTACCAACGGTTGGCATTAAAAAAAAAACGAATTGTGCAGTAATATGGTGTGGAAAATCAACCAGCCCTTCAAGATAAAAAAAAAGATGGGATAACATTCCACCGGTAGGCAAAGTAATAAATATTTACCAATCTAAAAAAGGTCAAGTTATAATGGTTAACAAATCAAAATTGCACACTTTACAGTAGCGCTCGTTGATGTCTTTTGTGAAAGTCCCTTTCACTCATACGGCATTATTATATTGCTATCTTTTTCCCACCGAAGTAAAAATGTTGAGACAAATACGTTTTTTGCATATCGAAAAGTATCGATGATCGATATTTAATTAGGTATATAGGAGAATAAAATAATCTTGTTAAAATTGATTATTTAAAAATAAACTATTTAGTTTATTTTAGTTTGAACTAATAGTGCTCTACTCATAACAAGAGCTCAGTGTGACCCTGTTTACAGAGGATTACAATTAAATTAAATCATTTTTGGCCAAAATGAAAATCTTTTCTCGATCGATGTTTTTCTTCATTTTTATTAAGTAATTATAAAATCGCCGCCTACGAAATTTTACATAAAATACCATTCTGTTTGAAAAATATCGATATTTTTATCGACATTTAATGCGTATGTCCCATCACTACGACAGATACCGTGATCTTGAACAGGCAATCACGGCGCACTTGTCACTCCCCGCGCAACCCGTGCCTTCCGCCAAATTTGGTGAACTCGGAATCAAACAAAACAGTAGGCAAGCGGTATCTATTGGGAGGTAATCTGTGGGGTCAGCTCACACCTTGATTTTATGTACCAGACTACAGAAAAAAATACACATTTAAACGACAGAAATTTAAAATTCGAATTGATCTGAATTCTCTAATAGAAATATGTACTTTATTATGTTGTGAATAAAGTTCTATATTGTATCATTATTTTAAAAAGTAAACGTAGTGTCGAGTTTCCCTTAAAATATTTACGAGCCTAGAATTCTTTATTTTTTTTCGAATAAAGTAAGGACAGCGAAATAAAATGATTACCTGCAGGAGATTCTTGTACAACATGTTGTATCCTTAGTCTAGTCTTTATGTATTCTATAAACCTCTTCAGAAAACTGAGGAAGTGCTCTGCATTTCTTATGTTTCCGGGAACCACCTCTGCAAAACAATATCATAACATGGATCATTGAAGAAAGACGAAGAATAACTTTTATACAACGGCCAAATATCTTGCGAATATCCGTCATCAAATTGCCCGTTGTGTAGTTTCAGTAATCGGAAAAATCACTGGATAAATGAAGTCAAATCGCAATCACGTCTAAAACGTTGAATATGAAATAAAACAGCTTATCCAATTGCTCTATCGTTTTAATATTTTTGTGAAAAATATCTGCATGAGAAAAGCTTACTTTGTTTTTGTTTGACTTATTATATTCCTTGTCCAACATTTCTCAAAGAATATGCGAAATATGTCTACAAGTAGAAACATGGAGAAACGGTGGTGGACTGATGCTGCGTAAACCAGCTTGTCTGTAGACGTGACCCAGTGGTGTGACATGGACACCCATGGAGTTCCAATAGGAGGATTATCCTAATAAATAATTAAATTAAAATAAAGTCTCTTACCATTAAGTACGTCATCGGGTAAGATAGGGTTGCCCAATACGGCGTCCGTTTCTCTCTGCACGGCGGCTTGACGTAACCCTTCCACCATCTGCTCGTATTCAACTGTCAATCGTGCGGCGTCTGCCTCGCGGATTCTATACAGGAAGCACAAGAAATTTTATTATTGGAAGCAGCACAAGAGGTATTACAGAATAGTCTCACTAAAGGTGAACGCGCACCTAGACGCACTGCAGGCGTCGCACGCGCCGCAGTCATCGCATTTTCTCGAGGCTCCGCGCAATCCGCGCCGCACGCATCGTTTGCATTTCTGTACAACTTATTATATCAATATTTTCTATACGGATACGGATGACGTCTCCGCGCAACCCGCATCGTACTCGCCGCAAGCATTGAACGCGCCGAATCTGATGAAGTCATCCGCACGCGCTGGTGGAATCCGTATACCTAAGCCATTTTGCTGAAATGCGGGTCCGACGGCGCGGATAGTTGCGCGAGGCTGCATACGATTTCATAAAAAGATTTATGAAATGCGATGACTGCGGCGCGTGCGGCGAGTGTGGTGCGTCTTGGTGCGCGTTCACCTTAATCCCGGCACTTTCGGTACTATCTGCCCGCGTCTTGCCTACAGTTCATTGATATCTTTTAAAATGGTCCAATATTGTAGGAGGAAACAGACGAGAGCCATAAAACTCGAATGATGACTTTTTACTAAGGAAATTCAGTCAGCGCTCTCTGCCCATATTTTCTCTTAACGCTCCGTCGAAAGAGATTCATAGGTTTGTATTAAAGCTGCAAGCAGGCGTTCACCAAGCGTACAATGATGACGAATAAGCGTCTAAGAAGCTTCGCGTCCGTTGATAGTAGGCCTTAGCAACCCCCAGCCACAGTGCAATGTAAAACCATCACCACATATATAAATCTAACTAGATGACGCGACTGTATGTACTTCGCCTGTCAAAAAACGGAGTAAAATTACGATCAATGATCGTACTTTGAACTTTTCATTTAGCTTTATCGCCACCGAGAATCCACCGAACCCAGAAAAAAATATAATTATACTATATTGATCTGTAAAGAGTTGGTCGAGGCATTGGATATGTTTTCTTTCATTGGTAAGTAAATTTGTTTTTACATTGTGTGTGCAAAAGTGGCACGCTTGGTTTTCAAACAGATGGAGGGACTTGCGTTATCTAGTTAGATTTATGTCTGTGATCACCACCACCCCCCCCCTACCCACACCCCCTTTCGCAGTAAATTTTACTGCACCTTAAAATGAAAAGACTTTCAGTATTTATACTTATAGCCTTGAAGAGACCGAACAGTATGTTGGTATAATACTCACTGAGCCACAGTCTTCTCAAGTTGCTGTAAGGCCAAAGTACTCCTATCTATAGTCCGCCTCGTGACCTTCACGCTGAGCGAGTCTATGCATACGTTGTCAATGTTGTGTGCTTCGTCGAACACCACCACGGCTTCTTTGTTCAACTCCTTCGAGACCACTTCGGCAATCTTCGGGTCGAGCAGGTAGTGGTACGAGTAGACTACGATCTCAGCATGGATTATCTGATGAAAAAGTACATGTTGCCTGTGAAATCATATTGTTAGACTGTAGAAGTCAAATAACATTGGCGTTGAAAATGAAGTTTGGGCTGTTATAAGCGTTCCCACTGCTGGGACACAGAACTCCTCTCTGTAAGAAGGAATGGGCCTTAATACACCAAGCTGGCCCAGTGCGGGTTGGTTTGTTACGAAGTCTATAAATTCTTAATTGTTTTCTAAGTAAAAGTCTTGATTTCGTTGCGTTCTCATACAAAGCCGGTGCTTAACAATTAAATGAACGACCATGGGTGGATCCAGGATTTATTTCTCGGAGCCCCCTCCGAGAAAAAAATCCTGGATCCGCCCATGCCTAAAGGCCAGACCAGTAAGTAGTGTGTTTATTCTTTAATTACTAACTGGGACTGTCTCAATCTATACCGCTATTATAAAGTGGAAAGATATTTCTGATTGTTTGTTTGTACCGAATAGGCTCCGAAACTAGTAGACCGATTTTAAAAATTCTTTCACCAATAGAAAGCTACATTATTCCTGAGTGACATAGGCTATTTTTTAATCCTGAAAACGGTTCCTGTGGAGTGGCCCACGGGAGCGAAGCCGCGGGGAACAGCTAGTTTTATATACAATTACAATAATTTGAACAATTAATAGTTAATCGATTATTTCATCACTATACTTCATAAAAGATAGCTTGATCTCTGCGACAGCTGTCAGTATCTATATAGCGCTTGACAGGCTTACAATACCGTATACGTCAGCTTATGTCCGTAAGGATTGAGGAGCCACTTTTTGTATCTTAATGAAATTAATTTACTTATACAGTAGTAAGTTTAAAAATTTTGTAGGTTCGATCTTCGATTTTGTAGTATAATACTTCAAAAGTTATATGGACATAAAGGTGGCTCCTCAATCTAAATGTTTGGATTGAGGAGCCACGTCAGAACTAGGAACATCATGGATTAATATTTATCATAATTTGGTATGATTTTGTAGTATTTGAGAGTATTTAGTAGACAAAATCTGAGCTCGGTTTCATTAAAATTAAAAAAGCTATCCTACATTATAAGTGGCTCCTCAGACCATACATACGACTCGTCATTTTTTCAAAGAAACAGTAGTTCAATTAATGCGCGATTTCTTCGTCGTTTAGTAGTAAGTATATTAGATTTGTAGGACAAGAATCAGTAATTAAAAATGAGTGCATTGGGAGATATGGCACATTTTAACTGGCTCCTCAATCCTGACGTTAGTGTGCCTACCTGAGATCACAACGTTACTGTACCTTCTTGAGATTACAACGAAATGAAAAACCAGAGACACTAACATTTAGTATGAATGTCTACTTAATACTTAAGTAGAGATCAACATTGCATATATTCGGTATCTGAAAAACAAATAACTTTTCGATATTCCTTAAGAATTCGCTATTAAGGGTGACCATGTTATATGAATGTAACCAGGAAGACAAGTTTTAATATTTTTTTTAACAAATCGACAATATAGAAATATAGGTAGGTATGAACAGATATTCTTCATATGTTTTAGCTATTTAAATCCTACATAAGTTAAAGAATGGATTAATATTGGTTGATCGGTGCTTTTAAGCATTTTACAGTGAGAATCATAGTCGTCGAAACAAAACATCTCATCCTTCATTGGGTAGTGACATTTATAGTGCCCCATGCCAGCTTCGCTAATTCCAGGTATAAATTCTGTAACGCCCATTAATGTATATGATCTACTTGTAATCATTATAGATTCTGGTACCTCGTATACTCGAAACTTCGTACAAACATTTAGTTAAGATTCATTTCGAGCGTAAACATTATTAAAAAAGTACTAAGGATAACATCCTTAGTATTTTTTTATTTGATTGATTTTTTTATTGTATATTTTTACATGGTTCATAAACTTATATTTACTTTCTTTTTTACACAACTAACAACGTTATATAAGTAGAAAAATTACTTGTTAAAGTTGAAAAATTAATAGTAGATTTTTAACCAAGGGGATAAAGCAGTTACTTCTGTCGTGGGTGACGATTTAAATCGCGAGCGTAACGAAGGACTCGAGGTTTACTCCCGAGCGTAGCGAGGGTGATAAAAACTCGCTTCACTTCGCTCGTGATTTAAGACGAGTCCTGCAGCCTAATTGTACACAAAAAAGTTGAATCTGTATTCAATTTTTCTGTGTATGTGTGTGTTTTTGGGAAAGAAACAGATTGTTTCCGTTGCCGAATTTACTTACACAATTAGGCTGCTGAGTGTAGCGAGGGATTTAAGTTCACCCAAGACTAAGACAGCTTTATCACCGAGGAAAATACTCTACTTTTCGTACCATTTGCGGAAAAATTAATGAATGAAAAAATATTTTTTTGTCGGAAAAGCAAAGGCATCAACCTCATACGGCCTCGTCGGTTTTCGTAATTTTATTTAATAATCATAACTGCATAATACGCGTGCGTGTGTGCCTGCGTGTTACCCAGTTACTGGGTTGTGGGGGTCAGATAGGCAGTCGCTCCATGTAAAACAATGGTACTCAGCTGAATCTGGTAAGACTGGAAGCCGACCCCAATATAGTTGGGAAAAGGCTAGGCAGATTGAATCATAACTGCATAATAAATGCGTATTCTTTTTTCAAAAAGATGTATAATGCTTTATATACAAACTCAATGGTGTAAACACAGATGTAGTTCAGTATAAATTTCGGCAAGTATTCTAAATTTAAATCACATTCTCCCCCTAGAGGATGAATGAAATTCAGTAAAATTTTCTTTCCCTGTTTTAAAAAGATTAAAAATGACTATTGTTATGTTCGCTTTTTGTGGCATAGAATTTCACTTTTTTGAGCAAGTGGTACGAAAAAATTATTAATGTCTTTTGTACAAATTTTTTACTTTTCCAAGTTCATTTAGAAGTTGTTCGACTATTATTCGTAAAGTCGTAAAGCCTACTTTCCTTTTAATTCCGTTATATATACTGCTGCCATGTTTTTTTTCACATATCAAAAAGCAATCATTTAGCTGGCAGGGGGGGACACTTGACTCTAACAAAAATTAGCAATTTAAAGCTTAATTTTACGCAAACAGATGAATAGAAAAATGGTTTTAACAGAACCGTAATATTTTTAAAATTCATCGATATCCCACGATTTCGATATCCATAAGGAAAAGACACATAGAGAAAAAAAAAACCTTTTGTCGGAGTGATTAATACGTATATCCATTCCAAATTATAGCTTTTTAGTACTAAACGTCTCAGAACTAAGCTGCGGACGAACAGACGGACACAGCGAAACTATAAGGGTTCCTTGTTTTCATAATACACATTGAATTGGTGACCGTAATTTATTTTTAATATTTTATATCTAGTGAGAATGGAGACCCTAATTTGTAAATGGAATAGACAGGACAATAAATAATATTCAATCTGTTGGACCGTCAAGGATTTTTCAATAATGAGTTGAAATAAAATTTAAAAACACAAACAGATTTCTATTTGTATTTTTAAAAGCCAGGAAACGAGAAAAAAAATGTACTTTATTCATGGACACCCTGCAAAAGAATATGATTGGAAATTAAAGGATTGCTAATAACTTCGTAGATATTTACTTTTTTTGTGGCAGGATTATACGTACATTTAGTATCAATTTATACAGAATAAGATGGTTTTTTTATCAAATTTCGGCACAAGTATCATTATATTAGAGGAAAATCTATTTACCGAAGCATCTCAATTGAGGAGCCAGTTAAAATGTGCCATATCTCCCAATGCACTCATTTTTAATTACTGATTCTTGTCCTACAAATCTAATATACTTACTACTAAATGACGAAGAAATCGCGCATTAATTGAACTACTGTTTCTTTGAAAAATGACGAGTCGTATGTATGGTCTGAGGAGCCACTTATAATGTAGGATAATTTTTTTAATTTTAATGCAACCGAGCTCAGATTTTGTCTACTAAATACTCTCAAATACTACAAATTCATACCAAATTATGATAAATATTAATCCATGATGTTCCTAGTTCTGACGTGGCTCCTCAATCCAAACATTTAGATTGAGGAGCCACCTTTATGTCCATATAACTTTTGAAGTATTATACTACAAAATCGAAGATCGAACCTACAAAATTTTTAAACTTACTACTGTATAAGTAAATTAATTTCATTAAGATACAAAAAGTGGCTCCTCAATCCTTACGGACATGTCAGCTTTACAAATGTCGCAGAGATCAAGCTATCTTTTAAGAAGTATAAATCATTATTTTTTGAGCTGTCAAAAGAAAAATAACAAGGGCATAAGTTCATTGGTAGAACTTTTTGTGGATAGTAAAGCAAATACGATCTTAGTCATATATTTATTATTATGTTCTTTATTCATTATAATAACTTATTAATTACATATTTAAATATTTCTTTAAAAATTAATAAATACAAAAATAAAATAAAAATCATTTAAAATTATAAAAAGTAGCTGTCCGCCGTTGCCTGGAGCACGGTCCAAGCTACTTATTATTATGAATCTGTGTCTCACTGCAGAGCAAAGGACTTTTCGTCTTTTCCATTTTTTCCTGTCTCTGTCTCTTGCTAGATCTGGCCAATCCATATTTATTAGGTTTATTTTATTTCCCGTAGCCATCATACCAGGGTGACAATGTAGGGACGGGCGGGATTGGGTTTTCCTTTGGCTGAGATATTTTTGGATCAGTAAAAGAATGCTTGTCATACATTTCATCCCAGGTGAATTTGTAGCTGCCTCTATACACATGTCTCGACTCATCCCTCGGGACAAGTCTAATAGAACCGATATTAATATCATCTAATATTTGTTTGTCATCGACCAAAGTATCTTTAGCATTCTGGCTTACAAAGGATGTGTCTTGTGTTGTTGGTGATAGATAAATATGTTCCTTTGTAGAATCATGATTTGTTTGTTGTTCTACTTTAATTGGAGTTCCCGACGTTGTGGTTGTGGCAGAGATATGTAGATGATGATGATGACTGTGATTATTGGTAGAAGTCGGTTTATGAACGTCATCATTGGTAACTTCTTTTAACTCTTCCTTCTGTGTAGCAGGTTCAGTTTCTGACGTCACTTTTGAAGGTGAGATATGTTGCTCATGACTATAATGGGTAGACGTCGGTTCATGGTGTTTATGAACCGAGAAATGCGGGGGGTCTAATTTAAATCCTGCAACGTCATCCGGAACTTCTTTTGACTCTTCCTTCTGTGGGACAGGTTCAGGTTCCAACGTCGTGGTTGAAGGTGAAGTATTTAGCCGATGATCAGCATGACTATGATGATGGGTAGACGTCGGTTTATGTACCGTGGAATGCGGCCGGTCTAAATAAAATTCCGTAACGTCATCCGGTACTTCTTTTGACTCTTCCTTCTGTGTGACAGGTTCAGTTGCCGACGTTGTGGTTGAAGGTGAGCTACATAGCCGATGATCAGCATGACTATGATGATGGTTAGACGTCGGTTTATGAACCGGGATGTCCGGGCGGTCTAAATTAAATCCCGCGACGTCATCCCGAACTTCTTTTGACTCTTCCTTCTCTGTAACAGATACAGGTACCGACGTTGTGATTGAAGCTGAGGTATTTAGCCGATGATCAGCATGACTATGATGATGGGTAGACGTCGGTTTATGTACCGTGGAATGCGGCCGGTCTAAATAAAATGCCGCAACGTCATCCGGAACTTCTTTTGACTCTTCCTTCTGTGGGACAGGTTCAGGTTCCAACGTCGTGGTTGAAGGTGAAGTATTTAGCCGATGATCAGCATGACTATGATGATGGGTAGACGTCGGTTTATGAACCGGGAAGTCCGGGCGGTCTAAATTAAATCCCGCAACGTCATCCGGGATTTCTTTTGACTCTTCCTTCTGTGTGACAGGGTCAGATGCCGACGTTGTGGTTGAAGGTGAGCTACATAGCCGATGATCAGCATGACTATGATGATGGTTAGACGTCGGTTTATGAACCGGGAAGTCCGGGCGGTCTAAATTAAATCCCGCGACGTCATCCCGAACTTCTTTTGACTCTTCCTTCTCTGTAACAGGTTCAGGTACCGACGTTGTGGTTGAAGCTGAGCTATATAGCCGATGATCAGCATGACTATGATGATGGGTAGGCGTCGGTTTATGTACCGTGGAATGCGGCCGGTCTAAATAAAATTCCGCAACGTCATCCGGAACTTCTTTAGAGTCTACCTTCTGTGAGGTATTTAGCCGATGATCAGCATGACTATGATTATGGGTAGGCGTCGGGTTATGTACCGTGGAATGCGGCCGGTCTAAATAAAATTCCGCAACGTCATCCGGAACTTCTTTTGACTCTTCCTTCTGTGGGACAGGTTCAGGTACCGACGTTGTGGTTGAAGCTGAGCTATATAGCCGATGATCAGCATGACTATGATGATGGGTAGGCGTCGGTTTATGTACCGTGGAATGCGGCCGGTCTAAATAAAATTCCGCAACGTCATCCGGAACTTCTTTAGAGTCTACCTTCTGTGAGGTATTTAGTCGATGATCAGCATGACTATGATTATGGGTAGGCGTCGGTTTATGTACCGTGGAATGCGGCCGGTCTAAATAAAATTCCGCAACGTCATCCGGAACTTCTTTTGACTCTTCCTTCTGTGTGACTGGTTCAGTTTCCGACGATGAGGTTGAAGGTGAGCTATGTAGCCGAGAATCACCATGACTATGATGATGGGTAGACGTCGGGTTATGATCCGGGAAGTCCGGGCGGTCTAAATTAAATCCCGCAACGTCATTCGGAACTTCTTTTGACTCTTTCTTCTGTGTGACAGGTTCAGTTTCCGACGTTGTGGTTGAAGCTGAGCTATATAGCCGATGATCAGCATGACTATGATGATAGGTATAAGTCGGTTTATGAACCGGGAAGTCCGGGCGGTCTAAATTAAATCCTGCGACGTCATCCCGAACTTCTTTTGACTCTTCCTTCTCTGTGACAGGTTCAGGTACCGACGTTGTGGTTGAAGCTGAGCTATATAGCCGATGATCAGCATGACTATGATGATAGGTATAAGTCGGTTTATGAACCGGGAAGTCCGGGCGGTCTAAATTAAATCCCGCGACGTCATCCGGAACTTCTTTTGACTCTTCCTTTTGTGTGACAGGTTCAGGTTCCAACGTAGTGGTTGAAGGTGAGATATTTAGCTGATGATCAGCATGACTATGATGATGGGTAGACGTCGGTTTATGTACCGTGGAATGCGGCCGGTCTAAATGAAAGCCCGCAAAGTCATTATTCGCAATTTCTTCTAACTCTTCCTTCTGTGTGACAGGTTCAGTTTCCGACGTTGCGGTTGAAGATGAGATATGTAGCTGATGTATTTGAACCGGATAATGAGGGTGGTCTAAATAAAATCCCGCAATGTCATCTGGCACTTCTATTGACTCTTCCTTCTGTGTGACAGGTTCAGTTGCCGACGTTATGGTTGTGGGTGAGGTATATAGTCGATGATCAGGATGACTATGATGATAGGTAGAAGTCGGCGTATGAACCGGGTAATGCGGTCGGTCTAAATCAAATCCCGCAACGTCATTATTCGCAACTTCTTCTAACTCTTCCTTCTGTGTGACAGGTTCAATTTCCGTTGTTGTGGGTAGTTGCTGTGTTTGAACCGAATAATGAGGGTGGTCTAAGTAAAATCTCGCAACGTCATCCGGAACTTCTTTTGACTCTTGCTTCTGTATACGATGATATGGAGGTATATGATGAGTAGACGCTGGTTTTTGAACTAGAAGATGCGGGAGGTCTAAATGAGGTCCTGCCCCTTCTTCTTTTAACTCTTCCAACTGTGTGACTGGTGGAGATAGCTTTTTCTTTTGCCGGAACCGCAGATGAATCAGTCTCCGTAATGTTGGTTGTGGCGGCATTGGTGCTAAAGTCGCTGTTGCTTCTTTAGTGTTTTGGTGATGACTTTCTAGTACTATAATCGGTGCTTCAAATGCACCGTTATTAGTGATATATTTGAAGTTCTCATCTTCAGCTTTTGGCGCAGGCGTTTCTGTAGTGGTCATCGTGAAGGGTTGATAATACAAGTACTTTCCAATTTCTTCTTCCCCTTTTCTCCTTTGTTCATAAAGATAATTCATTTTATAGTGCCGCTTTAGCAAATATATGCTGTGTTCGAAATCCATGGGAGTCCCACTTACATATTTATTCTGCTTGTATGCATGGTAATTCGCAATGTATTCGGGTAAATTGTTTGCGAACGTTTGTCCTATAAACAAACACCATATTGTTGTCGCGAGCATGTTTCTGAAAAATTAAATATTATTTAAGGATGATTATTTATAATTATTATTATAAATTTATCTAGTGAAAGTAATTATAGAAAATGTTTTTGTAAAAGTTGTAGAATAAAGGCTTTTATATATATATGTATATATAGAAATTTTTTTAAACAACGTTGCTCCACACTAGGAATTTCTTCCTGTATCGTGGATGCGTTTACAAACATTTAAACTCACATACACAAACACCCAGAGGCGAGACAATTATCTGTAGGTCATACAAATATTTGTTTCGTGGGGGAATCGAACCCACGACACGCAGCGCAGCAGTCAATTGGTCAACCACTGCGCCAACCGTGCGCCCTAAAATTATTTAAATACACAATCTTATCAAATTATATCGAAATAGTTATTAGAAATGAGCTTTACCTTTCGTGTTGCCTGGATGATACTGATGCACTTCAATGACCTTATTTATTAAACGCTCTTACTTATATAGTCCAAAATTATCATTAGACAAACAGGATTGAGTAAATGTGTTGCAATAAATTAACAAAGATGATTTGCTAATTTACTTTTAATTGTACTTAAGAATTCAGGCTATAGTCGTTTCTACAGGCACTTCCAAAATGACTCAATTTGGAACTGAAACCACATGTTTACAAATTATTATGGTAGAACGAACTTAAGACAAAAAATTCCTCAAAAAGATCGACCAAGTGCTTGTCGGACTTTGCACATTTAGGGTTCCGTACCAAACCGTTAAAACAAGTTGTTTTTAATAGACAAAATTAGGAAATTTCAAAGAAAAAACAGATTTATCTAAATATTGGTATTTGTTAGTATAAAAAACCTTTTTTGCAAAAAAATACTACCGACTTCCAAATGAAAAACTACAAAGTGAAAAATAACTTTATTTTTGGAAGTCGGTGTCTTTCTTTTTCCTATTTTTTTGCGATATGGACACCGACTTCCAAAAATAAAGTTATTTTTCACTTTGTAGTTTTTCATTTGGAAGTCGGTAGTATTTTTTTGCAACAAAGTTTTTTTATTTTTCCCCTTTTAGTGGTACTTTCCTAAAATAGGCAAGTTGTTTAGTAAGGTACCTATAACGCCAGAATTGATTACCCGAATAACATGAAACTTGAACATAACCGGTGAAATGAGAGATCTGCGTACCCCTTTATAGTGTACTGGCGTGATGTTATGTTATGAAATGCTATAAACAATAAACAGACATGCAATTGCAGCAATCCCGAATGATTTGCCGTTATTTATTGAAGAGTTCTGTTGTATATCTCCGAAGTTCTTAATCAGATCTTCACCAAATAAAAATGGGACCAATTTCGAAACATACTCTTTCAAACAAAACAAGAATTTTGTAAATCAGTCCAAAATTGACGGAGATAAAGTCGAACATAGAACCTCCTCCTTTTTGGTAAGTCGGTTAAAAATATACGTAACTAGCTGACCCCCGCGGCTTCGCTCCCGTCAACTGGCTACCTACCTACCATAACTACCCTACCCTACCTACCCTACGTTTTTAAGATTTATTCTGCTATTCGGGGCGGAGACAAATCCAACGAATCAAAAACCATGAAAATTGGTCCAGCAGATCTCGAGTTATAAGTGTTGTAACAAACCCGTCTTTGTTTTATTTATATAGATAATAAACATTATCATCAAATTTAAAGTTCATATTCTTCGGAACATAATTTTGTAAAAAAATACCTGACTTTGGTGGCTTCTCATTCCTTTCTCGCCAATTATTTTTAAAACAATAATACAGCATTTATCTACACAACGAGTTCTAACAATGATACACCAATCGATGGGGCAGGTGGCTTTTTCGTGGCCCCTTTAGCTGTATTGGAGCCCCCCTTAAAAACCTATAATTATATTTTTTGCCAATTTATATGGCAAGATGCCTATAATGTGAAAATTTTAAGACTGTAGCTCCAACCGGTTGGTTGTAAAACCTGTGTGACAGACGACAGACAGACAGATAGACAGACCCACCAGACGTTTGGACCCTTCGGGTACGGAACCCTAAATGACAAGTTATTCGCAATAACGTTAGATGCAAGAGCGAGCGAAGAGAGGTCGAAAATGTTAGCACTTCGGATACGTTTTCTTTTCACTATTCAACAACTTACTAAAGAAAAGGCACTAACTAAATGTAGCACTTTTGTAACAAGTAAAATTTCAAAATTAAAAAAAACCCCCGAAACATTTATCTTGCGAAAACACCATTCAAACAGTAAAACGCCC
The DNA here is from genome assembly GCA_949775005.1 of Orthosia gothica. NCBI lineage: Eukaryota > Metazoa > Arthropoda > Insecta > Lepidoptera > Noctuidae > Orthosia > Orthosia gothica. The sequence goes on along the minus strand of OX459038.1, from coordinate 32,742,418 downwards.
AATACTTTTTTTTTCAAACACCCCTGTTTTTCCGGCGGGGGTTAAAAACCTACTTAAATGACTGATTGAATGGCTGGAAGTAATTTTTCGAAAAGAACCTTATGGTGAGTATAGACGCCAGACATTATATTTCAATTAAACGCTCTACGTTTAATTGAAACAGAACAGCGAGCATTCGCTATTTTTTTTTTATATGTACTCGAACCACACTTGAAACATGACGCTCGATCTTTTGTTAAAACCTGATTTCATGAAAAACCAACGAGTGTTTTGGTGTAACATTTTATCGAGCATTAGCTGTTGCCCGCGGCTTCGCTCCCGTGGGCCACCCCACAGGACCCGTTTTCGGGATTAAAAAATAGCCTATGTCACTCAGGAATAATGTAGCTTTCTATTGGTGACAGAATTTTTAAAATCGGTCCAGTACTTTTAGAGCCTATTCGGTACAAACAAACAAACAAAAAAATTTTTCCTCTTTATAATATTGGTGTAGAAAGGCACGAGCGCGGGTGACGTGGAGTGAGGTCAATAATGAACACAAGGTACAAAGAAATGTTACAGGTAAATGTTCACTCGCCGTGATCATTACGTCGAACGCAGCGTCGAAAACATTCGCAAGAACGTTACATTACATGGAAATGGTTTATCAAACTGAGCATTTGTCTTATTGTAATGCTCGCGATAATGCTCTAGTGTATACTCACCTTTAGATGCAAGAGAGCTAAGCGAAGTCGATAGTTTTAGCACTTCGGACAGGCTTTCTTTTCACTATTCAATGTCAAAGTCAAATAAATATATTTATTTCAAATAGACCATTAAGCGGCACTTTTGAACGTCAACAATTATTTACAAGTAATAAAAATTGGTTCTACCGTCCATTCGGAAAAGTAGCTGTAATTCAGCATTCTGAACGAAATAGGAGTGACTCAGTCGACATATGCACAATATTTTAAGATCCCAGCCTCAAACATACTGACTTTCTTTTGACATAGAAGAAATAGAAATTGCTTTATTGACTTATGTAGATAAGTTGAAAATTAAGAGAAACTGGGTGTAAGAGCGAGCAAAAGAATATCAAGAAATGTTAAGACTATTCAAATAGTACATTACAGCAGAATCCAGTAAGTAAGCCTTCCTGGCCGAGTATGAGTTAACCGGACCGAACCGCAGGTGAGGTCCGGTTATATACGAGGCCAGGATGGCTTTCTTACTGGTTGAGGTTTGTATAATGCTTTTCTCAAAAATGAAAGAAAGTTTAACAACAAATTCGTTTAATTAATATTGAAGGTTACATTCATATTAGGGCAATTACTGATAGATATTGTGATCGATTTACCGGGGGCATTTATATTTGTTTGTTGTACATCTTGATTAACGGACTCTTTAATCCAACATGATTTATAAACTGAAATGACTAAATACAAACATAAAATCCCACACTATACTTCTACAACATTACTAAGTACAAAACGCAACGTGCATACTTTTTCTGCGTCGCGTTATGTGTCACAGACCCATAAAAAAAAAAAAAAAAAAAGTGTCACAGACAATAAAATGGATGTTTAAGGCTCCAAAATATATTATGTATCTCATAAAATGTCATACCAAAAAGAGATAGATATATATTTGGAGCCTCCCTCTAACCATGTTATAATGGCTAAACTCTAATCTGTGTCTGGTACTATGTTTTTTTTTTCTAAGCAGATCTAAAGAGGATGACCTAAACCGTGCGAAGCCATAAAAAAAAAAAGGGATGAAGGATGACCAAGTGTCCAGTAAGTAAATTACATACTTACTTACTGGACAGTAGGAGATTCCAAATTTAAAATCTCGCTTCTTACCGGACAGTTGTGAATAGTCTCCGGTAGAGTTCACTTTCTGGATACTTTTTAGAGATGTTATGTCAACATTACATACCATTTTTGAGAAAATAATATTACCTATGGATAATATAATAGGTACCAATAGCTTGTTTTTGTTTATTTAAGCTAGTGCCCACGGTTTCCGGTCGGTCCCATTAGCAACACCTGCTATGCGGTAAATCCGGCCCTGATCATTGACGAACAATACCTACAAAAATACTTGTAACGAAAATGTTCAGTGAAAAAATATAGGTACATGTCGAATTGAGAACCTCCTCCTTTTTTTTCCTCGGTTAAAAAATGTCACAAACAGAAACGAATGTTATCGAAATGGTTTAGCAAGTCCCTCAATTCCAGCTCCATGTTTTAGTTGAGCCGTTCGGAGCACGGGGGTACATGCCCCTCCCCTGGATCTGCGTATGTGAACGACTAAATAAATCGCGCTTTTGAAATTTCACCTCTCGGCTCAGCGCCGAGTGAAATAATATTAATTTACTTGTTGCTTAGCGTTAGTGAAAACGGGCATTATATTTATATTTCCAAAAACCGGTCAAATCCGTGTCGGACCTTCGCAGATTTAGGGTTCCGTATCAAAGTAAAAATCAGATTTATCACATTGTTAGTAAAATATATTTAATAGCGGACGCCTCGCGGTTTCACCCGCGTAGTTCTCGTCCCGTAGGAATACGGGGATAAAAAGTAGCCTATGTCACCCGGGCATAGTGTAGCTTCCCAACGGTGAAAGAATTTTGAAATCGGTCCAGTAGTTTCGGAGCCTATTCGGTACAAACAAACAAACAAACAAAAAAATCTTTCCTCTTTATAATATTGGTATAGATAATAAACATTATCACCAAAATTCAAGTTAAAGTTAAAAAATTCTTCGGAAAAAAAATTGTGACAGACGTCAGACAGACAGACGGAAACTTGAGTGACAGCAATAGGGCTCCGTTTGGACCCTTCGGGTACGGAATCCTAAAAAGGATAGGGTGTTTATTATGTACTAACTAAGCACATAAGGATACCTTGCAACAATTTACATTTAAAACTTATTTTTCAACTTACAGCAAATCTGGAAAGGAAGTAGGGACACCAATTCCTGTCGGCACCATACTGCTTCATATCATCGATGGTGTACACTCCATACGGCAACATTGACTCCTTGCCTTCCCGGTTAAAACCCTCGTAGAATTGACCTGAGAAAAGAAAGTTATATAACAGAAATGTGAACATGAGTCTAATGTTCGCAGGTGTAAATGCTAAATGTGAGAACCTGTGTTTGATTCCCAAGTTGGGCAAAGTGTTATTGATTTTACAAGCTTTTATTTCACTTGCAATGTATGTATGTACGTGTGTATGCAGTTATTCTCAACCGATTAAGATTAAATTTTGCATACACGTTTAGTTTGGATGACAATGCATGGTTACTGTGACATTCTAAATCCATTATGGCGAACGGTCCAAGATGGCGGACTAGTTATTTTTTGTGCACTGCCATGATTTACGTATCAAATGAAAGGGTTTGCTGCGAAGAATACGAAAAAGCTTGTTTTAAAAAAAGATTTTTAATGAATAATTTTATTTTTTTTCTACTCTGATTTATATATTTGTGCTGGTTTGTTTGCAATGAGCCCTATAGTATAAGCCTTAAAATAGAAGAATTGGTTGAACAAGGGTGTAACTACGCTATACATCTCTGCCCTGCCCTTCGGGAAATACAGGCATGATGTCATGTGAAGGACGACATGAGGTTGTTACTCTGCAATGTTTTATTCAACTTTAGTAAACGCCTTCCTCCTTTCTATAGTACACACAAAGTTGTCGACACGGTTAGCGCAGTGGTAGAGCGATCGGCTGCTGCACTGCGTGTCGCGGGTTCGATGCCCGCACGGAACAAATATTTGTATGGCCTACAGATAGTTCTTCCGGATCTGGGTGTTTAGTGTATGTGTGCTTAAGGTTACACTAGTCGAAAATTCTTCCATACAAACGTAGTCTAGAGATTATTTCACTGTTTGACGATGTACGTTCAAAATAAAATAGATTTCAATTTGTCTCATCCCTATCTAGTCCTGTATGGAAACAAAATGTAAAAACGAAAAAAAAAAAAAGTTATGAGCGTCGAAAGTTCCATATGTCAACACTAATTTTAACGCATCGTTGGGCGGTAATAAATACCATAAGAAGAAGGAAAATTACAAAACGGCCTCCATACAGGGATAGATTAGTAATTCAACAATGCAAATAATGTAATTTCATAAATATACATTTAGTTGTTTTTCCATGATATCTAGACTCCCAAAGGTCTATTTATAAAATTTCGCGCACTCGTTTTCGTCCTAAAACATCATGCATTTCGATACAAATTTGCAAAAGTGCTAATTCGTACGCGAACTAGCTTCTTACTGCTCATCACAGCATCTATTTCTTTCGCACGTGTTGTCGGATAAGATAGCATGCATTTTAACCCCGCGCACAGAATAGTTCGTGCCGTAAACTAGTTCAACCTTAAATGTTTGTAAACGCACCCACGATATCGGAAGAAATTCTTAGTGAGACGCAATGTTTAAAAAAAAAGAAAATGTTTTCTGGTGGGATAACGCATTTTGTAAAAGGATTGTGACATGTTAGTATTTCAGTGTACAATAAAATACATTCTATCTATCTATATTTAAGATTCATTTTAGAGTAACACAAAACTTACAGATAGGCACTGAGCTGTCGGATTCATGTCTTTCCCTGATGTAGCTGGCTGTCAGCGAGTGACATTTGCCATCCACCAGCTTGCCTTCCCTCTCTCTGGATACCTAGGACATACAACAAGTTTCTACATACAGGTTTGAACAAATTGGTCAGGTGGAAGAATATAGTGCATTATGTCTTACTATTCTACCTACCAGCAGTGTGGGCCAGTGGCCATGCCTACTTTAATTTGTTAAAATTATTTCATCACCACTGCTCTCAAAACGATGAAGGAAAAAATCGTGAGGAAACCGACATGTCTTAGAGCCGAATATTCGAAGACATGTGACATCCACCAACCCGCCCTGGGCAACCGTGGTAGATTACGGCTCATTCCCTCTCACAGAGAGGAGGCCTGCACGCATAACGGACTAAGTGCTGAAAATGTGCTCCATCTATACTGTCCTATCTACCTTTTACTATAAGTATTGGGAATTATTCATATTTTCTAACTTTTCAAATTATTAACAGATTTCAAGCAAAGGTTTTGTTACTGTAGTAACCAAGCATTAAAGCCATTTTGGCCCTTTTGCAAAGTCCAGTTAGTCAATAAAAAAATGCACATATGACAATACTACTGCCTCTTAAATCATCATAATTACATTTGCACATATCCCAATTAGTGGACATATTATTTGGGGCAGCCTGTCTTCTTCAATTATGGGTCATATTGTTTGGGACAGCCTGTCTTCTTCAATTATGGGTCATATTGTTTGGGACAGCCTGTCTTCTTCAATTATGGGGCATATTATTTGGGGCAGCCTGTCTACTTCAATTATGGGGCATATTTCTATTACACTTTTTCTTTGGTCTGCCCTACTCTTACCCAAAACCATATTTAAAACTGCTACCACTTAAACATTTATAATAAGTTTGGATGTAGGAGGTTAGCTCCAAAACTACTCATCTGATTTCAAAACAAATTTCACTGCAAGAATGCTACACTATTTGCTGAGTATTATTATACTGCTACTGATAGGCTGAATGCTAGGCTATATTTTACCCGAAAATAGCTATGGTTCCAGTGTGATAGGCCACGGGAATGAAGCCTTTGGAAAAATACTTTTTCTATTGTATATCCTCTATTAGTCAAAATTAGTATGAGGATTTTGTGAGCGCAAATTGTCTTGAAGTGCACAAATTTTCCAATAAAGATATTTTTTTTTTTTTTTTTTTTTTTATCGTCAATAGGCTTGCGCTTGACCACTATCTCACCTGATGGTAAGCGATGATGTGGTCGACGGTGAAGCACGCTTGCCTAGAAAAAACCTATTCACTCTTGACTTAAAGACCCCAAGATTGTAGCTATCTGGAAACACAGACTCCGGCAGGGAATTCCACTCCTTAGCTGTACGCATAATGAAAGTGTCCCCAAAACGTTTTGTGCGTATGGGTGGGATATTCACCATGTACCGATGACGCATCGCCGTACGTCTGGTAGTCCGATGATGGAACGGGCTGGGCGGAATCAGATCATGCAATTCCATCGCACACTCCCCGAAATGCAACCGATAAAAAACCGACAAGCTGGCAACTCGGCGACGATGTTCAAGGCTTTGGAGCTTTGACTTGACCAGTGCCTCATTGCCGATGAGTCTCTTGGCCCGCTTTTCGATCGATTCAAGTGCATCAAGCTGGTATTTGGCAGATCCGTCCCAGAGATGAGAACAGTACTCCATGCATGATCGAACTTGCGCTTGATACAAGTTGAGCAGCTGTTCCGGCGTGAAATACCGTCTCACCTTCGAAAGGATCCCCAACTTTTTGGCCGCCAGCTGAGCCTTTCCCTCAATGTATGGGCCAAAATTGAGAGTCGATGTCAACGAAACACCAAGAAGCTCAAGATGGTCCGTTATCGGCACGGTTACACCACGGAAAGAAGGAGCCGGGTAGAATTGGCTCCTTTTAGCGGAAAAAAGACACGCCTGGGTTTTAGCAGCATTAAACCTGACCAGATTGGCATCGCCCCATTCGGAGACTGCCTGCAAGGACAGGTTCAAACGCTCCACCATGGCCTCACGGAGAGACCGGATTTGCGGCCCGGTACCCCGTGCGTTGGACAAGTATCTCTCAGCAACAGTGCTGTCGTCAGCATACCCAAAGGTGCCGGGTTTTAGCAGATCATTAATGTGCAACAAGAACAATGTTGCCGAGAGTACTGACCCCTGAGGGACCCCGGCATTAATATCCAATTGGTCCGAAGAGCAGCCATCGATAACCACTCGAATGGACCGATCTCTCAGGAAGTCTGCAATCCAATCACACAGACCACCGGGCAAACCGAATGAAGGAAGCTTACCAATGAGGCTTTCGTGCCAGACCCTATCGAAAGCCTTCGAGATGTCGAGGGAGACGGCAAGCGCTTCCCCGTGTCTCTCGATGGCCTCACTCCATATGTGAATGGCATACGCTAGAAGATCCCCAGTAGACCGATTTCGGCGGAAGCCGTATTGACGGTCACTAAGGATATCATTAGATTCTAGGTATGCCAGGAGCTTTTTGTTAAGTATACGCTCCATACTCTTACAGAGTATGGACGTTACAGAGATGGGTCTGTAGTTGGCCGGGTCAGCTCGACTGCCCTTCTTGGGCACAGGCTGTACGTTGGCTTGCTTCCAAGCATTCGGCACTTTTCCAGTCTCATATGAAAGGCGGAATAGACGAGTCAAGATCGGAGACAGTTCAGGCGCACAGGTTCTAAGAACTATTGCTGGTATTCCGTCAGGGCCGCTAGCCTTGTTCACGTCGAGGTTACGCAGCACCCTACGAACGTCCTTTTGATGGATGCGAATGTCCGACATACACGTCTCGCATCCAACAGGAGAAGGAGGGGGCTGCGAATCACCAGGATTCAGACGCGAAGATTCCGCAAAAAGAGATGCAAATAAATTTGCCTTCTCCTCAGCGGAGTGGGCCAACGACCCGTCGGGTTTCAGCAGTGGTGGTAGTGAGGGACGGCAGAAGTTCGACTCGACCGACTTAGCCAGGGACCAAAACGCTTTACTACCTGCTGGGTAAGAAGCAAGTTTGGTCCCTATTCGGCCAATGTGGTCGAAACGAGCCCTTCGCAACACCGACTTGCAGGACTTGGCAGCCCTGTTGAAGGCCTTCTTCTTCTGACCCATGTCACCCGCTTTGCGCGATCGAGCGTCGACCCATGCCAGGTACGCCTCATGCTTAAGCGCGTCGGCGCGATAACATTCGGCGCCAAACCATGGCCGGTCAACGCTGGACATTGTCACATCAGAGAACGGAATGTAGTACTCCATTCCCTGACGCAACACATCCGTCACGGCGTCCGCGCACGACGAAGGATCAGCCGAAGAAAAGCAAGTAGGCTGCCAAGGATAGCATGCAAAGAAAGATCGCATGCCATCCCAATCTGCTGACCTGTACCGCCAAACCCGCCGGGTGCCTCTTGGGCTGGGATCGGGCGGGGAGTAGACGGACACAGACTTCACCAGACAGTGGTCGGAACTACCCAACGGTGAAGTTATCGACACAGAGTATCGGTCTGGATCTGTTGTCAGCAGAAGGTCCAAGCAATTGGCCGTGTGCGAATCAACATCCGGCACCCTTGTTGCCCCCTGGACCAGCTGGGTAAGGTTTAGTGCAAGCGAAAGCTTACGCATCTCCCGTCCAGCATGGTCAGTGCACTGGTATGGGAAGAGCCACTCCTGGTGGTGGGCATTAAAGTCCCCCAGTAACACTAACTGGGCGGAAGGGTACCGCTGCTGTGCCGCATCAGCCGCCTCACTGAGGTACTCTGTGAGCCTGGTTGTCTCCTGATCTCCGCTGTGCGACCGGTAGACACAGGCGTAGATAATTTTATCCAGACCTGTGTCCACCAGAGCCCAAAGCGTTGAGAATCTGGAGTCCTCAAGGTTACGGAGACGCCGATAGCAAGTGTCGTCGCGGGCGTACATACACACACCCGCGCGTGGTTTAAAATTGTGCTCCAGGGTAAACCCTGGGTAAGACAAGTACGACACGTCTGGCGGACTCGCTATCTGCGTCTCCGTAAGGAAAAACAGCGCTGGTTTCTCAGCCTCCAGGTGGTAGTGGACTGCAGAGAGATTTGAGTGCAGACCTCTAATGTTGGTGAGGTGCACTTTGTGGGGGAGGGGGTGCAGCCGCTGTTGAACTCCAGTATTTTGTTTCCTTGCCATGATTGTGTGTGAGTGAAGGGAGGAGAGGAGATGGAAGTGAGACGAGGTTCCACGCTGCTAACCTACAGACACGCACTGAAAGGACGCCATCATTGGGGCACTAGTCTGGAGACTGCGGGGACGCCCGAGCCCCCCCGGAATGTCCATCGGGCCCTCCCCATCTGGTCGCCAACCAGCACGATGGTGCATTCCGGGATTTTTCGACAGTTGGCGGGGCAGCCTTTCATGTGTGGCTGGCACACTACTTGGGCCCCCAACTACCTGCGGTCGGCCAGCGGTGCACCGTGCCTCGGATCCCGCTACCCTCCGCGACCAGTCTCCCGATACGTCCCAAACAGCGCGCGTTAGAACTAGTCAGCCTGCAGTGGAACAGCTATCTCGACCCAACTCCTCTAGTGGCTACACCGAGCATCGTACCGGAACACGGCTAGGCCGCTTGGCGGTACGTCTTTGCCCGGTGGGTGGTCACAAGCCTTCGGCCGAAGCCTACCACCAGTAAGTGTCACCTGATTTGCACCACCCGGGGACCACGTGTAGGGAATCAAAGGGTACACTCCTACGGACGTGGGTGACTCGGCCCCCAGAATATGCACGAATGTGATAGGATTAGAGCAAATAATCGGCGAAAAAAGCCAGTTTAAACAAAGATCTTACATCAGGATGTATGCAAAGGTTCTTCCTAGAGGTTAATACCACACCAGTGAGGCTTGGTTTCTCCCCTTGACACTTCTCGTAGTACTTGATCAAATTCTTTAGCTCTTCTAGTACTTTTTCTATCTCTGGCACTGTTCGAGAGCAGTAGATGAGTTTTCTGAAATAGAAATATATAATATGAGAATAGAGATTTAAGGCTATGGTTCAAGCCCTTTAGCTAACAGTGGGATTATAAAGTGTGATAATAAAGGATTCTCAGATGTTGACTGCAAATATCTTTATTTGGCAAACAGTTATTTTTATGAAAGTGAATTTTACATGATACAAATTAAAACTTCTCTTTGTTTTTAGAGTTATAACAGCAAAATCTACTAATCTAATCTAATCTCTGAAAACAAATATGATATCTAAGTTTTTATATTTGTAAAATTGTTTGTTAGTTTATATGTTTGACTTTTACTAGATTGGTAATTTCTGGCAGTACAGATCTTCTTCTTTCTAGTTTCAACAATACCAACTAGATGATGTGTCGAGAAATATATCTCGGTAAATAACAGCTCACATGAGACGTGAGCTCGTAATCTTCTTCTTCGTCTTATTGATGATTCCAAAATTAAATATATTTTGACCAGAATTCAGCCACGCCAACAGTATTGTCATTTGCCTCACAAAGGTCTTTTAAGTCCTTAATAATAATAATAAAATATTTTATTCAATAACAAAAGTTGGTTTAACAATAATGAGGTTCACTTCTCCTTTTAATTGTTGTGTTGCTCTTATTTTATTCAGTTTATCATAGTAAGTATAGTAAATGTAGGGTAATAAGAATATTATTCAAGCGGACAGAATTTAGCATTGATTTTGTGGGGTGGCCCATTATCTAGTTGGTTATTATCACTACCCAACACAAAAAAAAAATATTCTGAAAGAAATATTATGCTATTTCCAAGTGCCAAAAAACAACCAATTACATAAAACAGTAATTTATTTATCTAAGGATACCTGACGTGATGAGGATTCTGTATCATATACGCAACAATCAAGGAGAGAAGTGATATTGTTTTGCCAGTTCCTGAAGGCATCTCCAATAAGCCATGACCCTGAAAATCAAAATAGGTTTAATTTTAATATTATTATGTTAAATGGCATTCAGGTGGCATTCTGTAGTTTCGTTTTATAAAGGCGTCAGTTTATGTATGTATGATAACTGATTGCTATTGTTTGTTTGTTTCTAAACATAACCTGAAATGTATATGGGATGCAGGAATCTTTATTATTAATACTATTACTACGGGGTTCATAAATAAAACATTAATTAAGACTTTTTTGTGATGATTAATAATACTTGCTTGAAAATCAAAACATTAAAAACCTACAGAAACCGGAGTCGGGAAGTGTTTTTTTTGCTTGTCAAACTAAGGAAATACACATTATATATAAAAAATAACTTACTTTAGCATCTAGTGCTCGTTTTAACTCCAACATGTAAGCATACTGCTCTGGATAAATGTAATCGTAAGGGAAATAAACAAGAAGACCGTCCACTGTGAGCCTGAAAATAATAAAATACACACCATACAACATGTGGAACTTCAAATTCTAATGCACATTTATAAACTTTTTTACGTACTTCATGTTGTTAAATTAACTTTATATTGTAATTGTTTAAGTAAAAAAGAAAACGACAACGACAAGGTTTCGGCTTTTCTTCCAAACCTGTCCAAACAAAACTTTTTTTCTTTTTGACTGACGGACGGTGACGACTAGAGATGTGCAATTCGAGTTAACTCGAGTTGCGGCTAACTCAGGTTGGCCCGAGTGGTATTCTTCCGAACTCGAGTTGCTATTAACAAAATCTAAAATAATATCTAATAAAGAACAACCAAATAAATACATGTCAAACAACAATACAAATATTTTTAAAGTTTAATCCAAAAAAAGGTAGAACCAAAACCTATCACTAAAAAGCATCACGAAAGCCAGGAGTTTGAAACTTTTATGATAACAAATTAAAGAATGCTACAAAAGTAACCATTTTGCGTTAACCGCTTGAGTGACCCTGTAAATCCTCATAAATATTATTATGTTTTCTAGACTTCGTAAGGTTGTATTTTTTAAATTAGTCGGATTATAACCGTTTGACGTGAAAAAAAAGTTGTCCCCAACGAATAGGGTATAAGTTTACTAATGTATTTTTTTTTCTTGGCCTGTTTTGTCCCACTCCTGGGCCTCATCTCGTCAATTCCCGAGGAAGTTATCCAATTTGTCTGACAAATACATATGTAAAAAAGTGGTTTTAACAAATAAATAATTTATTCTAACTTAGCTTCGTTCTGCTAACTCGAGTTGCGTAACTCGAGTTCAACTCGAGTTATGTGCATTTCAACTCGGGTTAACTCGAGTCGTGTTTATCCCGAGTTGGCACATCACTAGTGACGACCTGTCTGACTGACAGGCCTGGCTGACAGTGACATTCATGCGTGTGCGTTTACGAAGACTGCAATATAACTGAATTGCCTCTTCCCAACTCTGCTATGGTCTCTCAAAAATCCCTCAAAAATGCAAGACCTGGGTGACTTTACGAAGACTGTTATGAAATAAATAAATTGGCTACAGGGATTTTAATTTTTCATACATTTGTCCTAGTATAGATTTTATATTTATGAAATTATGGTATACAAATAAAAGAATTTTACATGAATTTTCTCTATTAGAAAGTTCATTAGAAAATAACAAAATTAGTAATTAAACGTTTTTATAAATGTCAAATTGTCAACAACAAAAATGGCTGCAGAGTTGGCGTATTATTTTACTCTTTGGTTGGCGTCTTTCATAGAATTAGACATTCTATGAGTATTTTGTTTTTTATTAACATTTATTGCATCGATCCTTGTCATATTTAATGTTCAATAAATTATTTTTTGTTACGTTTTGTGTGGTCATGTTGTTTTCGTGATAAAAACTTGTCTAGTTTCAAATAGCGAAGATAGTTTTAAGCCGTATAGAAGTTCTAATATTTTATAACTCTATCATACCGTATCGCCGCGAATCTATGAAACTCAATTTGTGATTAATATGAATTAAATAAACACTAAGTACTACAAGATGGAACGGGAAGAGATGAAAGTGTGTCGCATTTGTTCGATACTGGACGTGAAAATGTTCGATCTGCGAGCACACCCATTAGAATCTTATTATGAGGCTGTAATAGGAACCAATGTAAGTTGGCCTGTGTTTGTTTATATTTACTTAGATTATATAATAAAATCTATCTGTTATTTAGCAAATTATCGCCTTGCATCAATAAATTTCACATAGCTGTCCAGGAGCTCGGTTTTTTTTATCAATGTTAGTTCTGTTTATACTTACTTTATTTTGTGTCAGACTCACTAGTAAATACAAAAGCAATTGTGTACATTTATTTGTCTAATCTTGTGTCTCTCATAATTAATTCTTGTTCTTCCTTAAATTTAATAACTTTAATTTAATAATTATTTAACTATTAATTTTAAATTTCAGCCTTTATACACCAACTTGCCACCATATGCCTGCTATGAATGTGCAGCACTTGTGAGGAAGTTCTATTTCTTTAGACAGAAGTGTCTCCGGAGCCAGGCAGTACTTCACAGCTCTACAGATGACTTTGGCAAGGTTAGAAACCGAGTTTACCCCAATTAATCAATCTGCCTAGCCTTTTCCAACCTTAACAGTATATCTGACCTCCACAACTTAGTAAGTGGCTAACATGATACCCCGTAAATTTAATAATCCAGAACATACTTATTACAAAAAAAAACTCACACAGCCTAGTTTATAAACTAAACTTGTGTTTCAGCTAACACCTAAAGAAGTAACATTAATAGACAGAAAAGGCCTCCACATTACTTCCAACCTGGAAATTGTCAGGTTGCCGAAAATAGAGATAGATCAGACACAAAAACCTGAAATAGACGATAAAATAAAGCTTGAACCAGGCAGCGAGGATGAAGATGATAAATTTAAAGTTGAAGATCATAACTATGCTTCGTTTAATGCGTCAGACTGCAGTACCTCCAGTGATGATGAGGATGATGAGCCTCTATCACTTCACAAGAAGAAGAAAATTCAAAATAAAAAGACACCAGTTAAGGAGAAGGTTTACTTGAAACAGGAGTTTGAACCTGATGTAAGAGAGAAACTTTTAATTTTGCAAATTATTTTAGTGCGACGAGGCACACACTTGTAAGATAGCTATACAATAATAAATCTTTGTTTACTACACAAATAGGTACAGATTTCTATCAGAGAATTGCAGTGGAAGCCCATAGACGCGACTTGTAATAGCCTGATACTCCCATGCTGCTACTCAATATTTAAATAAATGCATAGTTTTTAAATAAATTTCTCAAAATGCATTGTTTGAGAAAGTGTGCTTGAAGATAAACAGCATAAATTCTTTTTACAGTGTTCTGGTGTCTCTGCACAAACAATTGAAATTGAATTACCTAAAGTGGTTGCAAAGAAAAAGAAAGGACAATTGAAACGCAGAGTTATTAAGAGTAAAAAAGAGGTATCAAAAAAACCAAACTTGTCCAGTGATTTCAAATGGAATGACTTTGCACAGTACATTGATGTTATTACTTTGACGGTATGTAAAAAATGAATCAGAGTTATTATATCTTTACTACCAATTAAAGCTTTCTTTTCCGTTTTCTTGCGATCAGCTTCCCAAGCCATTAACAGATGCATTCTGTGCATATTGGCGCTTCGAGTACGGCCCTCCACTAAGAGCCGACCCCCCTTCTTGCTACTTGACTAAATCTGGGTATGTCCCATATACGCTACAACCAATTAGTAAAGAATTTTTTCATCGAATCTGTGGTGCTTAAATAGCTTTTATGATTAAACAATCAGTTTGTTAGCATTTTGATTATTTATTTATGTCTGTAAATAAGAGGCAACATTGTGTCTAGAAAACAAGGAAAAATAACACAAAATATTTATACCTGTTGCTTGTGGTTCCAGTTGGAAGAACAGAAAGAAGAGATACAGAAGCGGAAGGAGTCCTCAAACTATAAGAACTCTCCCTTCCAGTGTAATCAGTGTTATAAAGGGTTCATAGACAATGACGCCTGGAAGCATCATGTCAGCAAACATGCAGCGGTGAGTTATATATTTTTACAACATTTAACAGTTTAGTCGTTTCTTTTTTTGTAAAAGTAATCTCTGTAAGTACAGATCTTATCACGAAAGTTATATCACTGGCAGAAAGCTACGGTATCTATGGCTACTCTTTATCCCAGTAAAATACAAAGTTCCAAAAGTAATATAGACCACGGGAGTGAGGCGGCCGGCAGAAAGCTATGGCTAGAAACCATTTGAAAAAATAAATAAACTGTTATCCAAGACAGAACATTGTCCTTTTTGATCGACAAACATCGTTGGCAACGATTAAATATAGAGTTTATTAAAATGTTTGTTCTTTTATCTACAGACCTCAGGCAGCATAGAATGTGAAGTCTGTAAATTTAGGTTTAAAACCAAGCGCGCCTATCAGAAACATGCGTCCAACCACGAAAAGAAATACGCCTGTAAATCATGTCCGTACATATCTACTAACACGTAAGTACACACACTATCATAATATACTCTTTACAATAAAAAAAAACTTGGGAAGATGAAAAAGTAGTGGACCTAAAATTCTTCCCTGTGGCAATCCTCTAAACTCCTCTTTAATTTAGTTATAACTTCACACTTTATAATTTGAGTCCTTACTAATATATTTCTAGTTGACAGATAATAAAAAGAAAACATTTTACTGAACATTTTTTTAATAGTTCATATGATGATGCATATAGTCAAAAGCTACAGTTAAGTCAATACATGGAAATGTAGAGTTTGCATAGAAGTTGTAAGTTTCCCGATTGTTTTTCCAGGACTCAAGCTAAGCAGCATCAAGGGTGGCATAAAGGAATTACTTTCAAGTGCAAATTTTGCGATGAAGTCTTTACGTAAGTAAAGTAGTTATTATATTTTGAACGAATATTCAATTGATAAACTAATAATATGCTATAAATTATTTGTACAACATAATTATTTGGATATTGAAAAAACCTTTGGATACCGAGAAAGGTGCCTTAGTTGAACTAAAAGGTGCCTATGTATCAATTTTATAAATATTTCTTGCTCTCCAGTATATGGACGTCTTACATGAGTCACGTCCGTATCAAGCACCCGTCGGAGTTCATCTGCGGCTTCTGTGGGTACTCCTTCATCAGTAAGCTCGGCCTGGCCATGCACAAGACTATGATGCACAAGGACGTCCAAGTAAGTACCCCCACTTTGAATACTTTCAGTGGCTCTGGTCGACAAAATCCAGGCAAATCAATTTCTTTTTTCAGGATGTTTTGCTCGGATGTGTCGCATATGATCTTTTTTTTGATAACTTATTTGTTTTTTTTTTCTATTATGGTGGTATGTGTCATGCAGACGCAAAGCTCTTGTTCTTTCTTTCATTCTAGTCTTCACAATGAGAATCGGTCGCCAGAATGTTCAATGTTACCTTTGGCTATTCAGCCCTCGGCCCGGCTGAAGCGCGGCCCAGATAAAATAATGTTTGGTTGCATCTTACACGTATAGGACACAGATAAATTTGTACACAATTTATATTCTTGTCTCATTACCCCTCACTGTGGCTAAGACACGTTTAGCCATCTCTGATCAGTCATGTGAGTCTGCTGGACTGGCAGTGACTGTACCCTTCCCGAACCTGGAATTCCTGCCCACTATCCGTCTGTAACCTTAGGTCGCATGGTGTAGACATCCTGAACATATCTATATATTTATTTATCATACACTAGGTATATGGTAGGTTAGGCCTGTAGGGCTTATAGCTCTTAGGGTCGTAGGGACTGTTAGGCTGTAAGGACTATTTTCATGTACTGGCACACCTTTAACATTACTGCGGCCTTACGTGACGTATGTTAGGGTGGGCGTACAGACGGTATCCTAACCGTCAGCAACAAAATGCTTGAAAATGCTTGAAACATGCCAGCGAATAATTTCTTGCAAGCTATTTTGTACCCTATTCTAGATACGCTTAAGTTTATTATAAATCAACACTGAAAAAATCCATTGATCCTAAAACTCCAACATTAAATCAAGATTTCCATGTGTAATTATGTTTTTTTTATGTTTAGGAGAAGGAGAAAGAGAAAGTAGAAGAGAAGACAGAAGAAGGTCCATATTGCAAGGAGTGTGACGTCAAGTTCACATCAACAGAAGCTTACAAGAGACACATTGTGATGTCAGTCAAGCATACTGAGAGTTCAGACTCCATGTAAGTTGGTATTAGCACAGATAATACAATAATAGCATACAGATGCCTCATCCCATACAAAGAAACCGTGCCGACGTAACTAGGGTTTTTCGTCTGATTATGCTGATTATTTTTCTAAGTACTTTGATAAACGTCGGTTCCGTTCCACGGCTGTAGATGGTGTTAGCAGCGCCTTTCAAGTAAAACTGTTTTCTCGGTTCGTTTTTTCTTTAAATACAGTGGTGATTTGTTTTATAGTATTTTTTTGCATATTTTTACAGTTTCGTTGTACCAAAATGTGTTACAAGACAAATTTCAAAAATCAAGTGGCATGGCTTAGAAATTTAAAACTGCGCCATCTATTAGAATCAATTTTAAATGATCCGTTCAAATAATCTTTGAAATGTGAATTAAGAGCCCAATATTCCATGATTTTGTACTTAGGTGAGTTGATTAAACAAGAAAATACAATTTCTATGATCAATTCTAGAAAATGTTAATTTTACACACAATTCAATAACATATCGCGCCATCAACGATGCATATCGCGCCATCTGCTGGCATTTATTTGTACCAAATTTTCTTTGTTAGCGCTGAGAACCCGTGGTATAAGGTTCAGATTTGATTAATATTTTAGACAGGTTATATCGACATTCAGATGCCTGCCCGCGAAGTACCGACTCTATTTTTATTCGTCATAATGTTTAGTTTTGTTTGTTTGTTATACAGTATAAATCGACATCGGTGTTCACTTAAGAGATACATATGGCGATGTCAGACAAGCACACGAGGATTAAAGACTCAATGTTGGTTGTCATATGGCTTAGTCTCGTTTGATTGATATTCAGTCGTTATCAAGGTTCACGCACAAGTGACACATGGACTGTATGTGTGTTGACATAAGGTTCACTTTCAACAGTAAAGGCTGCCGGACTTGTGGCGCGACGTTCGAGAACTCTGAAGAGTTACGGCTGCACCATCGTAAGGAACACACGCGGAAGAGGCCCAAGAACTACGGGAAGAAACGGTCTAATATGACTTGGCCTTCTAAATGCGAACATGTATGTAATACTTAACTTTATGCTCCCAAGACGATATTATCGAACATAAATTGGTAGATACAAATAAAAGGCGTATTTTTAGGGTTCCGTAGCCAAATGGCAAAAAACGGAACCCTTATAGATTCGTCATGTCTGTCTGTCTGTCTGTCTGTCCGTCCGTATGTCACAGCCACTTTATTCCGAAACTATAAGAACTATGCTGTTGAAACTTGGTAAGTAGATGTATTCTGTGAACCGCATTAAGATTTTCACACAAAAATAAAAATAAAACAATAAATTTTGGGGGTTCCCATACTTGAAACTAAAACTAAAAATATTTTTTTTCTTCAGACCAATACGTGTGGGGTATCTATGGATAGGTCTTCAAAAATGATATTGAGGTTTCTAATATCATTTTTTTCTAAACTGAATAGTTTGCGCGAGAGACTCTGCCAAAGTGGTAAAATGTGTGTCCCCTGTAACTTCTAAAATAAGAAAATGATAAAACTAAAAAAAATATAGGCCAAGTGCGCAGTACCCATAACCGGCGTGTGTGTATGACTAGATGTATGAATGTGTGTGAAGCAAAAGAAGTATGTAAGGATCGTAGCAGGTGGCGTTCTGTAGTTTCTGCCTACCCCCATGGGAAAAAGGCGTGAGTTTATGTATGTATGTATGTATGTGTGGTTAGATGGCGCTGTTTCGCTTGACACCTCAATAAAATAAGCTCCGTGTTAAAATTTCATTTAAAATATTTATAATCCGATTTTTGTGATAAATAACTCAAAAAACAGTGTACAAAGGCCCATTATATTAAAGGGACCGTTATCAAACTAAATTATCCAACGGTGACTTATCCAACATAACAGTGACTTAACTTATCCTACAGTGACTAAAGTAAAAGTGACAAAATATTAATAGTGAATTTAACAACAAACTATAAAAGTGACAATATTATTCATATAAAAACCATCACATTGCACCAAAGTGAAAACAATCAAAACTAAAAGTGTTAACATTGTACCTATATCAAAAAAAATCTACCTACGCTAAGTGAAAAAAAAATCTTGATAAAGTCCTATTTAACCACTTTGCTAAATTCAAATAACTTCTCCTTGGACATACACTACAAAATTTCACACTGGAATAGTAACGACCTCGTGGCCCGGAGGCTAAGCTATCTACATATATGACACACGCTCGCGTTCTAAGTTCAAATCTCCGTCACACTGCCGATGTCTTTTTGTGAGATTAAATTTCTTAAACTTTAAATAACTACAATTCTAAGTCAAGGACGCGCTACCAGAGGGTGTCTCAGTCATATAACATAACATATAAACAAAGAATTGCATTTCGCAAAAATAAAAAAAAACATGGATACAGGCAATGATAACGTCACTCACCGCAAAATTTGCACTGGATCTTTGACTGACTTATCTTCTATGACAAATGACAGTGAAAAAACTATTCTTGACAGTACAATGATGAGTATACCGGAGAGCATGCACGACATTCTTAGCGATAATGATATTTTTAATGACTTGAAAGAACAAATTAAATCACTTCAGATGCAACTTATGAGCGCACACCAGGAAATAGAAGACCTAAATAGCGAAAACTTCCGACTGAAAGGCGACTTACAGAAGTCCCTCAAGAATGTCGAAACCTGCAAAAAGATCTGCCTAACGCCTGATAGGAGAAGTAGCACACCATTGTCATCACGTAAAATAAAGTCCAAATGCCACAAAATAACACCACTTGCCTCTAACAATGACTCCAAGGCATCGAACAACGAGACAAAAGTCGCCACGCTCAATAAAGAAACTCAAACTGACGATCTGATTAATGATTTTTTGACACAAAAACAAAAGCTGACATCAAATTCACGATTATGTAACATTGCTGTAAAAAAGCAATCAGGTGCGATGCCAAAACATAAACTTTCAATAATAAGCAGCAGCTGCACAAAAGGAACTCTGCCCTTAATTGAAGAAGTCTTCTCAGACCAATTTGAATATTGTCATTATTTGATACCGAACGCCATCACTGAAGGCTCCTTGGCTAAGATCCAAAACAAATTAAATGACTTTTCAATGGATGACTACTGTTTAATTTTTATTGGAGAAAACGATCTTAGAAGAAATGAGTTTATTAGCATCCTTGATAATTTAAAAAACGCCCTGAAAAATATTACCCACACTAATGTTGTTATTTGTGCTCCAACTTACATAAGAGGGGCACTAATACATAACTATAAAGTAGAGCTATTCAATAACCTTCTATGTCTTGACATAAAAAACCACAATTATGCATACTTTTTAGATAGCAATCTCACCCTATCACTTGACATGTTTACTTACAAAACAGGTAAAATAAATAAATTTGGATGGAGAGATATCTTTACACAGATCATGTCCAAAATACAGATGGATTACAAATTGTTCGGTTCGGAAGGCGGTTTAACAACCACAAACAAGGAATTTGAAGACGTTTTACCTGCAACACGAAATACTGAGCAATTGAGCTTAATTGTTGAGGACCTTTTTCGTGCATAATCCAGTCACAAATGCAGATTTTATACAAACTTTCATAAATGAAACCAGCCGTTTAAGGATTTTTCATCAAAATGTGTGCGGAATAAGTAATAAAAAAACTGAGCTAGAATTGTATATCACAACTACAGGTATTCTTGTAGACTACCTATGTTTAACAGAACATTTTTTAAATCAACAATCTGCTCATGTGTTTAATATTGCCAATTATAATTTAGTGTCTTACAACACAAGGACAAACAAAAAAAGGGGAGGTAGTCTTATTTTAGCACATATAAATAAGGAATGTGAAAATATTGATTTTGTAAAAAAATTGTATAGAACAGATAGTTTCGAAATATGTGGGGTTAAAGATCTTGAAACTGGATTATTTCTCTGTTGTTGCTACAGAAGTCCTTATGATAAAAATTTTGAACGTTTTATATCTAGTTTAGAAAACTTGTTGCAACATTTTATCAACAAGAAGTGCTTTATATGTGGTGATTTTAATATTGACGTACTTGTTGAGAGTAAAAAATCTGCTGAATTCTTAAGTATACTGACATGTTATAATTTTCGGTACCTCATAAATACTCCTACTTTTATTCGGAACAACGCACATTCGTGTTTAGACAACTTAATAACAAATATTGCTGACGATGACATAGATCAGTGTTTTGTTGATCACAATGGATTAGCAGATGGGCATGGTGGACTATTCTGCAATGTAATTCTTGACAAAATTAATATTAAACCAAAAAACTCACAACAAACTATAGTTATTAAAAAAAGAATTTTTAATGAAAAAAATTGTATTGCCTTCAGGAAAAGTATCAACAATAAAAATTGGACTAATATGGGAATAAATACTTTTATAAAATGTCTTGGAAAAGTTTTTCAAGACTTACAAAAAGAAGTCAATTAGAATAAAGCTATATAAAAATACAACAGTAAAGTGGATAACTAAAGGGGTTAAAATTTCAAGTAAGATGAAGAGGTTACTATGTTCAGGTACGCTAAATAATGCCAGTTTAAAAAATTATAAAAATAACTATGTTAGAATTTATAGGAGGGTTATTCAGCAAGCCAAAAAACAGGCCACATTAAATCACATAAATAACGCTAAAAATATAACCAAAGAGACGTGGAAGCTTGTAAACCAAATTACAAATAAGTCAAAAACAAAAAGCACAAGTGTAGTGCACAAGCACAAGTAATCTTGAAAGTTAATAATAAAGTGTTAACTGATCCCCAGGAGGTCGCAAATCAATTTATCGACAGTTTAGTGTTCAACGCGTCACTAGCTAGTAATGAAAAGGAAAGGGCAATATCTTTTCTGACGGAAACTACAAAAAGAGTTGAAAGTGTTTTAACGTTCGATCCGACTACTCCATCTGAGATCGCAAAAATAATAAGTAAGATGGCCAACAAAAAATCTTGTGGTTTTGATGACCTACCAATTTCGATTTTAAAGGAAAATATAGACTCATTAGCCTTCCCTCTTTCTGAATTTTTCAACAAATGTATCGAAGAGTCGGTATTTCCAGAACAGTTTAAATTGGCTAAAGTAATTCCTATTTTTAAAAAAGGCCTTAAGACTGATCCAAAAAATTACCGGCCCATATCCCTTTTGCCAACCTTATCAAAAGTATTTGAAAAAGTTATTAAAACTAGACTGATGGTACATTTGAATGTAAATAAGATTATTAATTCAAGACAATTTGGCTATCAAAAAGGAGTCGGTTGCTCAGATGCAATAAACACTCTTGTAGATGACATAATTGCTAAATTAAATGACAAAATGAAAGTGGCTGGACTCTTCATCGACCTTAGTTCTGCTTTTGACACAATTGATTATGAGTTGTTACTGACTAAACTTGAATATTATGGTGTCAGAGGCAAGTCCTTACAGCTTTTAAGATCGTACTTACAAAATAGGCGGATGTATGTCGAAATAAAAAGCATCGATGATAGTAATCACGAAGTCGTATATAAGTCTAAAATTAAAAATATAAAACGTGGTGTGCCTCAAGGCTCAATTTTAGGACCGATACTATTTATCATATTTACAAATGACTTGCTGAACTAAATGCATCACTTTAAGCCTGACGTAAAACTTGTTGTCTTTGCAGATGACACAAATATAATTATTGGTGAAAATGACTTAAACAAATTGACCAAAAATGTAAATAAAACCCTAGAAATTCTTTGCGATTGGTTTACAGCCAATAATCTTTTGCTAAATACAAGTAAGACTAACATTATTTTATTTAAGACCACTACCCGTAACAATGAAAGTTTAGATGTACAAATCAAAGAAGACAAGATAATATTAGTAGATAAAGTGAAATTCTTAGGGATTCTAATAGACGGGCTTTTAAACTGGAAACAGGAGCTAGCTGCTATTGACTCCTCTATTTCATCAGCATGTTATGCACTTAGGAGCCTCAGAGATATTTTGGATGTAAAACAACTAAAGGCTGTATATTACGCGCTAGTAGAATCTAGATTAAGATACAGCATCATGTTTTGGGGTAACAGCTATAGTTATAACTGTCAGAAGGCGTTCATCTTGCAGAAACGTGCCATTAGAACAATAGTCAGGATTTCACAAACAGACTCATGCAAAGATCACTTTAAAAAACTAGAAATATTAACAGTACCAAGTTTATACATTTTAGTAATCCTAAGTCACTTTGCGAAGTATATTCATCAGCATGAATCTCAAGAAGAACGAAAGTTAAGAGAAAGCACAAGAAGGAAGGATTTAAAACACACGATATCACCAAATTTTAACATAGTTAAGCATTGCCTCAGATACCAAGCAGTGGAATTGTTTAATGGGTTACCGACGGAGTTAAAACTATTAATTTATAGCTTCCACATTTTTAAAACCAAGTTAAAGGCCTTCTTGTTGGAAAAATGTTATTACTCGATATCAGAGTTTATGTCAAGAAAAAAACTTATAGATGAAGTATTCTGACACTATAAATATATTTGATTTAATTAAACATTGTTATTGGTTATGACATATTTTTATTAATTGACATTATAATTGTATGTGACATAAATATTGGATTAATTTGACATTATTATTTGTTTGTGACATATTATCATTTTATTTTTTATATTTAATTTGACATTATAGTGCTTGGGACATCTAATGGATTATTTTGACATTCTAATAATGCATGACTTATTGATTAATTTGACATACTAATTGATTATTTTGACATTCAAATTTCTCGAGACATATTTATTGCTTTGACTTGTGAGATATATTGGAATAAATCAATATTCTAGTAATTGTATTTTTGTCAGAATTAATTAATTTGATATTATATTTGCATGTGTTATATATTTTATGGAACTGATATGCTAATTGTTTGTGACATATTTGATTAATTTGACATATTATTTTTCACCATTTCTTGTAATTATGTAACCAATATTCGACACAATGTTAATTGTTTGTGAATAAATAAATGAATGAATGAATGAATGAATGTATGTAAAAAAAATATATGATGTACATTACTATGTAAACTACCAGCGAAAATTGGTTTGAACGAGATCTAGTAAGTAGTTTTTTTTTAATACGTCATAAATCGTAAACCGCAATTTACGAAGTACGGAACCCTTCGTGCGCGAGTCCGACTCGCACTTGGCCGATTTTTTATACTATTGTCTATACCCAACATTCCGGGTCTACATTTAATAATATGTTTTATTTATATACTAGCTGTCCCCCGCGGCTTCGCTCCCGTCAACTGGCTACCTTCCTACCCTACCTACCAAACTACCTACCCTACCCTACATATCTACCTACCTACCAAACTGCCTACCCTACCCTACATACCTACCTACTCTACCCTATCTACCCTGCCCTACCTACCCTACTCTACCCTGTCCTACCTAGCCTACTCTACTCTACCTTGTCGTACCTACCCTACTCTACCCTGCCCTACGTACCCTACCCTGCCTTGTATTTTACCCTACAATTGAAAATTATGAGGTGGTGTACGTTAGGATAACGAAAAAAATATATGTATCCTCCCCTTTTTTTAAAGGAGGGTGCCATTTTTAGAAATTATATAGCCTACATCAATCCCACAATTGACACGAATCTAACGAAAACTCATATGTCATAATCTATCAAGCCGTTTGGGCTGTAGAGCGTGCTATAGAAATGGACATACATACAAACTTACATACATACGCTCGAAAAACATTACCCACCCGCAGTTGGGTAAAAATAATAAGTTATAACCATATATATCCTTGGGGATATTGTATTAACTCAAACTTAACTGATCCCCATTTGAAAACAATCATTCCCTCATCCTTCCTGGAAAAGGGCTGACCAGACGGGTGTTGTGTCTGGCAGGCTGAGAGAGATTACTGTAGTACTGCTCAATTTGTTTCTGAATATTTGTATTAGCTGCGCAGTTACCTAAAAGTATGAATAAATGGATTTTAGTACGGAAATATTATAGCTATTTAGTGACAGCAAATGGGTTCCCTTGCATGCTGCGCCGACTACAGATGTGTATATTTTCATAGAACAACATGATTTGTTGCAGTGTACAGAAGTGATCGCGAACGCTCGCGAGTACTGGACGCACTTCCGTCGCGCGCACCCCGACAAGAACTACCCCATACAGAAGAACCACATCTGTGATATATGTGGGAAAAGCTTTAGGGTATGTATATGTGACTGACGATGCCAAACTAACTGAATAACTGTGAAAGGCATGCCAGGCCTCCCCTCTCCGTGGTAGGGAATAATCCGTGGTGATGTCACATGTCTTCGAATTTTTGGTTCTAAGACATGCCGGTTTCCTCACGATGTTTTCTTCACCGTTTTGAGAGCAGTGGTGATGAAATAATTTACACAAAGTAAAACGCCTGCCTTGGTTTGAACCCACGACCTACAACTTATAAGTCGCGGCCGATACCACTAGGCCACCACTGCACTCATCACTTATATCATTTGCATTGTTTTTACTAACTTGAGCTGTTGGATTATCAACTTTCAGCGCTGAGCTGAGCGTTGAAAATCCAGCTTATATTCAGATTTTATTTAGGCAATTCATTCAAATCTTCAACAAAAAGAAGCTGTTAGCTCACGATACAACAGTACGCTGTCCCCAAATTCGTAAGAAATCTGATGGATATCATGTCGGTATCTAGAACTTTAAAGCAAAGTTGAGTCTGCGCAACTAACGAAATGCATCGACTCCCGCGCAACTTATACTCTTCAAGAAAATTCAAATAACTATCACTTAATAGGTATAATGCTTGCTGACGTGTAGACCTTTTAGCTAGCGGTTTTTTTCCGTGTAGCTATTCTTTGTGCTAGATGAGGAAATAATACCTGCACCCTAATTGCAACTTTATTGAAAGATCAAAGCAGCGTTGTTTTGACAATTCAACAGTATCCATTGCGTGTTTTACGCTGACGAGTACCAATCTGCCTAGCCTTTTCCCAACTATATTGGGGTCGGCTTCCAGTCTTACCGGATTCAGCGGCGTACCAGTGTTTTACATGAAGCGATTGCCTATCTGACCTCCACAACCCAGTAACTGGGTAACACGATACCCCTTGGCTAGACTGGTGTTAGATTTCAAGCTTCTGACAAACCGTAACGTCTGTCAAAGATCTTCAAATGACAGCCGGGACCAACGGCTTAACGTGCTTTCCGAGGCCGGAGGAAACTCGGTATGTTGAAATGATCACCCATCCACGGACCGATCTTGTCAAGCGTTGCTTAACCTTAATGACCGACCAGTGCGGCTGTTATTATTACGCTGACGAGTATACGGATTTTTAAACATATGACGCAATGAATGCACGCAAAGAACACGCGCGCTTGTTCTTTGAGCCATTAAATAGTTAGGCAATTACGGCAGCCTAATTGTGTAAGTAAATTCGGCAAAGGAAAGAATCTGTTCCTTTCCCAAAAACACACACATAGACAAAAAAGTTGAATAAAGATTCTTTTTTTTTGTGTAAGTGTGTTTTTGGGAAAGAAACGGATTGTTTCCTTTGCCCAATTTACTTACACAATTAGGCTGCGGGGCTGGTCAGATACAAGAATCTACTTTTGTACATCTTTCACTCGATTCTGATTAGTGGCTTGTCGATTTATTTCCGTGTCGATATGTCGGTAGTTTTAGCGTACTGCCGTAAAACGGGATGAATAGGAACGCAGGGGTGAATGGGAACATGGGTACGCGTCAGCACTCACCGTCCGTAGGTACGCAAAATACGCGCTTGGTCGTGGAGTTGCAGAAACCAGCCCATTTTAACCTAATCTAACCAGCACTCATCGTCCCGCCATAAGCGGCACAGGAGGACACCGTGGAGTTTTGCTATCTCCCCGTGGTGGTGAAAAAAAACGGGGAATGTGAATGGAAACAAAACTGAAGGGATTTTCACGTTATTTAATATTTTTGCAGCATTTTAGTAGGTACTCTAATATATTAATTTATAAAAAAACGATGCTTTGTTTGAAACCATAAAATGGTATGAAAGATCTTATCTTATCTTGTGGAGGGGCCGAGAAATAATTCGGACACTTCGACCCATTGGGATCTATTGTGGTCCCCTAGATAACCTACTCCTCCCCAATCTCGTTGAAAACTCTCTTCATGAGTTTTAGAACGAGCCTAGGAGATATGAGCCTATATAATAATCTTCTGGCTTTGGATATCCAAACCCTAGGAGACACGTTCTCTTACCAGCCAGTGCATCGCATGTGCACAGAAGGTGTTCCATGCGTTCCGTATGTTCCCTTATCAAAGATAAAATCTTTATCAGTGTTGTTCCCATTCACCCCTGCGTTCCTATTCACCCCGTTTTACCGGTAACATATTTAGTCTGACAATAAAAATGTTCCTTTAAATTTCTCTCTATCTCCACAGGGTAATGCCTTCCTCATCTACCACAAGCGCACGCACTCAGAAGAGCGCGCGTACAAATGTTCGCAGTGCGACAAAGCCTTCTTCAACCGAGTCAACCTCAACGTTCACGAGAAGACTCACTCCGACAACAGGCCTTATCCTTGCACCGTTTGCTTCAAAGCCTTCAAGGGCAAAGGAGCACTCAACAGACATTTTAGAGTGAGTATTGCATTCATTTTTATACAGTGTCAACTTGAAAGCGTCTTTATGACTAAGTAATAAGGGCGGTTTTCGTTACTCAAGTTTGGCTACTAACGTGTGCATAACATATAAAGTACAGGGTCAATTTTTTATGGATAGCCTATTGCCGCCGTTGTGATGGGTATGGAATTATATTAATGTTTAATGACGATAAAATAAACACAAAAATCTGTCACTTTTGTAACTTTTTAACGTGGAGATCAAAGCTCTCAAAAGTACACATTTTGGTAATGCTATATTTATGGCGGCCCGCTGGACGCTGTTGCAGCGAGAAAAGGTGTTCATCGAATTCACGTCAAAATAGTTATTTATGCTACAAGTGCGGAAGGTAGGTGATTTCCGATGAGTGGCATTTTTTATTCACGAGCGAGCGAAGCGAGTGAGTGGATAAATCGACACGAGTCGGAAATCATCTTACGTACGTGTATCATACAACATTTTACTATGCATTGTGCGAGGAAATAAATAAATTAATAAAATGAAATTATAAAATGGCGGGCGTATTCAAGCGCGTTCAGCATATCCACAGATTAACTAATAGTTCCTCGGGCATATCTACTGCGCATGTGCAAATAGCTGTCACATCGTAACGCAATAAGGCACGAGCAAAATATACGTTCTGCCAAACATATTTAATTAATATTTAAAATTAATTTATTGATTAAAATCTAAATCTAGAGCAATTAAAAACGCCTAAAATGAAGTATTAGTTTTGTTTTACCTTTTATATGAATGATAATCTGTACATAACTAATTTTTAAAACTTTTCTCAAATAATAAAAACTCTATGCGTCGGGCTGACGTTGGAGTTAAAAATTAAAAAAGTACAGGAAAGTAAAAAGCACTAGTGAAAAAAAGTGACACTTTCCGCACAGTTTGGCTGCTTGGAAAACCGCTCTTTTCGAGGACATGCATTGTAAAAGATTTTCTAAAACTCATAATTTCATGCAACTACTGCACGTGGCCGTTGTCCCCGAGATGTAGTTATTTTAAACTAGCTGTCTTCGGCGGCTTCGCTACCGTCAACTGCCTTCCCTACCCTACCTTACTTACTCTACCTACATACTTACCCTACCTACCATTTTGTTTTACTTATTTTTCTTTCATAAAAACCTTCTAACAATAACAAACACAACAAAAAAAAGAAATAACTTAATCGGTTCAGCCGTTCACGCGTGATGCCGTGACCAAGGGAAATAGGGATTCATTTTTAGGTTTGCGTAACCAAAGGGTAAAAACGGGACCATATTACTAAGACTCCACTGTCCATCTGTCTGTCTGTCCGTGAACCGGGATAGCTAGACACTTGAAATTTTAACAGGTGATGTATTTCTGTTACCGTTATAACAAAAAATACTAAAAACAGAATAAAATAAATATCTAAGTGGGGTTCCATACAACAAATCTGTTTTTTTTTTGCCGTTTTTGCGATAATGGTACGGAACTCTTCGTGCGCGAGTCGCGTCGCACTTAGCCGGTTTTATATGTATAGATAAGACTTAAGATTTTATAGTCATAAGATATCGGTAATCATCACGTATACGTAGCTACGCTAGCTAAGATATCTGCTCTACGTTACATGCATTACGCGCAAGTCATGGGCATCATTCGATCGGCAAAAACCGGTCTTATTGCTTCGTATTAAAGTCGCTTCTAAATTCTAAACTATTGACATTAATGTAGAGTTGATTGAATAATAAAATGACCAACAGGCAATGATATTATATTAGGTAAATACGTTACACACTATATTCCAATGGATATATAAAATTATTAGTCTTGAAAAAAGGCGGGAAAGAAAAGAAAGGAAATACAGTACAAACATTTTCTTATTATCCCTCGGCAAACTTCGTGTTGCCCTTTGTTGCATTTGGTGCAGACGGGACGCTCTCAATCAACTTGGAAGTATATAGAGTTGTTAATACTCTTTTAATATCGATGCCTTAGTTCACAATTGCACTAACTACAAAATTTTCATTTTTGAGGAGAGAGCTTTAAAGTTTTTTAAAGTTTAGACGAGAACAGTAGAAAATCCAAGTAAAATAACAAAAAAAATATGCATCTATTCATAAGACTAGTCCTTTTACTCCATCATATCTCAATATTGTAATATTAGTTTAAACGTTACCTTTTCAAAATGGCCAAATAAACATAAAACCCCCCATTTAATACATTTGTGCACTAAGATTGATTATGCTGACTGGCATTAAGTGAAAAACTCTATACTATTGCAAATGTATATAATACGTTTGTGTTTTGAAATTTCATGCAGTTGAGAAACTTAAGAGGAAATATGGGCGGAGAGACTTTTGAAAAATAGGTATTTGAAAAAACTATCGCTGTCGCTCTGCGAACTGCGAGCGCGTGGCGCCCGGCCGCCCTATCCATGTGTGTGTAAGTTAACAGTGTGTGCGTGCCTCCGAAAAGCTCCCGGCCGCGGCTCGCGCATTTCTTGTAATCGCCCCAGTCACTCGTTACTTTTGTTGTTGTGGATTGTGGACAGATATCCAACAATATCTGTTATTCTTAACAGAAACGCAGAAAATCTTTTTTTCGACTTGACTAATAATACTGTAGAGCAATTTAATAATGTAATTGCTAAATTAGTTGGCGGAAAAAGAATTAACTTTGCAGGAAGTGGCTCATATCACATCAGACAAGATCTTATGGAGTAGTAACTTCATGGAATAGCGAAGGGCTATTCATGCACGCATTCAAAAAAAAAATGCAGTGCTGCAGTCCGGGCCAATATACAAAAAAAAATAGAACAAAAGCAGCGTTCGAAAAAAATCACAGAGATTTACCGAAAAAGGAAACTGACGTATCCCAAAGACGGAACGAGCAAAATAAAAAGAACTACATAAACTGTTAAAACTACGGTCGCTTAGAGTTGGAAGAAGATATGCCTTTGGATTTATATAAATTAAAAGAAAATAAATTTCTTGAAAGATTGCTCTCAACTAAGGATGTTCAAAGAAAAATAGTGGGGGCCAAAGCGATAATAGCTTATGGGAATTTGAAAGACTAAAGAGGCTTACGGCATCGAATTTTGGGCGAATATGTAAGATGCAACCGAAAACATCGGTTCACAAAATATGAGAAACGTTATTATATAACAAATTTAAAGGAACCGTGGCTACCAATTATGGCAAGGAAAAGGAATCTGAAGCAATCGATCAATTTATCAAGCACACGGGGCTACAGATATTAGAGTGTGGAATGTTTATCGATGAAAACAAACCCTTTTTAGCGGCAAGCCTGGATGGTCTGGTAGGTGAAGACTCGATAATAGAGGTAAACTGTCCTTATGAAATTGCAAGTATGTCACCTGAAGACGGAATTCATCAAAAATAAATGGATTTAGAGCTGTTTTCTAGGGTCATCACTAATCGTCTCCGTAGACCACACACATACGCTGCGGCAGGTTATACAGAAGACCGAAGAGTACAACCTGCCTCTCTGTGTAGCGTTTGTGGAATACGAGAAAGCCTTCGATTCGATCGATACTTGGGCTGTACTGCAGTCTCTCCAACGGTACCAAATTGACTACCGGTACATTGAAGTGTTGAAATGTTTGTATAAAAACGCTACCATGTCAGTTCGACTTCAGGATCAGACCTCGGAACCCGTCCTTATGCAGCGAGGTGTGAGACAGGGAGACGTAATGTCTCCAAAACTGTTCACCGCTGCACTGGAGGATGTCTTCAGGGTTCTGGACTAGAAAGGGCTAAGCATAAATGTCAATGGCGAATACATCACTCACCTTCGGTTTGCCGACGATATAGTGGTCATGGCTGAGACTATGGAGGACCTCAGTACAACGCTCGATGACCTCAGTAGAGCTTCCTAAAGAGTGGGTCTTAGGATGAACATGCACAAAACCAAGGTGATGTTGAATGTCCATGTTACACTCACTCCAATCAAGGTCGGATACTCTACACTCGAAGTTGTGGGTGACTATGTCTACCTGGCACAAACGATCCAGTTGGTTAGGGCCAACTTCGAGGAAGATGTCAACCGTCGAATCCGACTTGGTTGGGCAGTGTTCGGGAAGTTGCGTCATCTTCTCGTCCAACTTACCACAGTGTCTCGAGACGAAAGTCTATGACCAGTGTGTGTTGCCAGACATATGGCTCTGAGACATGGTCGCTTAGTATGGGCCTCACCAGAAAGCTTACAGTCACCCAAAGGGCAATGGAGAGGGCTATGCATGAAGTTTCCTTGCGTGGTCGAATCAGAAATGTAGAAATCTGCAAGAGTACCAGGGTTACCGACATAGCCCGAGCAATAGAATTTGGCAAGCCCGAGAGTTGCCAAACTTAAGTGGCAGTGGGCAGGGCAAATTGCTCGCAGAACGGTTGGCCAATGGGGCAGAAAGGATCTGGAGTGGCAAGGCCACCAGGTGGACCGATGAATTGGTGAAGGTTCCGGGGATCCGCTGGATGCGAGACGCACGGGACCGATCAATGTGGTGACCCTTGGAGGAGGCCTATGTCCAGCAGTGGCTGATATGATGATGATGATGAAATAGATTTATGTATGTTTAAAGGCAAAATGTTACAATTAAAACAGAATCACAATTACTTCTACCAAGTACGTGGGACACTCAGAAAGTTTTGCGAAACTAAAAAAAATTGTTCTATACGTACATATATTTTTATTAAATCTTTTCAAAGTACTTTCCACCAGCCTCTATACAAAGATTCATGCGCCTAAACCAGTTTTTAAAACACTTTTTCCAGTCCGCCGCAGACACCTCGTTTACAGCCTGCTCGAACGCAGCCAGCGCATCTTCCGGCGACGAAAATTGTATCCCTTTGAGCTGATTTTTTATTTTTGGGAATAAAAAGAAGTCACACGGTGCTAGATCAGGGCTGTAAGGAGGGTGACCCAGGAGTTTGACTGGCGTGCTGTCCAGGAAGTCCCTCGTTTTGAGTGCGGTGTGCGCAGGTGCATTGTCGTGGTGGAGCAGTAGCCCGCGGAGCCCTGTGTTTGGTCGCTTGTTGCTTATAACAGAGAAAACTTCTGGCAAACATTTGGTAGTATACCATTCGGCATTAATGCTTCTTTGATCCCGTAAGGGAATTGATACCAAGTGGCCAGTCAAATTAAAAAAGCTAGCGATCAAAATCTTACCCCCGCTTCTAGATCGCTTCACTTTGGTAGGCGTTGGCTCATTTTGAAACACCCAAACAGTCGACTGGCGCTTGGTTTCTGGGTCGTATTGATAAATCCAGGACTCATCACCTGTAACGATGTCGTAAACACGCCGAGACGAGCCTGCTTCAAATTTGTTAAGCATATCACGGCACCATTCCACCCGGGCCTGCTTCTGAGCATCGGTGAGGTTGTGCGGCACCCAGCGTGATACTATCCTCCTCACGCGAAGATGGCTGTGTAGAATCTCGTGAACGCTTCCCGATCCAATCTTCAATATGTGTTGAATCTCCTGATATGTAATTCGCCTATTGTCTTGGATTAAATTTTTCACTGCTAGCACGTTTTCTTCGGTAACAGCCGTCAAAGGGCGACCGCTTCTTTCGTCATCCCCCAAAGTTGGTCGACCGCGCTTGAATTCGTTATACCAACGATACACGGTTGCCTTGGAAGGGCCTTCATCCATGAATGCCATTTGAAGTCTATCGTACGATTCATCCGGTTTCAGGCGACACTTGAAATCGTATAAAATCATAGCTCTAAAATGTTCCCGGCGCAGATCCATATTTCAGTGAGACACAATACTTTGAATTAACTCGCAAAAAATGTGGAGGGAAATTTTGAAATTGGAACTTACTTATTTTTACTTATAAATAATCATATTTTCGAAAAACATTATAACTGGCCAGTCTCCCATATATAAAAACTTTTTTTCGCAATACTTTCTGAGGGGCCTGGTACAAGGCCAACTACACATAACTCGTCGAGATTTCTGTTATTTTATTTTATGGAGTCCCAAAAGCTTTTATTTTTCAAAATATTAAGAGGGACGATGCATTATAGCATAAAAATGGAACCATTATTAGAAAATTTCGATAGTTTTGATTTGATTTGAAAAGTTCTACAAGCCTAAGGCATTAGCCATTTACCAGAAATCGTTGACGGTTGGATACCAAACAATAAACCAGTGAGAGAAAGCACGTCGTCATAATCTGCCTAGCCTTTTTTCATCTACGTTAGAGTCGGATGCAGCTGAATACCAGTATTTTGATGGATCGACTGCCTATCTGACCTCCACAAACAGTTACTGGGTAATATGCAACCCCTTGGTAAAACGGGTCAGACTTTCGGGCTGTCAAAGCCGAAAATAACAGCCGGGACCAACGGCTTAATGTGCTTGGCGAGACACGGACGGGTCTTGGTATGTAAAGATGGTCACCCATTCACGGACCAACCACGGCAAGCAAAGCTTAACCTGATCGATTGACCCGTGCGGCTGACGTTGAAATAAGTTTAATTTCGCTGATGTAATTTAAGCGATCTAGAGATTGCGGACACCTATCCGATATATAATTTACTGTTTTGTATTGAAAACTTTTTGTAATTTTATTTTATTTTGTATCCAATACTTCTTAATATTTCTATTTGTATTTCTCACGAACAGCACATGTAAACAATATAAATGTGTTTATCGATAACTGTTTACAACACTAGTATATCGATATTATTTTCAACTACTACGCATCACCTTTCCGTCTGTGTACGTATTATGCAGACCCCTTGCGTCTCACCCCGCCCACAAATTCGTGCGATAAGGACAACTGCAGATTCGACAAATTTTCTTAAGTAAAAAGTCATAATTCGAGGTTTGGCTCTCGTCTGTTTTCTCCTCCAATATTGGACCGATTAAGAAGATATTTCATAAACTGAATAAGAAGGATATTTACTATGTCCCTATGTTTTCCTTTTTTCATTAATAGTTGTCAAATTTGTACACTAAGGCTCTGAAGACAGCGACTCAATACAGACAATTTTGAGCATTTTTAGAGGGTTCTAGTTCTTATACGGATAATATATCACCAAAAAGGAAAACATAGGGACATAGAAGAAGTTGATATTTATTTTACTGTAAAAAATCATTGCTTTAAGTTCATAAACCAGAGAGAAAACAGACGAGAGTTTTTGTATGGACAAAACGCACCTTTAATAATAAACCGAAATAACAAAAAAAACAGAGATTTTGACATTTAATCATAAAATGAATTAAGTGCGCATAAAGAATACGTACATTCTAACGGACGCTTGATTCGAACGAGTTCAAGCGAAATAGAGGACCTGCCGTCTCTTTTTGTTTGACGGATTGGACCAATGAATATTCACAAAACGTGCCATTTAGTGTTACGCCAGCAGTGATAACAGTGAGACGTGTATATGCCTGTTCGAATACTCAATAGTTCGTTTTGCTATAAAAAGGTAACTGCTTGCATTTCTATTATTTTGAATATAAAATGAACTTTTTTAAGTTATTTCGTTTTGCTTTTAAAAGATGGCTATCTAATTTGGCAAAATTTTGATTTAATTCGGTTTACGTTTAAACATTACGTTGTATTGTAAGGCTTTTTTATATTTGTTACGTTTTATTATTAAAATTGTACAATGTTTAGTAAAATATAAGATGATAGTTCTGTTTTTTATTAAATGTTTTTAAAATCAGAGTTCAAATTATGAGTTGTTGCGTTTATTTTTTATCTGTACGTAAAATTATGTTTCATATTTCAAGGTTATTTCTCTTTTGGATTAACCTGGTATCAGCACTCAAAAGTAATGACGACGTCGTCGACGAGAAGTCAACGAATTTTGGGCCTGATTTTAAAATCCAAGCCGTCCCAAAATAAGCAAACAAACGCAAGACGTGTATCAAAATGCGTAAAACAAGATACCGGTGACATAATTGTTAGTAAAAATAAAAGGGTCATATTTTTGTAGTTTTGTCAAATTCAAAATTATTACCTAAATTATTTTTAATTTTATTACAGCCAATGCGTCTGCAAATTAGTCAACAAGATAATGTAGAAAATGTCAAACTTTGCGATACAGATGTAAGTTTCTACAGATAGATTATGTTTTATAATTAAAATATTTATTTTACCTCCTGGTTAACTTCGTGTTTTATATTTTTAGGAGCCAATAACTGAGTTGCTTTTGTCTAACCTCGCTCAAGATTGGCTTTAACAAGACCATGCAAAGTTAAACGATGACGTAAGATGTTTAATGTTTAATTTTCTTCATTTTTTTACCCACACCTTGTCACTGTTTAATATAATTACCTACTGATTCAAAATTTCAGGCCAGTCAAGTTATTACTGAATGTGATAGTGCCCTGAATTCGGATAATAATTTACTATCGGTCTCAGAAACAAAAATAAATCTTGTACCAGACTACGATAGCGAAAGTCCTTCCAACGTAGATGATGAGGAAAACACAAACGAACTTGCACCAGGAAGCATGAACTTCACACGAAGATTATCCTCAAGCTCATCTTCATCGTCTTCGAAGTCCGACAGCACATCATCTTCGGGGCAAACTGACAAACAGGCTAAGGAAAGTGGCATACCACAAACAGACCTAGCCGTTATAGTTAGGTATACGCCTGAATTGCTAGGTTACGGAGAACACAGCACGTAGGCAATCCACTTTGAAGACAAATTCACTAACGCTTCTGGTCCCAGAACTTTGATTTTTTTATTACCTTCAAGTTCGAATTATTCCAGTTCTGATTCTGACTTTACTAATAGGAACATCAAAAAAGGCCGCAAGCGGTGGAAAATCCTTCAAAATGGAGACAAAACCGAGTTAAGAGATTGCGAAACGAAGGTGAATCCTACAAATCTATGTCTAAGACTCAGAAAATTGTCAGCTCGATGTTTAAAAATGCCGTGCATAAATTTTAGGTGAAATTGTTGACAACGGAGCAAGGTATGATACTTTTGGATATAAAGAGATCTCAACAAGCAAAGATCATTTATCAGTTCGTTTATGGTCGAAATTCAGCCAAAATACAAATATACAAATGCAGAAAATCCGTGTCGCCCCATTAAGGCTTTTTTCTTTACTGTCAACGAAGTAGGGTAAGAGTCTGTAAAACATTTTCAAAAGTACTTTAGATATAACAGACTGCATGATAAATACTATTAGAACAAATACGAACGAACATGCTTTACTGATGGAAATGAGGCGTGGAAAACACGGCCATAATAAAAAAAAACCGAATTAGTGGCTGAAATAAAAAAACACATTGACTCTATCCCTCGGATGGAATACCACTATGTAAGGGCACCAGCGTTTTTTGTGTTCTGTGAAGGGCGCAAACCACAAGAGAGTATGTATATAGATGTTGGTAAAACAATTAAAGACCTATACAAAGATTTCGTAGACTTACTTATTAAAAAATTTAATCTACTACATTTTTTTTACCAGGGAATATAACTTTAAGTTTCTTTCGCCTCAAAAAAGATCAGTGCTGATCTATGTTTCAGCTACGAAAACTCTAACTGTGACCAAAAGTTGGCCATAAAAGATAAATATCGAGTGCACTTAAAAGAAAAAGGGAAGTAGAGAAGAAAAGTTAAAAGATAGAATTAAGTCGTAATTTAAGATTTGGAAGGCGTTATGCAATGTCCCACTCCCAAAGGAGAAACGTCGGCTTTCTATTAAAAGTCGAAACTAAACAGTTCAAATCTAACGTTGACAGAACTTAAAGACAGCAAAAATGCATACGATAACGATCACTGCTTTTTGGACAGAGGTGGGGCAACAGTATTTTTTTTCTAACTAAATGTTGTGATTTAAAATTATATTTTACTGTAATAATGTTTAGTTATAATAAGAACATTGACCCGTCCCGTGCGTCTCGCAACCAGCGGATCCCCGCCACCAGGTCATCGTTCCACCTGGTGGGAGGCCTTTCAACGCAACGTCTTCCTGTCAATGTGGCGACGCTTGGGGCTCCTATGTCCAGCAGTGGACGTCTTTCGTCTGGTATGATGATGATGATGATGATAATAAGAACACCTACAAGGATAATAATAATAAAATTATTACGGGTAAGCCAAATACCTAATTCGTACTGATTTATTATTAGATCATAGCGAAGCTCCTTGTGACATTTAATAATGGTGTAAACTGTAAAGATTTTCTCTCAAATTATATAAGATCTTAATGTTAATAAAACTATTTAGCAATAATAAAAGGAAGTTTCTTTTAAAAATCCTTCTTTCCTTTAATATTAAACAGACGTTTTAATTAATAAAACTAAAATGTTATCTTTTTAATATATGGATAGAGCATTATTCCCTAATGTATAAAGTTTATCAGATATTTTGTTAATAATAAACTGCACTAATATATGTTGTGTCGCATATGATTTTAAATAATAACTTGTATTTTAATCATAAAACGAATTAAATCGGTGGAATGTTTTTAAAGCCTTGTATTTTTTAATAAATAAATAATAATAATGATTTATATATGCCATTTGAAAGGCTATTCTATAAGTAATACTAAAATGTTACTAGTATTACTGTATCATTCCCATCTTTATTTTAATTTGGAAAAATGTAGCTGCATCGCATTCGCAAAATTTTAAACGCGATTTCCCAACAATCGTAATTTTGTTATTATTTCAGTTTATTATTAAAACAGCGAAAAGACCACCCCCGTTTCCTCTTAAAATCAGTTAAAGTATATCTTGATTGGTTTTACAAAAATAAAGACCATTAGTATAATACCACATTCATGGAACATTAAACGAACTCATTTAATACAATTGTGACCCACGGTTTTGGTAGATAGAGACGGAATAACGGTATTTCGATGCGCGGAAACGAAAGAGCATGACATTTAGTGTATTTGGCATTAAAAAAGTAAAAATTGAAAATTTTGTAGTTAGTGCAATTGTGAACTAAGGCATCGATATAATGTAATTTATTTTCAAAATAGGAGGAAAGCTGTTAAATAACTTGCAATGTATGTTTGTATTTATGTAAGTGTGTTCGGGTCAAATCTTGCAACTGAATTTTAAAGCAGTTATCCTCCACCGATTATGATTACATTTTGCATACATGTTTAGTTTGGATGACAATGCATGGTTAGCTAAGTGACATCATTCTAAATCCAATATGGCTGATGGCCCAAGTTGGTGGACTAGTTATTTTTTGTGTACTGCCATGATATGGGTATCAAATGAAAAGGTTTACTGAGAAGAACAGGTATAAAAAAAGTAAATTATTACAGCTCTATATACTTCCCACGGAAATCAAAACATAACAACAATAAAGTTTTAATTCTGAATTAAAATGATTACACACGTTAAATCTTATAATTGATGGACATGGAAATTAGCATTCGTTTGTATTCGGAAATGCGATGATTGCTGAGGGACATTAGGAAAATTGTTGTACTGTAGAGTTTTTAGGGTTCCGTAGCCAAATGGCAAAAAACGGAACCCTTATAGATTCGTCATGTCTGTCTGTCTGTCTGTCCGTCCGTATGTCACAGCCACTTTTTTCCGAAACTATAAGAACTATGCTGTTGAAACTTGGTAAGTAGATGTATTCTGTGAACCGCATTAAGATTTTCACACAAAAATAAAAATAAAACAATAAATTTTGGGGGTTCCCATACTTAAAACTAAAACCAAAAATATTTTTTTTCATCAAACCCATACGTGTGGGGTATCTATGGATAGGTCTTCAAAAATGATATAGAGGTTTCTAATATCATTTTTTTCTAAACTGAATAGTTTGCGCGAGAGACTCTTCCAAAGTGGTAAAATGTGTGTCCCCCCCCCCTGTAACTTCTAAAATAAGAGAATGATAAAACTGAAAAAAATATATGATGTACATTACTATGTAAACTACCAGCGAAAATTGGTTTGAACGAGATCTAGTCAGTAGTTTTTTTTTTAATACGTCATATATTGTAAACCGCAATTTACCAAGTACGGAACCCTTCGTGCGCGAGTCCGACTCGCACTTGGCCGGTTTTTTTTAGCTTGTTTATCGACGTTCAGTTAAAGTTTGTGTACGACGTATCTGCCTCTGTTGATATAGTATCATTGCCGCCAGGTCCATGAGGAACTGTACTCGGCAGTGCGGCCGCACCCTTGCTCTGTCTGTGACAAAACATTCAAGTTCAAAGGGGCGCTAGATAGACACTTTTTAGTGAGTATTTTTAAATACTTCTTGCACACTGCCACACTGGTTTTTATTGAGAAGTTTTTAGGTTTCTTTGTAATATGATATTACAAAGAAACCAAGAAAAATATAAGGAACAAAAATCAAATCAAAAAGCAAAATATTTTTATTTCAACTACCTTACTTTTGAATTGTCTAACAAAATATGTATCTAGTTGTACATTCGCAAGCCTCAGTATGTCTCAATGGAGAAGAATATTATCTGTAAGGAATAATGAAAGGTTGTCTGTAAGAGATTGCCCTGTGCGATAAGACCGCCCATTGTACACTTTGTTTGAAAATATTTGTTCTGTATGTATTCTTTTTTATGGTGTACAATAAAGAATATAATAAATTAATAAATGTGCAAGAAACTCTATGGACACTTTTTTTCTATCAGTTTTACTTAAAATTATTTGGTTCCGCGTCCTTGTGATAGAAACACACCATTTTAAGTTAAAGAACATTTCCGCTTTTAAATACTGCCTAAAGTTACTCAAAATCAGTTTTTATTACAACCTTTTTTCATTTTTTTATTATGGTAAGGCTCGCGCTGGACCACTATCTCACCTGATGGTAAATGATAAATGATAAATGATTTTATTTCTGTAAGTTGGTTTGTACAAACACTTTTACATGTCGATCATATTTTTTAAAACTAGATGAGGTCGGCGTTTCCTATCTGACTACTCTGAGAAGAAAGGCCGAAACAAACTCAGAGGTCACAGTCTCTTTTAAAGTCTTGACAAAAACTTGGTTATATCATGTGAAGACCATGTAGACATATGTCTGAAATGGTCTTTTGAGGAAAGAACCAGCCAGATTGAGTGGACCTGTCCAGTCAGTGCACGCATTTGTCAATAACCGAGCAGCTCAACTCAGAATTAACGGAGCTCAACGATTCGACGAACAATACCAAAGAAAGGACATTCGGGTAGGCCGCATAAACTACTCAAACTGCCAGACCATGAGTAAAAACTAACTAAGTTATAATAAAAAACAAAAATCCACATAGTCTTCACATTCACAATAATAAAAAAATAAAAAATATAATACTTTAAAAAGTAAATATTCTTGTCATTGCAAGAAAACAAAAAAAAAATCAAAATTAAAAACAAAATTCACGGTGCAAAATATAAAAGAAATCAAAATTAATTGGAGCAGCTCAATCCCAAGCCTTTTGGTCCTCAACGTAATCTTTAATAGTATAAAACGCTTTCTGACACAACTTACGTTTAATGAATGATTTGAATTTATTAAGACTTAGATCTTGTACGTGGTAAGCGATGATGTGGTCGACGTCAACGAAGAAGCGCGCTTGCCTAGAAGTAACCTATTCACTCTTGACTTAGAGACCCCAAGGTTGTAGCTATAGGGAAACACACTACCGAGAGCTATTACCTTTCGTATGTGTGCTTTTCAAGCACTTCCTGGCATCTGGTTGACTTAAAACTTGGGGCACTTATGTAACTATGGAAACATTGATATGATATGGATCTGGTCTCATGATGGAGCCGGAAGG
This sequence comes from Orthosia gothica, assembly GCA_949775005.1. Taxonomy (NCBI): domain Eukaryota; kingdom Metazoa; phylum Arthropoda; class Insecta; order Lepidoptera; family Noctuidae; genus Orthosia; species Orthosia gothica. The sequence goes on along the minus strand of OX459038.1, from coordinate 32,701,263 downwards.
TGGCCATACCAACTCCTCAACCAGACAAGATGTCATTGTGTTTGGGCTCATTGGATGTGTATTATCAAGTGATACAGCTTGTTTAATTTTTTTTTTTACTAATACTTATTAAGGTTAAAGCCGCATAGTTGCCACACTTTTTGAAAACAATCTATATCTCTAAGTATAAATAGCAAAATACTTTATTTGTAAAACTGGCCGTTACTTTGTTTTTTTTTTAATCTACCTACAAATTTATGAAAAGTAAAAAACATTATCTTTAATATTGCCAGAGTATTAGCGATTCTTGCGGACCTTCTATACTTTGGGACAACTATCCCACATAGGGTATAGTTGCCTAATCCATGTAGGTAAATTATGTTTAGGCTAGATGCCCAAGAAACAGGACATCTATCCCGCAAAAGTTTAATCGCATTTTGCCTTCCCATGCAATCACACAGTCACATGAGACACGGTCAACTTATTGGTAGTTGGAGAATCTTTCGATAGATAGCAAATAAAATAGCAAGCGATTCATCCGTGAAACTAGAGTCATTACAATCAGGGCAACTATACCCATGGGGACACTACCCTGGTTTAATTTATTCCATTTCTTGCCAATCTAATAGTTACTATGGAGTTAGAGTACACCTTCCCTTGACAAAAAATCATAACTCATTCTCACTCTCTTGTTGTTACAGAGCCACACTGGTCAGAAACCCTACGAATGCGAAGTATGCGGAAAAAGCTTCTCCCAATCAAATAGCAGGAAACTACATGTTCGTACAGTACACCTGAAGCAACCCGCGCCGTACGTCAGTCGCAACCGCCTCGAGAGACGGAAGCAAGGGCCTAAGGAACCACCGGCTACTCAGTTTATATACTGAAGATTACAATAAACAATGAAGACATCTAGCATGTTTTAAACCAGAATTTCAAAGATATTTGTGACTTTACCAGGGGGGTCTCACTACGCAGTTTAGGTACGATCGGCCGGCGGTCCGTGTGGGACGGAGTATCGCAGTTGGTTGACGCTTACCGCTCGGCTCGCACGCTAGCTATTATTTGTACTGTGATTTTTGCAAAGAACGATGACTTCTAAACGATCTTTTAATGAGTCCTATATAAGATACAGTTGTGTTTACGGGTCTCTAAATAAAGGAGAGAAATAAGAATCGATTTATCTTTTTTTTACAGGTCCGAAAGATGTTGAAAGATAAGCTATGTTGTTGTATTTAAAACATTACATAAATACTTTTTAACTATCGGTAGTAGGTGCATTATAAGAAAGATATTAAAAGCATTTTTGGGGTGTCTAAAAGGATGACTAAATGTGCGAAATACCTACCTAAGTAGGTAGATAGACGATGAATATAGTAGCAGCAGGCCGACAACCTTAGCGCTTCACTCCGCGCCAGACAGCAATAGAATTACGCGTTAGAAGAGAGCGGCATCGTTTAGGTGAATATCGCGTTAGGCATTGAGCGCTTATACGAGCTGAATTGCACTTTGTTGCTTACTGTCAAGAGTCTCTATTTCTATGAATTGTTGCGCGAAGTGACTCTTCTGTACTTGTACTATTATTTATTCTGTGACATTACCAATGGTGAGTTCGTGTGGTGCATTACGGTCCATTTCCTTAGCATCGCTTACCGAGTTGCAACAACCGTGATCTAAATCCTACCTGGACTTACGGCGTACCACTGTATCTGTGGGGCTCCCCGTGTGACTCAAATATCAAAATGATTGATTCAGAGAAATCAAAACAGGATCTTAAAACAGATATCCAATGCACCATGGTTTATTAAGAACATTGAAATACATGATTGTGTTATCAAAAAGACAAGACTGGAGGCACACCGCAACCAATTGGCCCCTCAGCTCAAAAAACCAGCTAACCTCTCTCTTCGCGGCAGCCCAACGCAAAGATGGCGGGACCAGCTTGACTCCCATTGAAACGACTAACCTCCGTTGGCAAGAAACAGAATTTGTGTGGCAGCTTATACATGCTATAAGGCATTTAGACAATATTGTGGTCGTATTATATTTAGTCAGAAATCAACTTTTTTATATTTATTTACATTTTAGTATAGGGACAATGAATCTTTGAATGAATTTCTTTGTAGTTTTTTTTTTTACAATATAGAGGAAAATAAAGAGGAATTTTATTTTAATGTGCCAGGAAGTTATGTTTGTTTTATAATTTAAAGCATTACTTTAGGTAGTTTTTATATTTTCATACATACCATCTAGAATGCATTGATGTATTAAAAAGAGGAAGATACGTTACGCGCTAACATGGCGATCAGAAAACCTGGGCTCGGCGCGCTACTACATGCACCGAAACTCACACATCTGTGTTGTCAAAGTCAGTCCCAAACCTACAGTTACCGATAGACAAGGATAGAGATATGAGACGGCGCTGTAGTGCAAGCGAAATCGCGTTAATGTTTACTATTATGAATGAAATGACATTGCAATATGTGCGCATCGTGTCTCTCACGCATGTTTGTAATATCTATCTCGCTCTCACAAATATGGCGAAGCAAACATTAAATATTATTGTATTTTTCAACAAATTAACCTTTTTAACTGTACTTACGAGTGGTAAGTGATCCCGTGTGACTTATTTTTCTTCCTGGTATTATTTAAACACTGTTTAGCTACACAAGAAGTCATTTTGATGCGTATTTATTGCAAAAAAAACATAAAAACACTGAAATTAATGCTGTGTGATCAACAATGTGCCGTGTGCGCGACTGAGTACCCGCTACGGGCATTCACTTAGATTAGTAGGACCAAGCGCTGTGAGCACTCCCGTATCTTCCTCTTTTTAATACATCAATGCTTGAATGAATTATTTTGTTGTGTGTAAGATAGATTTCCTTCTGAATATGGCTCGCATCGAGTTAAAAGTGTGTGCAATGTATCGCTACCAACAGAGGCGTTATTTGATAGTATATTCCAATAGGCAAAAGAATTGGCGTGGAGTGTCGTTAAAGCCCGGTCCCATCGAGAGGTATTCTCTAGTTACTTCTAAACTAGTGAACTTTTATATTGCCATTTCTGTCTAACCTTGTAGATGTTATTACAGTGTAGATCTGGAACTACAAAATTACCGCCTAACAGCTCTCAATGGGACCGCGCCCTTAATCTGATATAAAATTGTTGCACCTAATAATTACAGCTACCATTTAGTAGCTATTTAAGTTCCTACACAAAAGAAATGGTGTATTAATGGCAATAAGTGTCGTACAAGCGCTATGTTATGTTTGTATAAAGTTATATAGTAAAGCATAATATGGAGTTTTATACATAGAAGCAACAAGTTTTACATTTATTTTCTCGAGTATTATTTTTACCTTCATTTAAGACATCAGTGATCTTAATGTAAGCTCTAATAAGTTGCAATAAGGCACATTAGTTGTGATTGTGAATATATTTAATGTGCTTTAAATAAAGGAATTAAATTATTCTTAATTATAATTATCGTTTTTTATTTCCTACATGGTGAACCTTTTCTAAGCAAATCTGATGAGTTATAATATAGTTTATTTCTAAAGTGCGGCGCGCCGCCGCTTACGTACTTTGTGGTACTACTCCATATTCATGTCCGTGACTATCGCAGGACCCCAATGGCAATCGCTTCCATATTTGGTAAATAATTACTACTCAATTGGTACCAATTAGTACTCGAACAACAGAATTGGTACCTTAGCAGTTTTCGAGAAAATCGACTTTGAAGGTGGTCCTGCGGTAGTCACGCTCCATTCAGCAGGACCACCATGCTATTCTAAGTATACAAATAATCACTACCCATAAATGTGATCCATTTCGTAAAAAAAAACAGAACTGAATCATTTTTATTAATCGAGAAATCAACGATGAAAACTTTCGCTCGCTCGTTCAGCAGGACCACGACTTTGAATGTTGATTCCAAGTTGGAGGATCCTGCGACTTTCCACAAATCTACATAGAAAATTAGAGTCTGGCAAACGAAAGTAGACACTCGAATTATTTGCAAACTTTTTATATGGCAATGCTATACTAATGTCAACCTCAGTTTTTCAAAACAAGATGGCGTGTTGTTTTGATTTGTTGTGGCCTTGATAATTAATGATTAAACGAACTTACCTGTACGTGAAGTTCTATCATAATTATACGAGCGCCGAGTCCGAAGAGATTAGTAATTTACACATGTAGTTACGCCTAGTTGTCACCACTCATGCACTTAGTTGAGAAAAAAAAAATACAATATAAAATTTTGCTATGGCAATTTAGTTTGACATACCCACAAATCTTTTATTTTATTTTTTGTACATGTGGGTACTCAGTCCAGTTCCGCTCTCAGACGATGTCGCCTATCATTTAGTTTAGAGTAAAAGATCCTGTAGCTCATTGATGTATTTCCGAGACTCTATAGATAATTTGGGGTGTGTATATGTATAGCACTGGGAGGGTGGGATTACTAATCTCTTCGGACTCGGCGCTCGTATAATTATGATAGAACTTCACGTACAGGTAAGTTCGTTTAATCATTAATTATACTCGCGCCTCGTCCTCGAGATTAGTAATTTACACATGTAGACTTTGAGAGTATTTTTGGAAATATCATCAATTTATAATACTTAATGTTCGTAAATATAAACATAATTTGATTAAGTAATGTTTAATTTGGTACAATAAACATAAAGAACAATTTTGTACTTCTAGGATTAATAACAACAAAGGGTAAAATTAATCACAAACAAATGAATATAATTAAGTAACTGAGGAATAATTATTCTTATAATAGCTATCACAGTTATCTGTATCTAGACAATAATTTATAATCGCACTAAATTAATTATAAATGATGGTTTATTATTGATTCGGCTAAGGCAGTACTATCATCATCAATAATAACTCTCTGATAGAATTTTGCAAAACTTGTGGAATTCCTACTCCAGCCTGCCTTTTTACGGATAGTATCTAGGCTGACGCCCAGTGAGTGCGCGCGCGATGATGCTGCATGTCTCGTGCTGTGTGCACTAAACACACTCGTGTCGATCCCACACTCATTGAGCGTTTGCTTTATCCAGCGGCTAAGCGTTTGCGTTCCCACCGGTTTATGAGGTTGCCTAATTCCAACAAATAAATCGTCTGATGTTCTTAATGATGAGGTGCGTTCTATGTAACACAGCAATGTAGTGGCTGGGCATATGGATGTTTTATCAGTAAAAAAGGGTAAATTAACAACAGGTTGTTGAAAGCCCGGTCTAGAAGTCTTTACAATATCGGAGATTTTAATTGTGATACGCTGAGAAAGGGTTTGAACGTTGCCAACTTTTATATTCGAGAGAGTTTGGACTCTCAGTGCGGTTGACAGAGCCAATAAGGTAATAGTTTTATTTGTAAGTTTATCAAAAGTTAATTCGTCATTAGGATGCCATGAACTTAATTTATCCAATACTAAGTTTGTATCCCAGGTAACCTCATATTTAGGTCTTGGTGGCTTTAGTCTAAAAACCCCTTTGAGGAATCTTTTTATTCTGTCCTCACTAATTAGTACAGGGCTCAGAACCAGGGAAAGAGCAGATCTGCATGAATTGAGTGTACCATATTGACAACCGTCATTAAATAGTTTGGTAAAAAAGGATATTACTGTGGGTGCAGAGGCGTCATAAACATTTAACGAAATTGTTTTACAGAACTCCCACCATTTCTTCAAGTAAACGTCGTATTGTTTCATGGAGTTCGGTGCTAATGATGCTAACATTATTTCTTGTGATGATTCTGATACGTTTCTCCTTGAAAATGCGTCCCGGATAATATGCCTGCCACCAGGGTAATTGACTCGTGTATCCGACGGGGGCTGGAATGAGACAGTAAGGCATTGGTTTTGGGTGGAAATATAACAGTTTCCGAAATAAGAAGGGACCTAAACATGGGGTACCATGGCTGTGATGGCCAAAAAGGTACGACCATGATACCTCGTGCCTTATCTGTTATTATTTTTCTGAGAGTTTTAAGTATGACTGAAAATGGCGGGAATGCATAGAAATCATAATTTGCCCATGAAACCGTAAACGAGTCTATCGCGAATGCGTCTGGGTCGCGGTGCCAGGATATATATGTGGCACATTTGTTATTTATGCGACTAGCAAATAAGTCAATTTTTGGTTGACCGAATGTACGGGTGAGACTGTCAAAGGCCCAATCGGACAGTTCCCATTCTATGTCCGGATGAGTTCTTCGTGATTCGTAATCTGCAATAATATTATCACTAGATTTTATGTACGAGACAAAGACGAAAAGCTTTTTGCTTTCGCACCAGTTCCAAATATCACGAGTTATTTTTGTGAGATGAGGGTATTGTATACCCCCCATTTTATTTATATATGCTACTGCTGTTGAATTGTCGACGCGTAGTAATATTTGACAATTATAAAGGTTTTTAGCAAAAACTTTTAAGGCAATAAATGCGGCAAGCAGTTCTAAATAATTTATGTGTTGTTCTCGTTCGGTATTTGACCACTGCCCACTCGCAGACTTTCCTTCACAGGCGGCCCCCCACCCCGTTGTTGAGGCGTCAGAAAATATCTCAACTTGATAAAAATCAACTTTTATTCGATGGACCGAATGTTCTATTTTATGTAGCCACCAGTCAAAGTCGGGTTTTAGTGTTTCAGGTAAATTCATAGGTTTGTTATAATCATCATGACCCTTTAAGTTGAGATATTTACATCTTTCCATTTCTTTAGTGTGCAGCCATCCGTATTCGATCGCTGGACAAGAAGAAACTAATAAGCCTAATAACTGAGCAAAATTCCTAATTTTACAATGCTTCAATTTTGAAAACATTTCAAGTTGTGATTTTATTCGTAACCTTTTTTCTGTTGGTAAACTAATTTGAAAGTCGTGTGAATCTATAATCATACCTAAGAATCTGCATTTGGTCGAAGGAAATGGTGCGCTTTTTTCTTCATTAATAATAAAGCCAAGTGAAGTTAATAATCTTTTAGTTAGATCTATGTTTGTAAGGCATTCCAGATGGGAATGACCAAACAACAACCAATCGTCTAAATAAACAGTGGACAGAAGGCCTGCAGAGCGTAATAATTTAGCGATAGGTTTACATATTTTTGTGAAAACGTATGGGGCTGTACTAAACCCGAATGGTAAAACATTGAATTCAAATAGTTTACCCTCAAAATAGAATCTTAAATATTTTCGAGATTCTTTACATATTTTAATTAAGAAATATGCGTCTTTGAGGTCAATTGACGCCATTTGACAATTATACGTTACCATTTTTAATGCCGTTCTTAAATCCTCTAACTTAAAATGATATGTTTTAACGAATTTGTTAAGGTTTTTTAAGTTTAAAATAAGGCGCATCTTGCCATTGGGTTTGGGTATCAAGAAAATACTTGAGATAAATTGATTTTGACATGGATAACATTCTGATATTGCGCCTATTTTGAGTAGGCTATTAACCGCTTCTAAATAATGCGGCCTTTCATTAACCGAGTATGATGGTCTAGCAGGAAGTGTATGTTGTATAACGGGTGATGTAAATGGTATTTTATAACCTTTTATCCACGATAGTATAGTCTGATCGTTAGTAATTGCAGCCCATTGATGATAGAATTTAGATAAGCGGCCTGCGTACTTAACTGTCTCTAGAAGCGGCGACGGGGATACGTCGACTGATGGCCCCGCGCTGACGTCTTCGATGAATGCGCGTGCGGTGGCATGTACTGCGTCTGCGGCGGGGGATATTGCTCGCGCGACACTGCAGGCTCGCGGCTCCTCGGCGCTGGCGATGGCGCCGGCCCCGCGGGCGGCCTGCGCGCCTGGGGGCGCAATATGTAATAAACGATTTGCCACTTCGTTGCGTATTTCAGGCCCGTATTTGTCAGTGTTAGTAGGATCATCGCCTAAGATGTCTAGAATTTCCGTATCCAGATAAGGAATATTAACCTCATGAGCAATAGGCTCTTCGGAGTGTACATTCGTGGTAGTACTAGGGCCTGGCTGAGGTTCACAGGTTTTGTTCGAATTCTGAACTAGTGATGTTTCATTTTCAGGTGGCCAATCTAATAACCAATCATCTGGTCGCAGTGCGGGTGTGTCTGAAAATTATCATAAATATGATAATTTTTAAAACGTAAGTTAAATAACTTACAAACATTAAAAAGTGGACTTAAATAAGTCCATGAGTAGTACTGAAATTTCAGTTTAGTAGGTACATAATTATTGTTTGTAGATTAGTCATAATCGTAATAATTATAAGGTAAGGTTACAATCCCCAGCGGAAGGAACGCCAACCGTATTTTAAATGCGTTGAATCAGCCCCAGTGACTGTTCAGGTTGCATCAATGTAACGTAAATACGTAGATACGTAAATAGGGCGGTAAGAAAATAGTTATCACTTTAGAATGAGCTAGTAGGTAAATACCTGCTCCAATATCTTCATTGTGTAGAACAACAGCTTCTTCCAAGTCTGATACACTTTCCGAAGCATGAATTTGTCTATCACGGATTTTGCGTTCTAACTTTTTTATTTTATTTTTGTAATGGTTAATGTCTTCTTCGCGAGACCTAGAACTCTTACGTTTCGGCATTTTAAAATAAACTTGTGCGAAGACGCGAAATATTATGGTGAGTGGTTGAGCACTAGAATGCGAATGATAGGCGACATCGTCTGAGAGCGGAACTGGACTGAGTACCCACATGTACAAAAAATAAAATAAAAGATTTGTGGGTATGTCAAACTAAATTGCCATAGCAAAATTTTATATTGTATTTTTTTTTTCTCAACTAAGTGCATGAGTGGTGACAACTAGGCGTAACTACATGTGTAAATTACTAATCTCGAGGACGAGGCGCGAGTATAATAGCATTTATTCAGTGTAAAAGAATTAAAAGTGGATTACGGGAGATGTTGTTTCGCATGATGTCTGAATATAAAGAAAAACAACAAGAGAAAGATGCCGAATTCAAACAAAAACAAGGTTGTTTACGTGTGGTGTTAGATTTTTAAGTTAGTATGACGCTTAACAAAGGTTTTAAGGGCCTCGGGCAACTATAGGTATTTTTTTTCTTATTCTGTACATAGGTACACAGTTTGTTTAAAAAATATAGATAGAGAACCGTTGTTATTACTATTCCGACATACATAAACTTAAGTGCATGAGTATACATCTAAACAGCTCAATACCATTGACAACTTATTTTGGTCGGTTTATACGCGGAGTTTTAGTATCGAAAAGTAATGAAAGCTAATTTCTCTTAAAATACAACACTTAGGTATCTGAATGTTTGATCGCTATAACTTCTTTAGGAGTAGTAATTTTTGTATAAATTTGGGAAGAAATCACAGAGTTTTTAATAGGGAAATCTTGAAATGAAAATTTAACACCGTAACTACCGCCACTCCACCAATGGCATGATATATCTCGTAAACTACTGAAGTACTAGTTGTGAATTTTGGGTATCAATTTTATCTTGCAGGGTAGTAATTTTCTATGTAGGTTTGAGGAAAGTCGCAGGCTCCTGCAACTTGGAATCAACATTCAAAGTTGTGGTCCTGCCGAACGAGCGAGCGAAAGTTTTCATCGTTGATTTCTCTATAAATAAAAAACCGGCCAAGTGCCAGTCGGACTCGCGCACGAAGGGTTCCGTACCATTATCGCAGAAAACGGCAGCAAAATCACGTTTGTTATATGGGAGCCCCCGTTAAATATTAAATTTATTCTGTTTTTAGTATTTGTTGTTATAGCGGCAACAGAAATACATCATCTGTGAAAATTTCAACTGTCTAGCTATCACGGTTCATGAGATACAGCCAGGTGACAGACAGACAGACGGAACGCGGAGTCTTAGTAATAGGGTCCCGTTTTTACCCTTTGGGTACGGAACCCTAAAAATGATTCAGTTCTGTTTTTTTTACGAAATGGATCACATTTATGGGTAGTAATTATTTGTACACTTAGAATAGCTGTAGCATGCCCCCGTTTTCGGCGCTCATGGTGGTCCTGCTGAATGGAGCGTGACTACCGCAGGACCACCTTCAAAGTCGATTTTCTCGAAAACTACTAAGGTACTAATTCTGTTGTTTGAGTACTAATTGGTACCAATTGGGTAGTAATTATTTACCAAATATGGAAGCGATTGCCGTCGGGGTCCTGCGGTAGTCACGGACATCATAAAACTGGTGTCCTTAGTTTCAATAGAACTATGGCATAAAATAAAGTCGCTCTAGGCCACGGCCCACGTAGCATTAGCGAAATCGTATGTCTATATATTCTATTTTTTAATAACAACGCGGTATAGTGGTAGCTTAAAACCAAAGAGATATATTACCTAAATCTTCCTAAAAAATGGCTAACCAACTTAACTATGAAAGTAGCGCTGTTCTTCACCATTTTACCAAAAAATAGACAAAAACCGATCTTATGTCCAATTCAAAATGTAAGTTCCAGAAACGTCCGTTTTACAGATAAGTTGGTCGGTCTATATCCATGCCCATAAGACAGGACAGGAAAAGACAGGACCGTCACAGAGAAACATAAATATGACAGGACCGTGTAGCTTTCCATTTAAAGGTGAACGCGCACCTTTCCGCGCCACAGGAGAAGTACGCGCCGCAGTCATCGCATTTTTTCAAGACCCCGCGTCGAACGCGCCGCACGCTTTGCATCCACTTCTGTACATCTTGAACTATATTTTCATACGGATATGGATCATATTTCTGCGGCACCCGCATCGCCCGCCGAATCTGATGACATCATCCGCACGCGCTGGTGGAATCCGTATACCTACCGCATTTTGCTGAAATGCGGGTAGTGCGGCGCGGATAGGTGCGCGAGGCTGCATACGATTTCATATAAAGATTTATAAAATTCGATGACTGCGGCGCGTGCGGCACCTGCGGAACGGACAGGTGCGCGTTCACCTTAACAGCACACTGCAGCACACAATAGGACCGTTTTCAACCCTCAACCTAATATCAAAAGCCCATGTTTTCAATTCATACAGCTGATTGTCAACAACGTCAAACGTCTCCACCAGTCCGGTCCGTATGTCACCTGTCAATATGACATTTACATATACGTAGTATCTCTAAGTAGTCTGTGAATTCTGTGATTTACATTTGCATTACTTCGTTCGTGTTATGCTGTGTAATTAACTGAGAAAACAATTAAAATCATAATAATATCGCAATCGTACGATACGAGGCATGTTCAAAAGAGGTAAACATCTGATAGTGTAGTTAAAGCCTAAGCGTGTCTGCAAAATGTCTGCGTCTCCGTCGAGTCCCGATGCAGTTCATCCGCGATTTTTACAGAAACCCATTCTAAATCTCGGTGGTACAGTATTCCAGTTGGTTTTTAAATATCCTTCTTAATTTCACTCTGTTTTAAAATCTACTAACACATTTCTTCACACAAAGTTAGGTTAAACCACCTGTGTTAGCGGTGAATATAATGTTCCTGATTATAATAAATTATTAGATTTTGTCTCTGTTTCCCACTATATTCTGCGCCAAATTTTATTGCTTCTCATGTTACATCCCTAAAAAAAGCACTTATTTATTGTTTTATTATAATAATATTATCTTATTGCTACGATAACCTCAGAATTGTTATTCAAGAAATAAGTAACTTTATTACATTGTAATAAAGATATTATTGCTTTGAAACAAGTGTAGTTTTATCATGTTCCAATATTTTAAGAGACCATGTTGTTAAGCACAGAATACAGAATTTATCTCAGCAATTATGATAGCAAGATACTATAATACATGGTTGCTAACTGTAAATTAATAACAACATTGTATTATGCTCAATGAAATCACTTATAATGCTTTTTGATTCATAAATTTTCTTTTTAATTTAATAGACTGTTATAAGGGACTTAAACCCTAGAGTCAGGCCTAATTAGTGTGTTGCGTTGCATCACTGCAAGCGACTTATCAACAGATTGCGAGACTAAAGCCGAAGAACACCAACCGTGTCGATAAATGCCAATGCATTAGGTGTAGTGTATATGTTGGCATAGTGGTTGAGCAATCTGCTGCTGCCCTGCGAGACGCGGGTTCAACTCTCGCACGGAACAAATATTTGTATGGCCTATAGACAGTTGTTTCGGATCTTGGTGTCTTGTGTATGTGAGTTTAAATGTTTGTAAACGCACCCAAAAAAAGATTTTAAAAATTGTTGATCCATTGCAACAACACAATGCAACGCACAGGCTTTAATCGCGAAATGAGGGTGTACTTTACGTGCATATCTGCCCAACCCTTTAAGTCAAACAGGTGTGATGTTAGGTTATGATTAATTTAATTATCATCTTGTTTCAGTTCCATTCTCATTAATACCTCCAACTAAAACTAATTTACTAAAGACTATGTTAACACAAAAGTACTCAAAGGCATTGGATTGTTGTGGTATTGAATGTGGACAAAGTACTTTTACATCATTTATTAACACATTTCACTTTTCTATTTAGTTTACTTTCTACTTAAAAAATAGTTTGTTTTAATTAGTAGCAAGCTATATCCAGATAGTTCTCAATCATGTGAGATTCACTCTTCAACATTTACGATTATAGTCTGTCCCTGTGTTTCTGCCTACCCCACGGCACAGATAATATAATACTAGCATACAGATGCCTCATCCCATACAAAGAAACCGTGCCGACGCGACGTAACTAGCGTTGTTCATCTGAGTTTACCAATTATTTTTTGTAAATCGATTGCGTTAAGTTCCGTTCACGTTGCACGGAACCGAACGCTATCGATTTACAAAAAATAAGATTATTAAGATCAACCTGAACCAGAAAAAAGTAAAAATAGTTTTAGAACCATCTGTTTTTGTCCTTAGAGGATTTTCGCAGGAGGATTATGATAATCTTATAACATTCCCAGCGTATATGTTTGAACTATTTTGCTTACTATTAATTACTAAAACTATTTTCATTAGTATGTATATTATTTAGTTAAAATTGGGCAGCATCATTTCACACCCTTGGAATGAAAGTGACCTAACTCAATAATTGCAATTTGTGGGCAATGAGCAAAAAAGTTTTCAAAAACCGGCTAAGTGCGAGTCGGACTCGCGCACGAAGGGTTCCGTACCAGTATCGCAAAAAACGGTAAAAAAATCACGTTTGTTGTATGGGATCCCCACTAATTACCTATTTATTTTATTCTGTTTTTAGAATTTGTTGTTTTAGCGGCAACAGAAATACATCATCTGTGAAAATTTCAACTGTCTAGCTATCCTGGTTCATGAGATACAGCCTAGTGACAGACAGACAGACAGACGGACCGCGGAGTCTAAGTAATAGGGTCCCGTTTTTACCCTTTGGGTACGGAACCCTAAAAAGTATAGTGGTGACTGTACTGTTTGTACTATAAAGAAACCAATGTAAAGGCTCTCCTTTTTTTACTCATAATTCAGGCTCTCTAACACCACAGGGTTTTAGAGTAGGCTTTTTAAGCTAAACTAATTTTACACAATCTGAATTTAAGGGAATTTCGAATTAGATCATTGTTAGCTCGCGAGTGAAGAGATGAGTGGACTGTATAAAACGGTGGATTGTTTTAAAGCCGTTATATTTAAATTAAATTTAACCTGTCCCGACAAACAATATTCTTTTGGTAATAATTGATAGGTGTCGACTGTCGCTGTGGAGTCCGTGGAAGTGAGTGGTTAGCCGAGCCGCGCCGCGTCGACCACGCCGCCGCGCTGCGCACTCAGACCTGGTATTCACAAAGCGGAGGGGAGACGAGAAGAGATGTGGAAATAACGAAATCGGATTGGTTTATTCAAACACATCTCTCGTCTCCTCTCCTCTCCGCTTTGGTGGATACCGGGCGCCAATGCCGTTTGGGTCACGCAGATGTGTATGCAGCGTAGACGGCGCGCTCCGGCCGCCCGAAGTGTTGGGTAGAATTCCCAACAGTCACTTTCATTCTAAGGATGCGATTTATAGTATGTAAAATTATGGTGGTAGTTACATGATTCTTTACTTTCAGGGTTAAGAGTAGCCCTGGTCCAGTTGGCAGTGGGCATGGACAAGAAAAAAAATGTAGCAGCTGCAGTAGAACAAATTCATAAAGCCAAAAATAACGGGGCCCAACTTGTGGCACTGCCAGAATTCTTTAACGCACCTTATGGCACTAGTAAGTATTACTAAAATAATGTTTGAAAAAAGAAAACTGTAATTCTAGAACTCTTCTAGAAATCGGTTGCTGTTTTTATGAATATAGCTGAGACCTTATAAACGTATACATTTGCACATAGGTCTTTAATCGGGACATTTATATTCCGTCGTAATATCCAGTACGTCAATTTAAGCGAAGTCGCTATAAACGGTTTCCACTGTATACATTTAAATGTAAGTTCAGTTAAGCTGAGAGCCAAAAAAGGTCTCGAGATGATATGAAAGCGCATACCATGAGGACTGGTTCGAGACGGCGCGACGCGGGAAAATAATGTCTGGAAGGGCTTAAGGAGGCCTTTGCTCAGCTGTGGGACAGCGCACGAAGAGTTCCCTACCATTCTTATAATGGTAACAGAAAATCATCATCTCTGTAAATTTCAACTGTCCAGCTATCACGGTTCATGGGATACAGCCTGGTGACAGACAGACGGATCGTGGAGTCTTAGTAAGGGTCCCGTTTTTACCCTTTGGTTACGGAACCCTAATAAAAATGAAAGCTGATAGCCTTATTGATCGTCAAAGTTCTATATTATAATAGAGGCAGTCCCCCAAAACTCCCACCTGTCACCATTTCCTTTCCTGTCATAGAATACTTCAAGGAGTACGCAGAGAGCGTACCAGACGGCGAGTCGTCGCGTGCACTGCGACAAGCAGCAATTGAAGCTGGCGTGTGTGTGGTTGGAGGCACCTTGCCAGAGCGCAGTGGAGACGATCTTTATAACACGTGCACCGTGTGGGACAACTGCGGGAATCTTATTGCACAGCATAGAAAGGTATGTATGTATTGGCAGAAAAACAGGATTAAAAAAAAATCAAACCGACTTCCAAAACAAAATACTACAATTCATATTTGTTTCGGGATGTATTTACCATGTATATTTGGATTTTGGTTGAGAGCTCGTTTTTTTTTTTTATTGTTTCGGTGTCTTTTATACCCATTGTTTTCCGTTTTTCGACACCGATTTCGGAAAAGAAAGTTATTTTTCGTTTTGTAGTACTTTGTTTTGGAAGTCGGTTTGATTTTTGTTAAAAAGTTTTTTACTAAAAAGTGTAAAATAAAAAACTTTAACTTTAGTACCCCCGTCAGTACCATTTATTTATAAGTATTTGGTTCATCATAGTCATACCTATTCGAGATATTTTATACCCGTGACAATACTTAGCATTAAGGAGTTCAAGTGGCCATCTGTGGTCTTCCTCTTCAGTTCCACTTCACCAAATGATACCTTCTGAGTGCAAGTGATTGCATTGTTGATGAAAATACCAAAATCGCTATTTGTATGCCTATAAATAATTGAGGAGTGCCCTCGATTTATCTAGGATTCCATCATCAGATCCTGACGTGATTACCATGAGACCACCTGTGAAGAAACCCTTTCAAACTAAAGAAAAAATTCCAAATCGGTCCAGTTGTCTTTGAGTAATCCTTTTTAGGGTTCCGTAGCCAAATGGCAAAAAACGGAACCCTTATAGATTCGTCATGTCTGTCTGTCTGTCTGTCTGTCTGTCCGTCCGTATGTCACAGCCACTTTATTCCGAAACAATAAGAACTATGCTGTTGAAACTTAGTAAGTAGATGTATTCTGTGAACCGCATTAAGATTTTCACACAAAAATAAAAATAAAACAATAAATTTTGGGGGTTCCCATACTTGAAACTAAAACGAAAAATATTTTTTTTCATCAGACCCATACGTGTGGGGTATCTATGGATAGGTCTTCAAAAATGATATTGAGGTTTCTAATATCATGTTATTCTAAACTGAATAGTTTGCGCGAGAGACTCTACCAAAGTGGTAAAATGTGTCCCCCCCCCCCTGTAACTTCTAAAATAAGAGAATGATAAAACTAAAAAAAAAATATGATATAAATTACTATGTAAACTACCAGCGAAAATTGGTTTGAACTAGATCTAGCAAGTAGTTTTTTTTTTAATACGTCATAAATCGTAAACCGCAATTTATCAAGTACGGAACCCTTCGTGTGCGAGTCCGACTCGCACTTGGCCGGTTTTTTTTTTAAATTGGTTAAAACATTAATTAACATATTCATGAGATCAGATATCAGTGCAGACCTGGCTCTTGTACTAGAGAATCCTGTATGATGTCCTGCTTGAGTATTCTCAGGATAACCGCTCTAAGAATGAAGAAAATTATGGCAAAATTTAGCTACCTATACTGGACAGGCTGACTAAGTTGTTTCTGCCTATAAATAAATTGTCTTGGTGTTTTTATGACTAATAGTTGTAGCTCTGATTTTGCGACAGGCAACGTAGATTTAATAAAAAAAAAAAATATGTGGAGGTGTCTCAGGACCAATCAGTGTGGCGACTCTTGGGGGAGGCCTATGTCCAGAAGTGGACGTCGTAGTAGAACAAAATAAATCCGCCCGTTTCCAGCGGTGGTACTTTAAAGCTACATTTCGCTTCCAGGTACACTTATTCGACATAGACATTCCCGGTAAGATAAAGTTCAAAGAGTCTGACGTCCTGTCGGCTGGAGATCACATTACGACCTTCGAATACCTGGGCGTTAAGATAGGGCTCGGTATCTGTTACGATCTGCGGTTCTTTGAGATGGCGCAAGTTATGTCTAAAGAAGGTAAGAAGCATCAGCTATTTTTTTTTCAAATCTTCTTTTTCAGTCTTTTGTTGAAAGCGAGGCTCAATTTCGGTGTGTAACCGGGCTGCTAGGAGCTTCATTTTTTTACGTATCGTACTCTTCTTGGAGAACACTTTCACAAAGTTCCAAGTCGCGAAGCCACATAGTTTTCGAGAAAAAAAAAACCGAAGTTTCAATAATTTAGGTCGAATCTGTTCCTAAACCGAATCGGGGCACTCCGACTTCACTTAGTCTTTCGGCTGCTACCCCTAGAGCAGGGATGGCGAACCTATGGCACGCGTGCCTGTGGTGGCACACGACTAAATATGTTGGGCACGCTTAAATGAGGGTATTTAGAATCTAGCTAATTTGCAAGCCATGCATGGTTTCAAAACTCACTTTACCGTTGTCATGAGGGACTTCAACGCAAAACTGGGCAAACGAGACGAGGATGAGCTGCAAGTGGGGCAATTTGGAGTTGGACGACGGAACCACCGGGGTCACCCACTGGCCAGTTTTATGGAGAAGGAAGGCCTCTATATGATGAACTCCTTCTTCAGAAAGTGTGAGCACAGGAAGTGGACATGGCAAAGCCCCGATGGTGGAACTAAAAACGAGATCGACTTCATCATGTCAACCAAGAAGCAAATGTTCAATGATGTCTCTGTGATCAATTCGGTGAAAACCGGGAGCGATCACCGTATGGTAAGAGGCACATTGAACATTCATATCAAGCTTGAAAGGTCTCGACTGATGAAGTCCACGCTCCGTCCAGCACAGATCCAGATCCAAAACCCCGAAACCTTTCAGCTCGAACTCCAGAATCGTTTCGAGTGCCTAGGGAGCTCCGTGGACGAATACAGCGATGGGTTCGTGGAAGCTGTCCATACGGTCGGGTCTAAGTTTTTCAAGACCCGCCGTACATATAGAAATAAAAAGCTCTCTGATCCTACTCTCAAGCTAATGAAGGAGAGGCGTGAGATGATCCTGCAGTCTTCAGACGATGCGGTGAAATACCGGCAGCTAAATAGACGGATCTCAAAGTCCTTGAAAACTGACCTCCGCCGCTTTAATACCGAAAGCATTAAAGATGCTATCGAGCGGAATAAGGGCTCCAAGGTCTTTGCAAGAGATCTGTCTATTGGGCAGAGCCAGCTCACAAAACTGAAGACCGATGATGGCAGGATTGTATCCGCCAAACCGGAGCTTCTGAGGAAGATCGAGAGTTTCTATGGGCAGTTGTACACGTCAACCAGTAAACCCGTTGCGAATCTAGCAAACGACCCAAGAGCTAGATTGACCCGACACTATACCGAAGATATCCCGGACGTCAGCCTGTACGAGATTAGGATGGCTCTGAAACAGCTCAAAAACAACAAGGCGCCGGGTGAAGACGGAATCACGGCTGAACTGAAGGCGGGTGGAAAACCGGTCCTTAAGGCCCTTCAGAAGCTGTTTGATTCCGTCATACTCGAGGGCAAAACGCCACAGGCATGGTGCAGGGGTGTGGTGGTCCTCTTCTTCAAAAAGGGTGACAATGCCCGGCTGAAGAACTATAGGCCCATCTCACTTCTTAGCCATGTCTACAAGTTGTTTTCAAGAGTCATCACGAATCGTCTCGCGCGTAGGTTTGACGATTTCCAGCCTGCCGAACAAACCGGATTCCGAAAAGGCTTTAGCATCGTTGACCACATACATACGCTGCGGCAGGTTATACAGAAGACCGAAGAGTATAACCTGCCTCTCTGCTTAGCGTTTGTGGACTACGAGAAAGCCTTCGATTCGATCGAGACTTGAGCTGTACTGCAGTCTCTCCAACGGTGCCAGATCGACTACCGGTACTTTAAGGTGTTGAAGTGTTTGTACAGAAACGCCACCATGTCAGTCCGTCTTCAGGATCAGACCTCGAAACCAATATTTCTCCAGCGTAGCGTGAGACAGGGAGATGTCATTTCGCCGAAACTGTTCACTGCTGCGCTGGAGGATGTATTCAAGGTTCTGGACTGGAGGGGCCTAGGCATCAATGTTAATGGCGAGTACATCACTCATCTTCGGTTTGCCGACGACATAGTGGTCATGGCTGAGACCATGGAGAGCCTCAATACAATGCTCGGTCTTAAAATGAACATGGACAAAACCAAGGTGATGTTGAATGCCCATGTTACACCCACTCCTATCAAGGTTGGAGACTCTACACTCGAAGTTATGGACGACTATGTCTACCTGGGACAAACGATCCAGTTGGGTAGGGCCAACTTCGAGAGAGAGATAAACCGTCGAATCCGACTCGGCTGGGCAGCGTTCGGGAAGTTGCGCGGTGTCTTCTCGTCCAACTTACCACAGTGTCTCAAGACAAAAGTCTATGACCAGTGTGTGTTGCCAGTGATGACATATGACTCTGAGACGTGGTCGCTTACAATGGGCCTCATCAGAAAGCTTACAGTCACTCAAAGGGCAATGGAGAGGGCTATGCTCGGCATTTCCTTGCGTGATCGAATCAGAAATGTAGAGATCCGTAAGAGAACCAATGTTACCGACATAGCTCGAAGAATTGCCAAACTTAAGTGGCAGTGGGCAGGGCACATTGCTCGCAGAACGGATGGCCGATGGGGCAGAAAGGTTCTGGAGTGGCGACCGCGAACCGGAAGACGTTGCGTTGGAAGGCCTCCCACCAGGTGGACCGATGACCTCGTGAAGGTTGCGGGGATCCGCTGGTTGCGAGACGCACGGGACCGGTCAATGTGGCGACGCTTGGGGGAGGCCTATGTCCAGCAGTGGACGTCTTTCGGCTGATATGATAATTTGCAAGAGCAGAAATGACACCAACTCCTACTTTTTAGTATACGAGTTTAATTTTTTGTCAATTAAGACAAAGTCTAGAATGATGTAGGGGAGGCCTTTGCCCAGCAGTGGGACAGAGTGGTCTGAATAAAAAAACAACAATTTTTGGTGGCACTTCATTGTCACATAAAAAAATATATAATTTAAATGGCACGTTTTCAAAAAAAGGTTCGCCATCCCTGCCCTAGAGTGTATATAAAAACCAGAGGCGCGAAGGAAGAGCAACCCCTACCCGCTGTATCAAGGCATAGGCGGCGTGCGAGCCGTAGCGGTTCAGGCAGAAAGCCTTAGCTGCGGAGATGAGCATGGGTGCCTATCTTTTGTTACGTAAGGGCAAAGGGGTTGCAATTCCCGCAGCGCCGGCGAAGATGCAGAAGCAACTTTAAAGTGTTTTGAGATTAGGTTACAATTATTTGTTTTTTCTTGGGAGTGGTGCCATGGGAGAGGGGCAAACCCCTCTCTCGCCCCTTCCTGCTGCCAAATGACACTAGATTTTTAAAAAAAATTGTGCGCGTTTTTATTATTTCAAAACATTAAAAAGTGTCTACCAAATAATAAAATCGTGTTAAAAAATACCTACAATAAAAGTACTTCCGGAGAGTTACCAAGTGTTTCCTCGGGGTGGTTTTAGTCTGTAAGAGTCTGACAGACTCCTAATATCAATGGCAATAATTGAATATTACTTTTAAGTAAATTATTTAGAGACCTATATGACTCAGCCACCTCTTTACACTCTCATTGCCATCTGTATAATCACGAAGTTTTTTGAATGAGAGTTACCGTGGCCCTGGCTCAAACAACTGAAGGAACACGGGTGGGTTTTTGTCAGTAAAAGTCTGACAGTCAGCCCTCCCGCTTCTTCTTCTTCGATATCCCACCCCAAAAAAATAAACATATACCAAAACTTATATTTTAGGTAGGCTTGCGCTTGACTATCTCACCTGATGGTAAGCGATGATGTGATCGACGGTGAAGCACGCTTGCCTTTTTAGGGTTCCGTACCCAGAGGGTAAAAATGGGACCCTATTACTAAGACTCCGCGGTCCGTCTGTCTGTCTGTCTGTCACTAGGCTGAATCTCAAGAACCGTTATAGCTAGAAAGTTGAAATTTTCACAGATATGTATTTCTGTTGCCGCTATAACAACAAATACTAAAAACCGAATGAAATAAATATTTATTAACGTGTTTTTTTGTGCCGTTTTGCGATAATGGTACGGAACCCTTCGTGCGCGAGTCAGACTCGCACTTGGCCGGTTTTTTTTCTGGTTGGGAAATTATCCAATGACTTCTCCCGCTCTGGGTGAAGCGGGAGGGCGTCTCAGACTTTTACTGACTAAAACCCACACGTGTTCCTTCGGTTGCTTGTGCCAGGGCCGCGGTAACTCTCTTTCAAATTTATCCGCGACCCAGACAGGCATCGGCCCTAAGGGACCCCGTCGATATTTTGCTGACATTTCTTTGAGGCGCGCGTAGAACACTACGCGCCGTCGCCTTGGGCCTGGTCCTTATCGGACGGCGGGCTACCCATTACTCGCCGACCGCAAGTCCGCGCCAACGGAGGCCGGGAAACGGCTTGAAAGTCCCGACGCCCGGGGCGTCTCCTGCGGTGGCTAGGGGCGTCTCCGTTGTGTTTCCCTCACGCGTTACGCCTCCTCCTTCGCGAGCATTACTGCTTCGCTGAAGGAGGTGACAGCTTCCCATGCCCTCTCGCTCTGTACGATGGCCTGATCCAGGGCCGGCTGCGAGAGTTCGCCATCGGCTCCACGAGGACACAGCGGTGCGCCGCCCAACCGGGGCAGACCTCCACCGTATGCTCCACCGTGTCCTCCGGGAAGCATGCTTGCCTAGAAGTAACCTATTCACTCTTGACTTAAAGACCCGTAGGTTGTAGCTATCGGGAAACACAGACTCCGGCAGGGAATTCAACTCCTTAGCTTAAATTAAGAAACAAAGTAACCTCTCTCCTACTGTTCCAGGCTGTTCCGTCCTCATCTACCCTGGTGCCTTCAACATGACAACCGGTCCCCGCCACTGGGAGCTCCTGGGCCGAGCGCGAGCCAACGACTTGCAGCTATGGGTAGCGCTGGTCAGTCCTGCCAGAGACAAGGACGCTGACTATGTGGCGTGGGGTCACACGATGCTGATCGACCCCTGGGGGTCAGTGGTTAAGGAGCTGGATGAGAATCCTGGACTGTTGTGTGCTGATATTGGTGAGTGGAAATGGAAGCTCTTGTTAAAATAATCGATACGAGGTTCATAGCATTTGATATCGGCAGACTGCAAGTTGTGGAGGTCCACGAATGGTTAGGCCTCAAACGCATTGAGAGGCGGCTGGATTAGTGCCTTAATAATTTATTTTTGTATTAAAACTTCATGCAACCTACAAGTACATAGGTGGACTTAATGCCTAAGGCAGGCATTCTCTACCAGTTCACCAAGGGTTGTGGAGACATAAAATGGCGGCGGTGTACTTATAGTTCACCCATATTATACCGGTTATGTTTAAGCCACATGTTAATATTTCATATCTATGTAGCCCTAGTCACCCATTTAGTTCCTTTAAGGGCTAAGCAAATAGGTTATAGTGAAACATTAAACAATTTATAAGTCATCATTGTTTCATAAATACCGTTTTTTGTTCCAGATCTGAGAATGGTAGAAGAAGTTCGTAGTCAAATACCAGTGAGAAGTCAAAGAAGAACAGATATTTATGACACTATCAGCCACCACGAGTCATAATACCAAAGTTTTACTAAGAACACAGTTCATACATAATTAAGGTATGTGCAATATGAAAGTAGGTAAACCTGCAGCCTAATTGTGTAAGTGAATTCGGCAAAGGAAACAATCTGGTTCTTTCCCAAAAACACACACATACACAAAGAAGTTGAATCTTTATTCAACTTATTTGTGTATGTGTGTGTTTTTGGGAAAGAAACAGATTGTTTCGTTTGGCGAATTAACTTACACAATTAGGCTGCTGGTTTGGTATTTTTCAAACTACCCAACTCATGATATGATAGTACTTATTATTATTTAAATAATGGGAAACGCGAAGTGAAAATATGTATTGATTTCATAATGCATTTTTCTTTGTTATGATCGCTCTAAAAGTGGGTTCTATGTATAGTTTTTTATTTGTATTAGGGATACAAACGGGATATATAAATAACTTTACTATAATAACTTTCATCGACATGATGGATGCATAGATAGGTGTATAAAATGTCAAAAATACTTGTGATTTTTTATTCTATTTATTTTAAATCGAGAGACTCATGCCATTGAACTGTGGCCTTAGATAAAATGTATTTAATACAATAGAAATAAGAAGGGAACAAGTAGTACAATGTATACAATATATTTTAATATAACATTTACGTTTATATAATTTTGATTTAATATATTATTGTTACTATCTTATAAATATATGTTTTTATTAAAGTTTTGAACTTATGTATAGTTTGTGGTTTTTATTTAAGTATGTTTGTAATATTTGTAACACTTCTTCGCCGCAACCCCAGAAGAGTGTGAAGCCGCTTCCACCTAAAAACAAGAAGTTTCATTAAACAATAAAAAAATACTGCTTAGCCTTAGCCCAACTACATATGTTCAGCAGCCTAATAGTTTAAGTGAATTCGGCAAAGGAAACAATCTGTTTCTTTCCCAAAATCGACTTTTCGTATTGCGAAAAGTCGTTTCGTTTTTAATTAGGCTGCAGGTCGGCTTCCAGTCTAATCGGATTCAGCTCAGTACCAATGTTTTTACATGGAGCAACTGCCTATCTGATCTCCACAAGCCAGGAACTGGGTAACACGGTACCCCTTGGCAAAACTGGTGTCAGATCTCAAGCTTCTGACTACCCGTAACGACTGTCAAAGAGCTTCAAATTACAGCCGGGACCAACGGCTTAACGTGCTTTCTGAGGCACCGAGGAATCTCGGTATGTTAAGATGAAGAAGTTATGTCCGTACTCGGTAAGCGCTGCTTACCCTTGAAGATAAGCCCGTGCGTTTGCTATTGGCAGTTTATCAGTAAACATAATCCAATTAAATTAGCTGGAAAAATTTCAATGTCCCTATGGGTTCCGATTTCAACAACTTAGTTAAAAAAAAAACGTTTTTGTGGCAAATAAAAACTTTTTCTTTCTTTCTTATTTTTCTGTAAAGTGAAATCTTAAAATAAACTGATGGCTTACCATGTCCATAGTTGTGTATGTATAGTTTTCCGTTCTTCTCCTCTGGTTCCAATCTGATTGTATCCCGTCCTGGCCTCAGCCCAGCCCAATGCTTTACCATTTCGGCATGCTGGAATTACACTTAAATGTAATGATAAAGTGAGAAATGAGTATATTAGAGGAAGTTTGAAAGTGGCGCCAGTGACAGTAAAGTTGAAAGGAAACCGTTTGTCCTGGTATGGTCATGTGATGAGGAGGTATGAAGCGCATGTTACTAAAAGAGTTATGAATATAACTATGGATGGATTTGGATGGAGGGGACGGCCCAAATATGGATGGACTGTGTGAGGAGTGATATGAAAGAAAAGGGCGTCAGTGATAGCGTGGCGGGGGACAGGACGGTATGGAAGAAGAAAACGTGTTGCGCCGACCACAAGTAACACGTGCCAAGGGCTGGAAGATGATGATTGTTACTTTCAAATAACATGACTTCTTTTAGGACAAGCCCGCCACGCTTCAACTCCTGAAATCCAGAATCAACAGTGGCGACCACCAGAAAAGTGCCAAGACAATGCGGCTGTTGAACCTCGGAGAAATAATTCAACTGGCTTGTAACCCACCACAAACACCACATTAAACAGAAAAGAACAGCAGAAGAGTAAGAAAAATAATAAGTTTCAGTTCCCTCGCGTTCAGAGGCCTTAGTGCGAGTTTTTGCACACGCTCAATCGTGTTAACGTAAACGTCAATTTGTATTGCAATTGGTAAGGAGGAACCTCTTTGTTTGTTTACATTTTGACATAAGAGATCGTTTACGTTATCACGATCGAGTGCGTTAAAAACTCTGTATAAGCACACAGTAGTCTTGAGTGAAAGAGTAACAAGCAATCATATTCCACTCTCACAAACTTTCATGTTTGTGAGAGTGGAATAGTATTAATTAATGTCCCTTACTTCAAGTCCAGGCATAATTTTCTTGCATCCATTCAATATGTAGTCTGTGTCTATTGGGTCTATTGCAGTGTTGTAGTCATTTTGATGGGTACCACCTAACACAACGTTTTGAGCGCTGCAAATAACAAGCATTAAATACATGTATGGATATCAATTAAAATAAAAAGGAAAAGTGGATGACTTACATTTGGAAAAAGCAGTTATACCTTTTACCCGATTGGCGAAGGAGGGTAATGTGTTTATCAGTCTACGTATGTATGTATGTTTTTCCTATATGGCTATCTAGAGACCAAATGCGTTGGCCGATTTTGATGATTCTTACGTCAATCGATTCGTCTAAACCCTGAGAGTGTCACTAGCTACATTAAAATTGGAAATTAAAAAAAGGCGCATTTTAGGCGCCATTTTGTGGGTGATTTTTTTTATTCTACACCCATCGTGTGGTGTATCGAAATAAAGGGTTTTAAGAGGTGATTTCAAAAATGTATAACGCTTATATGTTTCAATGTACCAAATAAAAAATACCTAAAAACTTGTAAATAAAAAAGCATTTTAAGCAGTCGGGTTTTTCACTTTGGTGCTTCGCATTTTTCTTATAAGACTTCGGGTGTTCGACCATTATTAATTTGCAGTACAGCTATTTTTTAATGTCCCTCGGCAAACTTCGTGTTTCGTCATTAGTCGGATATCTATCAGTTGCCCTTTGCACTTGGTGCAGACCGGACGCTCTCAATCAACTTGGAAGTATATAGAGTTGTTTATACTCTTTTAACTTAAGAGGAAATATGGGCAGAAAGCGCCGACTGAATTTACTTAGTAAAAAATCATAATTGGAGGTTGCCTCTCGTCTGTTTACCTCCTCCAATATTGGACCAATTTAAAAGATATTATATAAACTGGAAAAGTAAGATATATACCATGCCCGTATATTTGCCATTTTTCATTTATGTTTGTCAAGTTTGTACACTAAGCGTCTGTTGACAGCGCAATTTTGAGCATTTTATGAGGGTTCTATTGCTTCTAAAGAAAATGTATCATTAAAAAAAACATAGGGGCATAATATATATCTTTAATTTTTAGTTTATGGAATATCTTTTAAATTGGTCCAATCTTGGAGGAGGAAATAGGCGAGAGCCAAACTTCGAATTATGACTTTTTACTAAGGAAATTTTGTCGGCGCCCATATTTCCTCTTAATGTAATTTATTAAAAAAATGGGACGAAAGCTGCTAAAGTTGCTAATTTTACAGCTCTATATATTTAACAGGAAAATCAAAACAAAACAACAAGTACTTAGTTCTGAATTAAAATTATTATACACGATAAATCTAGTAATTGATGGACATGGAAATTAACATTCGTTTGTATTCGGCAATGCGATGATTGCCGAGGGACATTAAAAAAATTGTTGTACTGTACTAAATTGCAAGTTAGTTGGGTATTTTACGTGTTTCTATAAAACTTACTTTGGTATGATATAGTTTCCGCCCTCCTCATCAATAACTACTTGATTGATCCATGGCGCTATTACCTGCGACAAAAAGGCAGCATACTTATTCATGGGGTTAAAAAAAGACATACGTGGGACACTCAGAAAGTTTTGCGAAACTAAAAAAAATTGTTCTATACGTACATATATTCTTATTAAATCTTTTCAAAGTACTTTCCACCAGCCTCTATACAAAGATTCATGCGCCTAAACCAGTTTTCAAAACACTTTTTCCAGTCCGCCGCAGACACCTCGTTTACAGCCTGCTCGAACGCAGCCAGCGCATCTTCCGGCGACGAAAATTGTATCCCTTTGAGCTGATTTTTTATTTTTGGGAATAAAAAGAAGTCACACGGTGCTAGATCAGGGCTGTAAGGAGGGTGACCCAGGAGTTTGACTGGCGTGCTGTCCAGGAAGTCCCTCGTTTTGAGTGCGGTGTGCGCAGGTGCATTGTCGTGGTGGAGCAGTAGCCCGCGGAGCCCTGTGTTTGGTCGCTTGTTGCTTATAACAGAGAAAACTTCTGGCAAACATTTGGTAGTATACCATTCGGCATTAATGCTTCTTTGATCCCGTAAGGGAATTGATACCAAGTGGCCAGTCAAATTAAAAAAGCTAGCGATCAAAATCTTACCCCCGCTTCTAGATCGCTTCACTTTGGTAGGCGTTGGCTCATTTTGAAACACCCAAACAGTCGACTGGCGCTTGGTTTCTGGGTCGTATTGATAAATCCAGGACTCATCACCTGTAACGATGTCGTAAACACGCCGAGACGAGCCTGCTTCAAATTTGTTAAGCATATCACGGCACCATTCCACCCGGGCCTGCTTCTGAGCATCGGTGAGGTTGTGCGGCACCCAGCGTGATACTATCCTCCTCACGCGAAGATGGCTGTGTAGAATCTCGTGAACGCTTCCCGATCCAATCTTCAATATGTGTTGAATCTCCTGATATGTAATTCGCCTATTGTCTTGGATTAAATTTTTCACTGCTAGCACGTTTTCTTCGGTAACAGCCGTCAAAGGGCGACCGCTTCTTTCGTCATCCCCCAAAGTTGGTCGACCACGCTTGAATTCGTTATACCAACGATACACGGTTGCCTTGGAAGGGCCTTCATCCATGAATGCCATTTGAAGTCTATCGTACGATTCATCCGGTTTCAGGCGACACTTGAAATCGTATAAAATCATAGCTCTAAAATGTTCCCGGCGCAGATCCATATTTCAGTGAGACACAATACTTTGAATTAACTAGCAAAAAATGTGGAGGGAAATTTTGAAATTGGAACTTACTTATTTTTACTTATAAATAATCATATTTTCGAAAAACATTATAACTGGCCAGTCTCCCATATATAAAAACTTTTTTTCGCAATACTTTCTGAGGGGCCTGGTATACTTCATGGTCGTTATCATCATCAACTTATCAGACCGCGTTCCGGCAGACGCAGAGTTGCAAGGCCTCCGACTATGTGAACCTATGACCTGCAGCCTAATTGTGTAAGTAAATTCGGCAACGGAAACAATCTGTTTATTTCCCAAAAACACACACATACACAAAAAAGTTTAATAAAGATTCAACTTTTTTGTGTATGTGTGTGTAAACAGATTGTTTCCGTTGCCGAATTTACTTACACAATTAGGCTGCTGGTTGAGGCTGTGGGAATCCGCTGGAAGCGAGACTCACAGGGCCGGTCGATGTGACAACTCTTGGATCAGGTTCGGCAGTGGACGTCTTTCGGCTGAAAAGATGATGATACTTACCCTATGAACCTGCCCCCTAATAGGGACTACTCCATCATCCGGAACGAGGAATCTGGCTCCCATGCCAGTACAGTTCACCACCACATCATACTGATCTAACAGTGGGTCCTGTAGAGACATCAGCTTCGCTTGCTGTATCTTGCCGCCAGCTTGCGTGAAGCGATTCAGGAAATGGGCTAATATGGTTGGTGGTGAACAGACGATTGTTGTGAAAGTATGGCCGGCCCTGGACAAAAAAAATATAACAATTTTTTAACTGAAATATAAAAGAAACTATTAAAAGTGACAGGAGGGGGACCAAGTTAAGCTTCTTATAAAAGTAGGTAGTCACTTCAGATGGCCAGGCCACCGGCCACTGTCTTCATTGACTCTAAACAACAAGGCCTAAAGTCCTTAAATATCGGGGTCAAACCCCCATAGAAACAGTCTAGAAGGGGTGAAGGTCCATTATGTGTAAGGACCGGATTATATGCAACATAAAAAGCTTGAAATATGCGTAATAATGCGTAAAATATGCATGTTTTTTTTTAAATATGCAACATTCAAGTTTTAGAAAAGGAAAAAAGTGGTAGGTTTAAATTTTTTATTTCTTAATTAGCATACAATGAGTGAATTATTCAATCATAAATTATGAATACTAAAATATAACAACTTTATAGACGATAACAACGCACTAAAATGAAGAAATATTTATTCTTTTTTGTAAACGTAAACAATCGGTTCTATATTTATAGTCTTCAATCAATCAAAATATGTTTATAAGTGGAAATGTTAGTGTATTTGGCGAAGTTTTGGTTAGAGACTTTATTATTACACTTATCAAAAAGGTAACCTACCGAAAAATATAATAAATATAGCGAAAATATGCATCATCACTAGTTATTATATATAATATGCAATTTCCGCTGTGAATGGAGTAAATATACAATTTCATATGCAAATGCATATAGATAGCTAGCTACGCCTCCACGCCACAGTGACATGCGATCGTCTCTAATTATTTGTATTGTAAATGAATGTATTAATCTGTACAATATTCAGTAAGACTGATCAATATTGACTCAAAAGCAAGCAATAAAAGCATGCAAACTCAGTTTTGAGTAGTTATTAAAGCAATTTCATGGTGCATGTCGAATTGCTAAAAACTTTATTGATACTACATAAGTAATGAAAGATTACTTACGTATATTTACCAGAAAACAGTTTATTATAATCCTCCAGTTCCTTGCTGTCGAACTCATGGTAACCAATCACCATGTGAGCCCACTCCGGCTTACAGAACTTTTCCTTAGTCTTGTACAAGTTGTAGATGGGCATCATACAAACGCCGTAGCCACCAACTTTCCATAGTTCTTGGAGAAATCTGTATGTTTCTCCGCCCCATTTCCTAAAATTTGATTTTTTGAGTTTTTTTTTATTAAGGCCACATATTTGGACCCCTTGGAGTCTTTTACTCAAGACATTTCATTGAAGGTGTAGCATCCTACAGACTACACGGGTACGTAGGTAATTTATTATAGCTTCAGTTGTAATTGTTGTGGCATGCTGTGAAACTTATTTATCTAGTCTTATCTTAATGAGCAGATGAACTCGGCGAAGAAAAGAGATGATTTGCATTATGACATCATTGCTTTATCGAAACTGAAAAAAACATATATGTGATAAGTTACCGTGATGGCTGGAGAATGGCAAGAAATGGCAAATATTTTTCTCATTTGTCGCGAGTGGCGACAACTGGGGGCTTTTCTTTTTCATTTTATGATAAATTGGTAACAACTAGTCATTAGACCTCAAGGAAGAGTATTTTAGGCAGCAGAGGACCGCCTTAATAAATCAATTCATTACAATTTATTTTACAATATAAAAAAATCATACGCAGTACATACTCTATAAGGCTGCAGGGAGTACTGCCACATAAGTAGGGGTACCACAATCCTCCCGAGCCGTCGCCAGTAGTGTTCGGAGTAAACTCGCTTGAAATTAACACCACCTGAAACCAAACCACCAGGGGAATACCTAAAATAACTAGTAACAATCTACGGAGTTTTAAAATACAACCACAATTTTACTCTGTAACACAAGGGCGTCGACAAGGGGGGGGAAGGGGGGGGGGTTGAAAAATAAGTAGCCAAATGGAAATAAATCAAATTCCTAAGTCAACATAAACCCAACCCAACAAATCTAGCCATTTCTTGATGTCCTAAAAGAGTACTAAAAGCGTTGAAAATTTTGGTCGGTGTACCAAAATCAATCGTTAAGCAGCCTCAGGATACTAAAAACCTGGTTAAGAAGTACTATGGGTGAAAATCGCCTCAATGGTCTGGTCTGGTCATGATAAATGTGCACAGAAAGACTCGACCACTTAAAAACTTATAAGATTTTAAGTGGTCAAGAAGTTTACCCAAAACCGCCGATGATTGAGCTCGTGGAACGTTTCCCATTGGACTTTATACCATTCCTATAACAATCGCCGCAGGGGTAAGACTCACACTACCAGTTTAAAGCTTCATATGGTTTTGACTGTACCGTATTTGAAATTCATACTTTTTCCCATCCTCCATACTTATACCAACTTTCCCCCCCCCCCCCCCCCCCTCCCAGGTCCATCGGTTGGCGACGCCCTTGCTGTAACTTAGAGCGTCAGAAAAACCAAAGAATATTTTGTAATGTCATTTGAAAACATTTTATCACATTACTACTTGAAAAGAGCGTTCTTCTGAACCGCGTAATCATGATTATTATTTCAGCTGTAAGATGTCCACTACTGAATATAAGCCTCCTCCAGGTCCTGCGCGTCTTGCATCCAGCGGCTTCCCACAGCCTTAACCAGCAGCCTTATTGCGTAAGTGAATTCGGCAAAGAACACGTATACGTAAGGGTGACAACACCTATAAAATTACATCTTTCGTATTGCGTAATACACTCGAAAGGGGACAGGTCTTGGAAAGATTAAGTGAATGCAACTGATAGGGTGGAGGACGTACACTTTCTAAATTATTTGCGCAACACCGCAACATTTAAAATAAATGTGTCATACTCTTTCAAGGAATTGTTCCCTTTGCCTTGTCGAACTCACTTACGCAATTAGTCTGCAAATCATCGGTCCACCTAGTGGGAGACCTTCCAACGCTGCGTCTTCCAGTACCGCGTCAGTAAAAAATAAATTATCACAAATAATAGTACATTATTATCACAAATATTATTACATCAAATTCCTTATATTTTTCTTTAATTTTAACAGCACAAGTCAATCCATTCACTCCTGCACCAATCACAGCAATTTTCACCATTTTTAACCGACTTTATAGAAAGTGGGAGGTTCTGTGATTGAATGTATGTATAATTATTTTTTGTTTTTATATGTATAAAATCTGGGGCCACTAGATGCAAATGCTTCGGAATAGTGCACTTTAATGCGTTTATAGTTGTGTTTATGCGAACTATTTTATCTTATCTCAAGAGTTCAAAGGGTGGATAAATATTATAGTAATGCCTTGTTTAATTATCTACTTGATAAGCGGACTCAAAGTCAAAGTAAAATTTCTTTATCTCGTCAAAAATATTTTTTAAGCAATAATAATTAATTCTGCCGTCCATTCGGCAAAGTAGCTTGTTATGGAGAAGAACGGACAAGAAACTCCACATTTACACTTTAAAAAAAAGTGTTTTACAATATTTAAATGCATATCTACATTAATTCAAATACGACGATGCACCCAGACTAACGGGATCCCTTTTTTCGCATAATGTTTTTTTCCTAATATACTTTGGCATAACTGTTTTGGCATAATTTGTTTTGCCATAATAATTCTTTGCCATATTTTTTTTTGGCATACTGTTTTTGTTGCCATACTTATCTTGAAGGCTAATTTGTTTTGGCATAATTTTAATTCGCATAATGTTACTAGCTCTAATGACTATTAGTAGAGTCCATTTCACATAAGAATTCCCCTGGGAGTGGCGCTTCAGTCGCCTTCAACATTCTAAAATAAGCTCTATTACTATAGAAATAAGCAAACCACATTTAAGTTCCAATAATATTCCGTGGGACTTCTTACATGACGCAGACTTTATAGTAGTATTTAGGCATAAAAATTAATAGGAATAACGGAAACAAATTTCGGTTATTTTTACGTGTTTTTTTTCGAATTTTCATGCAAATGATTTATTACATACTAGCTGACCCGGCAAACTTTGTTTTGCCATAAAAAGACCAAACATTTATCTACCCTACACTACCATACCCTTTTTTTTTTTTTTTTTTTTTTTTTTGATCTCGCTGGGAAAAAATGCATTACGCATACCCGCCCCTTGGGGGAATGGGGACGGGCTATGTGGGACTCCCCGGCATGTTCCGGTATACCCACTAAAATAACCCAGCGGCACTCCCGCATCGTCTGTTTGGAGGAGGACTGGGAAACTGGCGCAGCCTTTACGCCCAGTCCTCCGCCGACGACCGCCCGCCTTTACAGCGGGGCCTTCACGCCCCTCCCTTAGTGGAGGGGCCCGGGAATGACCACGTGCTCGGCCATTCCCGCCCGTCGAGGGTGGTGACTAGTGCAATGCAGACGACAGGCGCCCCCGCGCCTATCGCCCGCTAGTCACCACCGGGAGGTGGGAGGAGACGGTCTTATAACCGCCTTCTCCCACCCCTTCTTCGTCTGCGGAGCGGCGGCGCGAGAGGATCGTCCTCCCGCGCACGCTCCGCCGCCTCCTTTTGCGAAATTACGACCTCGCAAAAGGAGGCAACCGCAGCCCAGGCCTCCTCACTCCCCAGCATGGAGTTGACCACACTGGGAAGTGAGAGGTCCTGCCCAATCACATCTATCAGGGCACGGCGCAGCTCTGCCCAGGCTGGGCACACCTCGAGGGTGTGCTGCGCCGTGTCCTCCGCAGCGCCACAGTCGTGGCACCCCGGGGTTTCCTCCCTCCGGATCCGATGCAGGTGCGTTCCGAAACACCCATGTCCGGACAACACCTGCACTAGACGGAACGAGAGGAAACCGACACTACCATACCCTACCCTAACCTACCCTACCCTACCCTACCCAGTGCTGCCAACTTAGCGCTTTCAGCGCCAGATCTAGCGCTTTTTTTGGTCAATAGCGCGTTCTAGCGCCTAGCGCTAAATCTAGCGCTTTTTGAAACTCTGTACTTTCTTTAAAAAAAGTGTTACTGCGCAAAATTTCAATTTCCCAACGACGTGTTGAGGACAATTTCATCCACAGATAAATATAAATTCAAGTCCAAAACTGATCAAGACCAACCTTATTTCAGCCTCAGAAGCAATTGTATTAGAATCAGACGATAATGAATTAATTTAATACCTTTATTTTATAAAATAATTACATTAAAACGTCACTACTTTTTTTATTATTACTAAACAAGTACTCTAATCTCTTTTATATGACATAATTTGATTAAATAATAAAGAAAAACTGCGTTTATACATTTATAGTCTCAAAAAATTGGGAGTTTTGTTTGAATTTGGCGCCGAATTTGACTGATTTTGGGTACGATTTTTTGACAGCGACCATTTAGCGCGTTCTAGCGCGTTTTCAAAGAGCTAACAGCGCGTTTTTGCTTAAACGAGTTGGCAGCACTGACCCTACCCTACCCTACACTACCCGACCCTACATGACCCTACACTACCCTACCCTACCCTACCCTAACCTACCCGACCCTACAATACTCTACCTTACCCTACCCTACTTATATAGCCTATGTCCTTTCCCAGGTCTCAAACCATCTTCATACCAACTTTCATCTAAATCGGTGCAGCGGTTTAAGTGTGAAAAGGTAACAGACAGACAGACAGACAGAGTTACTTTCACATTTATAATATTAGTATCGATAATATTATGTAACTGTTGATTATTGATTAAAATTAAATTGCTACAAAAGTTAGTGACAGAAACGAATCGCTGCAAAACCGACTCCACGTAGTCTTGTTTGCCTTACCCTTAGAGTGTTATTTTAAATCGCGAAGGCGCGGAGGGGCGCGGCGGCCCGCGAGCTGAGGAGCAGGTGGTTTCAACGCTCTCCGCCGTGGATGAGGCCAAGCCGGCCAGCAAGCCGCAGCTGCGGTGGTGAGCGTTAAACACATCTGCGACGATCAGCTCGCTTGGGAACGTCGGAGCCCCGCAGCGCCGGAGCCGTGACCGAAACCATGCCTGCTGCATGCATGGTGTATGCTTGTTTACATGTTTGCATGCCGCATGCTTGCTCCATGCATGGTGTAAGCTTGTTTACATCTTTGCATGCTGCATGCTTATTGTATAAAAACGAGTATTATAATAGTGTCTAACATTTTAGGAGTTAATGCATATTTGTTATGCTTAAAAAAATATGTTTTATCATCATTATGCGTAAACAAATTTATGCTTGAGAATGATAAGCTTAAACATTATTATGATTAGAGTAATTATGCTTAAAAAAATATCCGTAAGCTGTTATGCGAAAATAATGTTATGCGTAAATTTAGGATAAACAAAAGTATGCCATAGTCTAAAGTTTTTATTCAAATGGATAGGGAACCGTTTACACAGTGTGCTTTTAGCAAAAGTTTTAAATTTTCTTTCATTTAGTTTTAATTTATCACAAGGTATTTTGTATTTTAAATATGAAAATTTTGTATTTTATAATATTTATTTGACGTTCAAAAGTGCCGTTTATTGGCCTAGTTGAATAAATATATTTGACTTGAAAGAAGTGTCATCAGCAAATAACGCCATCTTTGGTTGATTTTGAAGTAATTGGGGCAAATCGACAGTGGCTGCGCCAGATCTAAATTTGATGTGGGCAGGGTACATTTCGCGAGGCTTTCTGACGACCGACGTAAGAAAACGGATACTTCGAATTAAACGCAAAAAAAAAATAGACTTTAAGTAAAATTGATAGCCAACGTACGTTACCCTTCAGTTTCTTTTTTAGCATAACTATACTAAATTATCCATTGGTGCTTAATACGGTACAGAGACGCAGGAGCGAGCAAAGCGAGCTCGAAAAATTTTAGCACCCGCCAATGGCGAGGTTAACTTTCATTCTTACTTCTAATTTTTAATGTTGTAGCCTTAACGTTTGTGAGCGCGGCGACGGAAGACGACACCCCCGCCAATGACCAGTGGACAAAGCGACGCGAGAGAGTACGTCACGCTCGTACAATAGTTTTACTTTTACCTGTTTGTGCCCTGTGTTTATGTACTGTAATTATACACCATTTCACTGTTGACGTGCGTTAGAACTTATAGAACTAACACACCGTAAGGAGAAAAATATCCCTACAAGTGGCGCCCAACGTGGGCCGCCACTTGTAGGAATATTCTTCTTATCAGGGCGTGTTGGGTCTATATATAAGTTCAAACAGGTTAAAGTAAAACTATTGTACGAGCGTTTCGCGAGCGTTATTGGCGGGGGTGTCGTCTGCCGTCGCCGCGCTTATGTGTGAGTCCCCATACAAACATTAAGGCTACAATATTATTATATTTATCATTATTTTATTTTTACTTGTAAAAACGCTTAGGAATAAAGAAAATAATTCAAGAACTAGCATTTATTTATACAGTACTAGGGGTAAGTTTTGTCGTCTTTTTGTTGCATAAAATATAAAGCACCAAGAGAATTCAGGCAGCGAGCGAAGTGTGCTCGAATATTTTAGCATCTCACCTCGGATAGGACAAGTTTTTTCTTTTCATGTATTTCCATTTACAATCGGTCATCGGACCATAAGCGAATACGTTCCATGACAAATGGCGTTGTGGTGGACCAGCCGGTGCTGCGCATACCACTTATAGAAGGTGGTTCCTTTTCAGCCTTTTTACCACCGCTGTCGGGTATAACAGCAGCCTAATTGTGTAAGTCAATTCGGCAACGGAAACAATCTGGTTCTTGCCCAAAAACACACACATACACAAAAAAGTTGAATCTTTATTCAAATTTTTTGTGTATGTGTGTGTTTTTGGGAAAGAACCAGATTGTTTCCGTTGCCGAATTTACTTACACAATTAGGCTGCAGATCCCTGTGGTACATCAGCTTTTGCTTCAATCAATCTTGATCTTGCTTCGCCCTGTTTCACTTGGATGCAACGGTTGGATAAATACGAATGGATGAGCAGGAACAATTGAAAAATCGGCCCTATGAAAATTTGAATATACATTATTTATAATAACCTAAGGAGAAATAATAAATAAACATAAAACGCTTTACATCGCATGCGCTGCGAAAGCTATTGATGATATAATTATCTGAAAAAATGCACTACAATATTAAATAACATATCAATGTTTAATATAAATAAATGTCTACCCGTGCGAAGCCGGGGCGGCTCACTAGTAAACTATGTCGCATCAAGGCTGGCTGATAGATGCAAACCATCGGGTAGTCAGGATGTATTCCCTTAGGTTAAGACATCGTGTGTGGGCAGGTAGGTGGGTAGTCGTGAAAATTAAATCACAAGTTATTCGATACACTGGGTTTATTCAAATA
The DNA here is from genome assembly GCA_949775005.1 of Orthosia gothica. NCBI lineage: Eukaryota > Metazoa > Arthropoda > Insecta > Lepidoptera > Noctuidae > Orthosia > Orthosia gothica. Next base: position 32,664,762 of record OX459038.1, on the reverse strand, counting down.
GTCACAAGTCACAGTTACAATCTTGCTTTTTAATATTACGGATCGACATTGATTCTAAGACAATCTTAGCTACTACAGTACTCAACTCAACTGCCATATTCTGCTGTTCCCACCACGCAAGTGGTTAGAAGAAGCGCGCCAGTGCGTAGTTGTTCTTGATTTGCCGCCAGATGGCGTGCTTGCGATTTGTTTTGACGTCCGTACTATTGACTAAACCCGTAGACAGAGCAGACTAAACTCGACATATATAACAGTTTGCAATAATCTGTTGATAGCATCACGACATGCCGCTGCAGCCTCACAGCAGAAGATTGTTTGAGTATAGGCAATGTTTTTGCTGCTAATAAAACCGTTTGTTAGCTGCAAACTAGAGCACACAAGAGTCTTGTTTTTCTTATGCTGTGACAGAAAAGGTAGACGAGATCTAAGCCCAGGCGGAGTGGAGCAGTACTCTCGGCTTCAAAGCGCTTCTCGATCGTGCAATTGCATTGGGAACACACGGATGTAGCAACATCATCAACGTCTATCATGTGACCATGGTGGGACTGGGAAAAAGGGACAGATGTATACAAGTCATTGTCATATACACCTGTCCTTTACGCAAAATCGAAATAACCTTGCTTTAAGAGCTTATGGTTGCCCCTCTGATGTATCAGTTGCACCGCGGCCCGTGGCGAAGCTGTCGAGAAACGGCTCCTACGTGATTCGAGACCTAATCTATCTTTGGTATTGCTTACAGGATAATAGAATAATTGGGATATCAGCCAACACATTATTATCATTTGATAATAATGTTTTGGCTCATATGTTAGTAATAAAACACATTATTATCATTTGATTTAGTTTATTTGTTCCAACATCGCGTCACACTGTGATCGAGTGTTATTAACTCTCACATTAAAGGGCGTTGCCTGGCGTTACCCAAATGACCAAAATATTGTTACAAGATAAGGTAGCGCCATCTCTTTGCGGCTGGCGGAAACTTACAGCGTCGCTAGTAGCACCATCTCTTGGCGAATACAAGAAATTGCCTTGATCGTAGGCCAAACATTCTGGAGTTGAGAGGGGACTGCAGTGTTCCACAAGCATTTCACGTGCGATACATATGGCGGACAGGTCTCCCGTGAGTGAGTTTTCGGTTTGAAAGCAATTCGGCATCCAGCACCATAATTGCGTAACTTCGAAGAAAGCACATGTTGATGTTCAGATGTTGCTCAAACCATCCATTAGTATGCTATTATTTGTTGAGCTTGTTCCGTCGTTTGCGCGGGGGCGGGGGTTCCTTAGTATGTACGGTGCGCACGTGAAGCGTCCTCGTGCAAGACTTGGCGAAAGCTACGCCGCAAATCTCGCATTTGTATGGGTTGTCGCCGGAATGGATCTGGAAACAAAAAATATTTTTTTAAGCAACTGATACACATGGTGGACATCCCACCCATACGCACCAAACGTTTTGGGAATACTTTTATTATGCATACAGCTAAGGAGTGGATTTCCCTGCCAGATTATCTGTATTTCCTGATAGCTACAACCTGGCGTCTTTAAGCCAAGCATGTATAGGTTTCTTCTAGGTAAGCGTGCTACATCGTCAACAACATCATCGCTTACCATCAGGTGAGATAGTGGTCAAGCGCGAACCTATAAAAAGACTGAACTCGTCCGCATTCTGTACTGACTTTCAAATGCCTCTCAAGGTTTCTTTCCACTTGAAGGCTTGCGAGAATACTCTCCAAGGAAATGGTCTTTGAAAATAGAATTATCATCATCATCATCATTTCAGCCGAAAGACGTCTACTTCTGAACATAGGCCTACCAAGCATCGCTACAACGTCTGGTCCGGTGCGTCTCGTTTGATCCTAGCAGCCTTAGCCTAGGTGGCCACCTAATGGGAGGCTATCCATCGACTTTATCTGCCTTCATCAACTGCTTGAGGTAATGACCATCTTTTCGGGCAATGTGGCCTGCCGGCCATGGTGGAGAGACTGGCTTTGATATTGAGTTGTCGAAGGATAGACTTGTTGGCCAAAGGCCAAATGCGCTTGAAAGCCTACGAGCACACGTTGCAGGTGAAGAGTGGTTTCGGAGAGATTCTGCTGGTGCACTCACAGGTCGTGGGCAGAGAAGCACGCCTTGTCAAACAACCAACCTACCTGGTCTTTTCCCGACCCCAAGTCGGCTGCCAATCTTACTGCATGCAGCTAAATAACGTGTTCATTGAGCGACTGCCTAACCGACTTGTCGAGGCACCAAAGAGAGTTACTACGGTAAGCGTTGCTAAACCTTGAAGGTCGACCCTTGCGGCTGTTATTATTTAGCCATGAGCTCCTAGAAAAATGCCTTATCAAGTAACTTAGCTATACCAATCACTTATTTTCAAACGCCTCTCTAGCGATTGACGAAACGGTTGGCGTAGTGGTTGAGCGATCGGCTGCTGCGCTACGTGTCTCAGTGTTCGCTTCCCGCACGGAACAAATATTTTTATGGCTTACCGATAGTTGTTTCGGATCTGGGTGTCTTGTGTATGTGAGGTGCACTCTAGATACAGGAAGACATTCTTAGAGTGGGGCAACGTTTTTATAAAAGAAAGAAGATTCCTTGAAAGGCTTGCGGCACGCTCCAAGAGAAGGGTATTTGAAAATGGAATTATCATCATCATCGTCATCAGTCGAAAGACGTCGACTACTATAAGTCTACCATGCGTCGCTACATCCACCGGTCCTGTGCCTCTCGTATCCGCATTCCGCAGCGCAGGAAGGCCTACCAAAATAGAATACTCACTTTCAAATGCCTCTCCAGCGCTTCTTTCCGCTTGAAGGCTTGCGAGCACACGTTGCAGGGGAAGGGCCTGGTGTCGGAGTGCTTCTGCTGGTGCACGCGCAGGTCGTGCGCGGAGAAGCACGCCTTGTCGCACTGCGAGCACTTGTAGGGGCGCTCCCCGAAGTGGGTGCGTTTGTGGAGCTCTAGGACGGCGTTGCACTGAGGAGGAGAGTACGCAAATAGTGACATTTTCGTGCATAAAATTCTGTTTGTTTTCTTTGAAGGATAAGGCAGGTGAACTATGGCGAAATAAATGTTCTGAAGGCCTATGTTAAATGTAGATTCCACACTGCCACTGAACATTCCTGAGGGGTAAAACACAAAGCTGACTGACCTGGGAATCGAACCCAGGGCCTTATGTTCAGCAAATGCATTAAAGGCGATAAAAATAATAGTTTATTCAAAAAAGACATACGTAGCCCGAATTAATAAATTTTACTTTCGCAAATATTTTTATATTTATATACTGTCAAGACATGCCCGAATAGTCGCCGTTTTAAGACAGGACGTGTTACGTAATGCTTGGAAATCTGCTGACATTGCGGATACTAAGTATACATAGACCTTCGTATTGCCTTTCTAATGAAACCACTTTGGGGCATATCGGTTGGATGGTTTCAAAGTCTATAACGGACATAGGTGGAAACATTTTTTGTGTTTTATATACTAAAATGATTATAGGATGAAGTTTAGTTTAGTTTTTTTATTATAGTCGACTAACGAAAGGTATTTACAAGGCAGACGTGAATGGAAACGCCGGAAGGGGACGCCCTAGAAAGACATACATAGACCTTATAGGTGATGTTCTTCAGAAAGGCCAAGTGCGCAGTACCCATAACCGGCGTGTGTGTATGACTAGATGTATGAATGTGTGTGAAGCAAAAGAAGTATGTAAGGATCGTAGCAGGTGGCGTTCTGTAGTTTCTGCCTACCCCCATGGGAAAAAGGCGTGAGTTTATGTATGTATGTATAGGATGAATTACAGAAAAATCATAAACGCCATCTACTGGCTATACCGGAAGCAGCATACAACGCCATGTTCATTTTTGTGTGTGCTTTGTATCTATTATGTATCAGAGATGGCGCTGTGTGCGCAAAATGTATGGGAAAATGTTTGTTTTTTTACCGTTAACTTTTTCGATGTTTTATTACTTATTATCCTAATCCGGACGAAGATAAATCCAAAACACAAAAATCATAAAAATTGGTCCAGCCGTTCTTGAGGTATAAGTGGTGTAACTAACACGACTTTGTTTTATATATATATAGATCATCATCATCATCATCATATCAGCCGAAAGACGTCCACTGCTGGACATAGGCCTCCCCCAAGCGGTTTGTTTGTACCGAATAAGCTCCGAAACTAATGGACCGATTAAACAAAAACTTTCAACTATTTAAAGCTACATTATTTCGGAGTAACATAGGTTACTTTTTACGGAAAAAGCTAGTCTATACATATAATAAAATTGGAGTGTCTGTTTGTAATATTGAAATAACCGTTTTTTACTACATGTATATGAATATTTAAACGGTACATACACCAAAATATTTTTTTTTACAATTTTTGTCTGTCTCTCTGTTTGTTCCGGCTAATCTCTGAAATGGCTGGACCGATTTTAAAAATTCTTTAACCTATGGAAAGCTACATTATTCCCGAGTAACATAGGCTATAATTTTGATGGGAGCGAAGCCGCGGGGGTCAGCTAGTTTTTAAATATAAACGCTAGTTTAAATTCCTTTTTTAATTTGAAAGGTTCCTACTTACTGCATTTTATATTATCACTAAGACACTATTTATACTAATATTATAAAGTGGAAAGATTTGTATTTTTGTATGTAACGAATAAACAAAAAACTACTGGACCATTTTCAAAAATTATTTCACCGTTGCGAAGCTATACTATCCCCGGGTAACATAGGATACTTTTTATCACTGTATTCCCACGGGAACGGGAACTACGCGGGTAAAACCGCGAGGCGTCCGCTAGTCGACATTAAAATACTCAATCCAATTGATTCGATATCTACTTAGTTACACACTACACTTACCGCATATCTCTTGCCGCATATATCACAGACGCAGTTCTTCCGCACTGGCTCGTACTTGTCGGGATGCTTGAGTCGGTAGTGGTTCCAGTATGAACGAGGCGTGGCAAACTCTTCAGGACACTGTAATTACCAATATTAATTAACTAATATTATAAAGAGTTATATTGTATATCTATCTATACCAATATTATAAAGAGGAAAGATTTTTTTTTTGTTTGTACCGAATAGGCTCCGAAACTACTGGACCGATTTAAAAAACTATTTCACCAATAGAAAGCTACATTATTCCTGAGTGACATAGGCTATTTTTTAATCCCGAAAACGAGCCCTGTGGTGTGGTCCACGGGAGCGAAGCCGTGGGGAACAGTTACTTTATTATATATATACTTTATTGTACAACACATAGACACATACGTAAACTTTTTCCAATGGACGAAGGCAGAAATTACAGACCGCCAACTGCTACGATCCTTACATACTTTTAGGGTTCCGTACCTAAAAAGGTAAAAAAGGAACCCTTATATCTCTCTTGTCCGTCTGTCCGTGTGTCACCATCGATTTTCTCAGGAACGGGTGGACCTAGCATGTTGAATGTACCAGGTGTCAAAGTTATACCAGGTACTGAGGTCTATAGTCCCTATTAGGTGTATAAAAATCAAGGTACTGAATGAGCACGAAAAAAAAATATGGGCAAATTTAGATATTCGCGAAAACTTGTAAGTAAGAAAATCCCTTTACTTGTGTACTTGTAAGAACTTGTCAACCGGAAGCACCCGTTAGGTTTTTGGTCGAAAACCTACATGGTAGTTTCCGTTGACTTATAGAATCACGAAATTTGGCAAAAAGTAAGGTCTTACAGCACAAGTAAAGGAAAGAAACAAAAAATAAAAAATATTGAAAATTAAAGGGTTTCCCCATACATACATAGTTGACGCCACCCTAGGTACGGAACCCTTCGTGCGCGAATCCGACTCGCACTTGGCCGGTTTTACGTTAAAAAAAAATAGTTTTATTTACGTTAAAAAGCAATAAGCAGTGGTGGCCGAGTGGTAACGGCCCCGACTTACATGTCGTAGGTCGTAGCCGTTGTGGGTTCGAACCCCGGCAAGCGCTTCACTTTGTGTAAATTATTTCATCACCATTGCTCTGAAAACGGTGAAGGAAAACACCGAGAGGAAACCGGTATGTTTGACAGCGCTGTGATCTACTTTAGATGGCTCGTCGGTCTTTTCAACTTACTACATACTAGCTGTTCGCCGCGGGTTCGCTTTCGTCAACTGGGTAGCTACCTATACCTACCCTATCCTACCTACCTACCCTACCATACCTACCTACCTATCCACCTGCCCACCTGCCCTAAATATCAACCTACGTACCCTACCCTACCTACCTCTCTACCCTACATTTGTACCTACCCTACCTACCTACCCTACCAATTTGTTAAACTATTTATTTGAATAAGAATTGATACTACGATATGAATGTAACCAACTTTTGATTCTACCGGCGATCTAATTAAATTTTAGAACACAAAAGCTTAGTAAGGTAATAAAGAGTACTTTAATCATGTAGTACATAATTTTTATGTCTCATCAGTAGTTTTTTCAGCGCACGCCAAATAATGAACTTTATAGGAAAAAATATTGTTCCTTTGGGTTAGATTATTGCAATTTTCTTAAGGATCTCTTTTTTGATGTAAATTAATTAGAGCCTATGTTACTTCTTGTTAATTTAGCTTTATAGTCGTGAAAAATGGTTAAAATTGGTCCATTCCTCGAAGCCTACTCGGTACAAACAAACAAACCAAAAAAAAACTTATTAGTATAGATAAACATTAATTAAAAAGCAACAACGCAAACTAAACTAAAACGAAATCGAAATAAGGTTCACATTGCAATACCAACATGTTGACACTTGGCAGGCCACTTGGTTCGAGCTTGACTCTTCCGTTGGTAGTTGTAGTGCTTCGGTTGCTTCTTCGGATGCTCCTCACGATTGTGCAGACGTAACTCATCAGGATCAGTGAATATCTCGCCGCAAACACGACACCCGTTCCTGTTGACAAACGAAACTGAACTTTATGTCAACTAGCATACAGTCTGTATTCTATATGTTGTATATGAGTATTGATATCGACTTGTACTGAATATAAAAATTATAAAATAATCAAAACTGAATCGTTTGTTCGTCAACTCATATAGAGCCAACTCCATGTGCGTTTACGTGAACATTGATATCGACTTGTACTGAATACCAAACAAAAAAATCTACACTTCATGTCTCTTTTCAGTACTGAATGTCAAACAAATGAAAATGACCCTTATGTCAACCTAAATGGAGTTTAAACTCCATGCATCTCATATTATAATATCGATCAAATTAAACTGAACCTTAAAGTCAACAAACATGGAGTTCAAACTCCATGTGATTTTTGTTATAGCTGTCGACTTTTGCTGAAATTAAACAAACAAATCTGAACCTTATACCAACTTACATAGAGTGCGTAGTCCGCGTGTGCTTAACTGACATCACCATGTGCCTCTTGTAAGCCTCTGTCGATATGAACTTGACGTCACACTCTTCGCAGTACGGACCTTCTTCTGAGCTCTCTTCTTGTTTTGCCTAAACATAAAATAAATAAGTTACAGGTCTAGCGCCTAACTGTGTCAGTTCCTGAGGTATGGGAGCGGTACGGGAGGGGTGACAAGTGACGTGACATGACGTATCCTAACTGTCTCGCTATACACGTGATACATTTTAATGCAGATATCTCTTACGATATGCTTATGATATTTACGAGAGTGTACCTAAGTCAAATTAATTAATATTTCGGCGTGTGACAATAAAAAAAAACCGGACAAGTGCGAGTCGGACTCGCCTACCAAGGGTACAAATTGGTAGGTAAATATTATAAGTAGGTAGTTCAGGAATCGAGAGATTTCATCTTTAAACTCAGCAGAATTGGGATTATTTTTTTTTGTTTTAAAATATTCGTACACTTTATAAACAACTTGTTTAGTTTGAGACCTTATTGGAGGAATCATCTTTGGTTGCGAATACCGTGTGCGTTTTACTAGAAGCGACCTGTCCAATTAACACGTGTTGACGACAGCAAGCCTGACGCCCAACTGAAGTTACGTGTCGTTTGACGTTTCGTAAACACACCCCTCCCGTACCGCTCCCATACCTCAGGAACTGACACAGTTAGGCGCTAGACCTGTAGAACTAACATACAGAGAAGACTATGAGACGGCTAGATCTGATTTTAAACAACAATGAGGTATCAGTAATTTGTCTTGACACCACGAATAACACTAGCTGCAAAATAAATCTAATGTTATATCATAATCGATCAAGAAAAACAATTTTTTTTTACTTAACTATACTCTATTTGAAATAACATTAGAAATTTTAACAACTCCTTTTTACAGTCCGTTGAACCGATTTTGAGTTCTATCCCGTAAATATAAGGATGGCATAAAAAGCATAAACCTGTTACCAAAACTAAGTGTTTAATACAGCTGCCATTTGTCATATCACCAACGCAATAGAAGTCAAAATCGGTTGAACGGACTGTAAAATGGGATTATTTAAATGTGTAATGTTATCCTAATGGAGTATAAGTAAGTATAAATGTGACTTTTTTTCAAATTCATACGTACTTTCTAAGTTAATCTTGGACATCGCTGACGGTGAAGAAATATTTATCTTTACCACAGATAATATAATACTAGCATATCTATACTAATATTATCAAGAGGTAAAGTTTGTGACATAGTAGGGGATCTCTGGATCTACTGAACCGAGTAGTCTAAGATCCCGTTATAAAACGACCTTCACCGAGATGCTTATTTAATGAAACGTATTTTATATTTAATTTAATATGTCAATAAATATAATCCATATGGGTTGCCTAGCAAATTTCAGTCCAGAGTATGTTTAATTAATAATTAAAAAATATATTTTTTTTTAACATTTCACCGGTATGATTATTAGATAAATTCTATACCAATCGAAAGTATGAAGCCCGTAGAATATGCAAACGTTAGGTTGCCTATTCTTTTCCGGTCACAACTATCGGGTTGCCAGGTATAAACAGGTAAATCTGTACTAGCATTTTACAACGGTCTGTTTATTGAATGAAATTAAAATGAAATTAAAGATTATTTTATTCTGAACACGGTGGTATAGGGTTGGCTGCGAAAAATCAGTCCAGAATTGCGGTTGTCGAATTTTAAAAAGAAAATATTGCTCTGAGTGAATGTGTGCGACTACGACGACGAAGAGGACACAGCATAGCAGCTGTTTAAAGTCCGCCCACTTAAAGAAAGAGAGTGCGCATGCTTTTTGGGCTTGGAAAAGAAAAGGATAGCGATAGACTCGTATATACTATGCATCATTTTGGAGTAGTTTATTATTTAAATAGAGAAATAGTTTTTTTTTTTATAAAAATAAATCTATAAATGTAAACAGAGAAATTGAAATCAATTGAAACTATTGGAAAAAATTCAAAACCCATAAAAGTGAATTTTTTTAATCAACCCAGTCTTGCAAATTTTATTTTTATTGTAAGAAGACAAAATAAAAAAAACAACAATTAAAAAATTACTTCTATTTATTGTAAAAAATTAAAAATACAAAAAAAAAAAAATATATCAGAAGCCGAGTCATCGGACATAAAACTACGATCTTCAACTTATTGTCATCACTCTCTGTTTCACTTTTTTCATCTAGCATGTCATCATGTCTATTATCTATAAAGGTGTAAGATCCCCAATGAATCCCACTGGTTTTAAATATTCATCTAAGAACCATCCTCAGTTCTCAGGCTCAAGTTTCACGCATATTGGATCCGTTGCATTAAGCCACATGGAATTTACGAAAATAGTACGTAAAATTTTCTGAGTTAATGATATCCAGCATGGTGGTATGGAGTTGGAGTCGAAGCCTCTTGATAAGAATAGTTGATTGAAAACATCCTCATTAATTGTTACAAAAAAAAAAAAATCAGATCATTTTCTTGTTTAATTTATAAATTACCGTTTTTAAGTAAATTACAAAAAAAATATGTGTGTCGAAAATTAACAAAACCATAGGTGAATTTTACTAACAATTATTTAAACATGAAAAAAATATAGAAGATGTATTAGCTAAGATAATTTTAAAGATTCAATTATTATGTACTTACTGTATATTCAGCACTAAAATTAAGAAATTCTTCGTTATATTTTTTATTCAAAACGGTCACTTTTTTGTAGCACGTGGTATGATAACCTACAAATTGAAGAGACGCACTGGGTAGCTCAACAAAATTGTATTTAAAGTGTTTTTTTTACGAAAAGCTAACTTTAATACACAGTTTTTAAAAGTTTCAAATCAATTATTTCATCATTTGATCCACACAAAAAACACTTTTTTTGCCATTTTTTCCAACAATAAATAGTAGCACGTTTTTTCAATTGTATTTATAGCGACACTCTACTCCAAAATGATGCATAGTATATACGAGTCTATCGCTATCCTTTTATTTTCCAAGCCCAAATAGCATGCGCACTCTCTTTCTTTAAATGGGCGGACTTTAACAGCTGCTATGCTGCCTTTTCTATCGCATGGGATGGTCGGTTGGGACCTCTCAGTCGCACACATTCACTCGGAGCAATATTTTACTTTTTAAAATTAGACAACCGCAATTCTGGACTGATTTTTCGCAGCCAACCCTATACCACCTTGTTCAGAATAAAATAATCTTTAATTTAATTTAAATTTAATTCAATAAACAGACCGTTGCAAAATGCTAGTACAGATTTACCTGTTTATACCTGGCAACCCGATAGTTGTGACCGGAAAAGAATAGGCAACCTAACGTTTGCATATTCTATGGGCTTCATACTTTCGATTGATATAGAATTTATCTAATAATCATACCGGTGAAATGTTTAAAAAAAATATTTTCTTTTAATTATTAATTAAACATACTCTGGACTGAAATTTGCTAGGCAACCCATATGGATTATATTTATTGACATATTAAATTAAATATAAAATACGTTTAAGCAAATCTAAATAAGCATCTCGGTGAAGGTCGTTTTATAACGGGATCTTATACTAGAGTGTCATATGCCACAATATAATTTAAAAAAAATTGAGATTCTTATGAAAGTTGCAATAATGTAACCCAAAGTAGCAAAGTATTGCCT